>RXID01014988.1:0-216949 GCA_005019695.1 Trichopus zeylanicus subsp. travancoricus
GGGTGGCGATAACATGAGAAGAAGTGGGAAAAGCGTGTCTGATGGTACGCTGTGCGGTGTACTTTTAAAGTGGTCCTCTGCTGGTGGCCAATCATGTGCGCCGGTTTACGAAGACGTGGCGGCGCGCTAGCCGTCCCTGCAGCAGGCGTACGGTACCCCAGCTGCAGTGGATCCCTTCGTACCCAGGGCCTCCTCGAAGCTTTTGCCTAATAATCTTTCTGTTTGATGATTGACTGCTCTTTCTCTCTCTTTCTTTTTATCTTTCTCTCTCTATATCTTTTTATTTCTAACAAGCCAGTAAAAAATAATAAAAAAATAAAAAAATTTGCTAAGAGAATTAATGTGCTAATGAAAATCAACAAAAATATAACATTTCTTCAGTAGTCACTGTTGTTCAGTGTGATATTGCACCAACAATGGAGAGTATTAGGGGTGATTAGTCCTTTGAATGGTTGATTAGAGGGTAATTAATATAATGTCAAGCTAATTGTGTTTACGGAAGCAGATTAGAAAGTAATGTGGAGGATGTGGAGTAATTCTAAATTTGATGAAGCACATGATCTTAAGAAAGAAAGGGCTACAAAGAATTGCAATCCAATTGTACCCCAACCAACTGCAGTAGTTATTGCAAACTGGCAGAAGCCTGCAAAATTAGTTTTTGCTTCACTGTTTCTGTTCACATCAAAAAGTACATCATCACATCAAGTGAATAAGGATTCCTGAGAGTCAAAATAAAATTAATTTTTACTGTCAAAAGATTCTACTTGACTCTTCATGTCAATTTGAAGTTTCCAGACATTGTTTTAAGTTGTAAATGAAGCAAATAGCAACCTATAGTTTCATAAAGAATCTCAAGAACAGGAGGAATGAGATTTTTATTAAGATTTCATATAAGAGCACAAAGTGATTCAAATCCAACTGGAATGAACAGAACCTCCTCCACGTCCTAAATCAACTAAACTAATGACTACTTAAACTTTCTCTCTGGATTGATACTTGTCAATTTCAACATGATATAGGCACTTCCATAATTGTGAACCCAACAATACAATCTCAAAAGAAGTAGAATAACATAAAGTAGCCTACAGTATCATTTTGTTCCTGCTTCCCTCAAATATAAAACGGCTCTCTAAATTATATCCCTGGATGATAATCATTAAAAAGTTCATCCACCAAATATTATTAGCATAGAATATAGTGCTTGGTGACCAATTTCCAATCAAATAGCTTGTAGAAAATTAGCTCCATTTGCAGTCATCCATGATTTGCAGTTGCATGCTAGCAGCCACATGCATGCATGCAGAATTTCAAAATGAATACTCATTCATAATTGCATAGCACCAACTACAACATATTTATAGGAGAACAATATCCCAAATCGGATCATCTGAAGTGACTTGTTCAATTCAACTATAAACAAAAAGTGAACATCGATGGGCATTGCAAATCCAAATAGAAAATATAGGTTGTACTCTATCATGCTTCGAAGCTCAAGAACATTCACAAAATAGTAAACCCCAAGGGAAATTAGATTTTTGAAAAACAAGAAATAAACATCAAAAAGCAGGAGAAATCGGAAGAAATGAGCTGCCAAGATAAGCAAAATACCAAGTAAACTGGAACGTGTTTCACTGACAAAGAAGTCTCATGTTTATATAGATGGCAACACATCAAATGTCAAAATTAGATCAACCAACAATAGAAGAAGTCCAATTGCATAGCCTATTGTAAAGAACAGAAACAGAACAACTAAAGTAACAACCACCTAGCTAAACAACCAATAACAGAAATTGCTATCAGAGAGTCACAATTAAAACATTAAATATAGCATCACAGCAAGGAAAATAATACCCATGATCATACTTTCTCTTGACATGAAGGCAAAATTAATGAAAATCGGTGCTCCATCAAATTAGCAGCCTATCAAGGTATTGCACAACAGAAAATGACGCAGAATTAAATTCTACAGCCAAAAGAATAGAATCAGCTCAAGAGTTACACAGAAGAGAGTGTTCTATTTAATCTCGAGTAAAATCTGAAGTCTCAAAATGGCAGAGATTACCCATTAGGCATAGTCAGTGTTCTATGCCCTTGGACAGACCAATCTTGCACATACTCCCTGCACAGAGGGGATGTATGGTACATATGGTGTCATAAAAATCAATCAGCAACCCATCACGGCGCAATTATAGACAAAGCTACCAGAGTGCTTGCTGGCAATCATGTTCCATTCAGGGAGCCCCTCCTTGGGTATCCATGAATGAAGCTCGATCATCCCGCCACCCAACACCCTTGGTCCACCTATCACTATAAGGCGTTCGCCACATGCCCGAAATGCAAGGCCCCAACCATTCATTGACACAGGTCTCTCAGGTAATCTCCCCAGGGTTATCCAAGTGTTATTCTCCTTCTCATACTTCTTAACCACCTTCTCTGAATAATGAGCAGCGTATAATTCATTGTTAACTACTGCAACAAGTGGAGGAGCTCCACTTGCCCCATTAAGGCCTGAGGACATGTTTGGAATGACCCTCCATGTACCCTTCTCCAAATCATATTCTTCGCCACACGTCAAAAGCTGTGCATTGCTTGTTATGCCTCCAATAACATAAAACTTCCCATCCATAAAGACTCCAGAACACATCTTTCTGGGATTATTCATGCTAGGCAGAGTAATCCAAGTCTTTGCCTCGGAATTATAAAGTTCAGCAGAACTCAAAATATTTCCTTGAGCATCAGTTCCACCAGCGACAATAGCTTTCTCACCAAGGCTTGCTGATCCAAACAAGCATCGGGGAGAGTTCATCGCCTCACCAGATGTCCAAGAGTTTGTAAGGATGCTGTATCTCAAAACAATATGGGAATTTATTTCCTTTCCAAAAACAAGGAGCTCAGTGCCCACAGCCAACGACTCCTTATCTGAGCACATGAAGCATTCATTATGCGGCAATCTAGGCAGTGTCAGCCATCGACCACGATAGGGATCATAAGCCTCCCACTCAAGAACGTGGCATGAGAAATATACCCAGTGCTCAGTGATCCTGTTTTGCCGCCGAAGCCTGTAGAGCTCACCACTCTGAATAAGTGAGCGAAAGCTCCGGTTGAGAGATGCAAGCGAGCCATAATCAGATCGAGAGCAGCGGAGAAGGCAGTTGATTGAGTTGTCCCTGCCAATCGAGCTGATGAGGGAGTTTGAATCAGAGTAGTCCCCATTCGATCCATTTCCATCAGGCTCATCAGGATATGGCTCAGTTTCTTCTAGGTTTGGCGACAAAGGACCTTTGGGAGACTTCCTTCTTTTAAAATGTTCGCCTTTCTCTCGATCTCTCAGTTCATCATTCATCGGGCGCTTGTTGTTTGATTGCTCAAGGAGTTGGCAAGCCATGTAGATCCAATTGGGTTCCTGCTTGCAGGAGCTCGGCATCGCCGTCGAGATCAGGCAGGACTGACCTTCCAACATGTCTCTAGAGCTCAAGGAACAGAAAAGATTTAGAATTGGAGATCTAATCGTCTCTCAGAAGCTAAAAACCTTCGCTTTATTTGTCCTTTCTAATGCTATCAATCTACAATAAAAAAGCACAGATGATGGGAAACACAGTCATTTCATATCCAACTCAACACAATCATCCCTAACAATCGCATCCAAATCTAATTACAGAAAAAACGACGAGAAGATTGAAAATTTTCCATATCTTTCAGCAAAACCAGATCCTGTCGTTAGCAAATCAATCCCATAGCTTAAAACAGGAAAAAGTTGCCACAAAAATCTAATATTTCCGTTTTTCCAAGACATCCATTAATCAAAACACACGCATCTATAGCTCCCACCAAAAGAAAACGCGATATTTCAATCAGATCATCATCGAACCAAACATTCAGCAGAAAAATCCCAGAAAACATCCAAAAACTCTAAAACCACAATCCGACCATCAAAACAAGATCAACAAACAACCGCATCACCAACCACAAACTCCTAAATCAGATCTCGCAAACACCCGCCACAAAAGATCAAACTTTCCAATTTTTCTTCAATACTCCAACCAAAAACCACCAAATCAGCCAAAAATCCACACACAAAACATAAAAATCGAAACTTTCCACCACACAGCTCAAGATCTCGATCAGACCACTCAAAAAATCAGGGAAAAAAAAAGGAAACAAAAAGAAAACCAGCATCGAAACTTACTTTCTATATTTGGGGGAGGAGCAGGAGCATCGGAGGCCCTTATTGGGAAGAAAACTCCCACCTTTCTTCCATCTCTATCCCCCTCGTATTCCCAAAATACGCCTCGTTTTCTTCTCGCACAAGGAGCTGGATCACTCCTCCTCCTCCTCCTTTGGATTCTTCTCCGCAGAGGGCTTCGGGTCGCGACTTAATCTCTCTCTTGTCCCTTTTATCATCAAACCCCCTCCATTTTCTCCATTTTATGTTTTGCCCTGTCTTTGCATATTTCCTCAATATCCTTTTTGCCCCCTGTTTTTGTCCGGATTTTCGCTTCCGAACCTGGGCCCCACTCCAGTCTGGCGTTTCGATTCCCTCTCTTTCTCTCTCCCCAGTATTTTTCAACCCCCATTTAATTTTATTAAATTCTTTTTTTAAAATTCATAATTCAATTAATTTTATTTATTAGTAGGTTGAGTTTCACATTAAACTATACAACAATAAATAATTAGAAAATTTCGGCCATGGTTGATAATGAGTAACGGAGATATGCTTTTGTCTAAAATTAGCTCGAGGTCACCGAGAGTATGGCTAATCTATTCGATTACTTGGTTATTGGATGAGTATTTCGATTAGAACACTGGTTGATTTGATTTTTCGTGCCGCTTACGTGGATTTTAGTCAGGCGAAGATATTTTACGTGATTTCTTGTTCGCGTTTCCAAAACCTTGAAATTGCAACATCATCCTTCTCAATATTGAAATTATGTTTTTACCTCCCATAAATAATCTTTCAACTCCCAAAATTAGGGGTGAATAAAAAAATCAGAAAACTAATACGTTATACCGTGTCGGTTAAAAATTTATTAAATTACAATTTTGGTTCTCAATTTTTTTTAAATAAAAAATCGGTTTTTATTGTAATTTTACATTTTACAAAAATCCGTTAACTAAAATTGTATCGGTTTTATATAAATATACAAATTATATATATATATATATATCATATTTGTTAATATTTATATTTATATTTATGATTTTTAAAATTCTTCCTCAATCTTACTAAACTTCGTATATTAATGGAAGTCATAAAGATATATATTATTTTATAAACTTTTTAAAGTATTATAAGTAAATATGAATTTTTAAAAATTAATGGTGAGATAACCGGAATTGAAAATCTAGTTTCAAGCCAAAATATCTAGTTTTCTTTTTTTTTAAGATTTTTGAAACATAAAAATTCTATTCGATTATAATAATTATAAAATGGGTATCCTTCCGACTCGAAAATTCTATTAATTTTATTCAGATTTATTTTGCCGGTTTATTAATTTCCATTTTAACCTGCTTGATTCTCATTATTGTACGTATAAAGCAGGTTTTATCTGTATGTACTTGGCATTTGCTTTGCGCATATAATTCAAAGTCAATATCAAATACGATAGATTGCGATATGCTCGTGTGTTCTCTTTTGTAAGCAATACTTGATCGGTCGTTAACTTTCCGATTTAAGGAAAAATTCCATGAGTTTATGGTGTTCCATAGCATTACATAGGAAAAAATAGACAGGGTCCTATATGGCTTTTATTCTTGTAGGGGTATATTTGCAAACCAAAAGCATTATTTTAAATGGTGAGAACCAAAAATTAATAGCATAAACTCTCTAGAAAAATAAACGCAAAGTTAGTGAGATTCAAAGAGAGAGAATTTAAACTAGAAAACAGAAAAACAAACAAAGTTGTATTCTTTATCAAATATAGCTTGAAAATTAATTGAATAATAATATTATTGCACATTTTTGGGACCCAAATCAGCTGCCGAAAAAACATAATTACTTTTTTTTTAAAGGGGTGGAATATGCATAAAGGACCTTATTAATGTTGGTATTATAGTAGGTGTAACGTCTTAGTCGGGCAGGGCCCACGTCCAGCTACGGTGGTCCCCAGCTCGGGCTCTGACAGCCCACCGATCGCTTGATAAGACGAATGGACGGCCCAAATTGATGGGCCTCGTCCAATCCGGGCCCACCATCCAACTCAAATGCCTCAAATGATTGGATCGGTTGCTGCATCCAGATCCAACCCAAACCGGTCCAATTTTCCTCCCAAGTCAAAGTTCCACTTAACCCCTTGATATTACATGAATCTCATCCGCCTTCTGGGAAGACAACAAACTTATATGCTCTTGAGTTATTGGGGTTTTTGTTTGAAATAATCAATTCTCAGATAGACCCATTTTTAGTTGTGCTTAATTCACTTTTGCTCATAGAAAAACTTATAAAAAATAAATATAATTACAAAAATATTTTTTAAATATATTTTAATTAATTTAGCCAAACCGGTGATTTCGACCCCACATAAACTAAAAAAATTATTAAGATATTGACGATCGCCTTCTATCCTACTGGTTATTTATATTTGGAATTGCTTTGTCAAGAATTATTTTTTCAGGGTTTACATATTAATAAGTTGAAATTCTAGGTTGCATCTATAAATAAATAGATAAAATTTCGGGTGTCATTTATAAGATCCCATAATTTACTCAAGACAAGGGGAAGGGGTATGGAGTTAATAGACTTTTGAGGGGGCTATGTGGAAAATATTGGCTAATGTCAAGGAATTCGAAGGGACGGCTATCGATTTGGACCGTACCCGGTTCCGTTGAGTTCCATGTGTCAAATTGTGAACGGAGTTTGAGAGGGAGGATTGAATCGCAAATGTTACATTACATTAATTACAAAATTTAATTAAGTTTGGATGGGATTAGTGCGCGCTAATGGCTGATCGCTGCCAATTGCCGCTTTGGGGGAGCAGGGGGCCACGAGTAGTCATGTAAAGCCATGCAAGGAACACATATGGGTCACAACACGGGGGAACAAGTCATGCAAATATAGATTAATATGAAAACATATGAAACTGTTTTGCATGAAGATATTCACGGATCGAGACATATATTCGAAATCTTCGTTGATCGAAGATTCGAACGAAACTAAAATACTCCTATTCAGTTTACGTAACACAAAATAAGATACTTAAACAAGGGCAAATGTATAATTTTGTTTATCTTTTTTCTATATGATACTTATGTGCAAAAAAGCCCTCGATTCTTTTTTTTAGGGTTAGGGTGAAATGGGATATGCTCTAGGTGGCACAAGGGTCCAAGAGATGGAGGACAACCCCCAACAACAAGGGCTCAAGTATTTTATCATTTGCACCATAAGTTTGGATAAGTTTAAGCACATTATGTTGATCAAAGAAGCCCTAGTTGATACTGACAATAAAGAATCATCCAACCTTGTTGTGGTCTCTAGCTCTTTTTTTTTTTTACTGCCATTTGTTTATATTTTAGTTAGTTTGGTTAGTCGCAACTTGTATTATTTTTTTTTTTCAATTCTCTTATTGTTGTCGCTCGCATTATTTTTACTAATTAATTATTTTTTAAATGAATTTGAATTCAACCACAACAGTAATAATAATATTAGCAGTAGATGATGGATTAAAATATGTTATATTTGTTATATATGTTATGATAATCTCATATTTAAATGATCCTATGTGAGTTAAGAGAAACTTAATCATCCTCAAATCATCTAAGTTTTTGTACATGTACTTGATGCCAATTAGGGTTTAATGTTTGAGTACTATGTCGATTTCACGATAGAAAAAAAAGAGAGAGAGAGAGAGAGAGAGAGAGAGAGAGTTTGTTTCAAAATAATGGTTGCATCAAGGTCGGTTATGATACCATTTATCTGATCAATCGAGAAAGCTACCTTGAACAGATAAAATTAAAATTAAAATGCTAAGCTCATGTGCGATGTAATGATATGTGATTTTTGGCATTTACACCCTTACAAAAATGGATATGGCATTTTTAAGTGAGCAATGTGAGTATGAGTTCAATTTTTCTAACGGGATTTTTGGATGTATCACTAAAAAAAAAAAAAAAAAAAAAAACCTAAATCATTGATTTTGATCTAACTATGCTCTCATTGTCTCGTATAAATTTCGTGAACGCTAATGAATGCTAACAATGTGGTTATTTATCTTAAAAAATAAATTTTTAAGATCATAAGAGAAATTACGATTTTTTTAAGAAATACAATAAATATATATAGCCAACTAAATCTCTGTTCTAAAATTTTAGATGAATATGTAATCCCAGAGACTAGTGTCCAAATACTCGATCTGGGATCTTTTCTAGTTTGTTATCGTGCAATTAGGGGCCCTAGTCTGGTTTTGAGTCGGTCCTAAGTAACAAACCAAAGCAACTAACAACAATGATTCTAGTCTACAGAGATGGTACCAAATTGAAAGCCCAACCATTTCGTTTTGAATTCGCCATAGCTTCGACGCTCAATCTCATCAGCCAATCGAAAACACCCTCAAACCTTATCTATTTTTATTGCAATTTAATTATCCAAATAAATAATTTGCATGCCGATTTTGCAACTAATTCTTCGAAATAGTCAAATTTACCAACTAGTCCATTCTTTTACATTCCAGTCCTACATTTAACTTATGCTTTACGTTTGTTAGACATCGCTCGGTTCGAAATTAAGGTGGAGATCTATATTTTTTAAAAAAATAATATTAATTATTTTATATTATTATTAAATTAAATTAGTATAAAAATATAATTGGGTTTTCAAATTTTATATTATTATAAGGTTAAATTTAATAAAAAAAATAAATTATAAAAATAGTTGACTAATTTTTATCTTAAATTTAATTTTGACTTATAGTCGTCTGATTTTTAACTGAAAAGACTTCTATTTTGCCCTGGTAACGGGATTCTGACTCGTACGAAAGGACGTGATTAGAAGAACAATTTCCCACACAGAGAATTTATTCGAGAAAATATTCCGCTTTAATTGAATTATTTCGGGAAAAAGGGTTTGTGAGGAGGAGGGAGGGGCCCGGGCCACTAAGCTCAGCAGAAAATGACGGACAAATGGATTCCTAATTCACAATACATCAACGAATCTTATGCTTGATTGTAATATAAATGATAATAATAACAATAATAATAAAGTCGGTTGGTTGGTTAAATTCCACCTCCCCCACCGAACAAGCAAATCAGGGCCGCCTCGGACGGGCCGGACTCGGGCCGATCTGATTTGGATATTTACTTATCAACCCCTTCTTTCACAAATTCTATACATAATATTTTTCGGACAGTAAATTTTCTCCTGTCCTGCTAATCATGCTTCGGCTCTTATTAGTGAATATATATCTCGAGCGAGTTCGAACGTGTATCTAAAAGTAAATCTTAATCATTAATTTGTTATTATAATTAATTTTATTATTTTATTACTTACATTTCCATAATTATCGTCTATATTCTACTTTTATAAATGATTAAAACAACAAATTTTAGATCACCGATTAATAGTATACCAAGTTTGGCTTAATTGGCTTAATGGTTATATAATCTTTTTTGAGAGATTTTAAGGCCAGTTTGGTTAGGTGTCAAAATCAAGGTCAATATTAATATCAATACTACTGAATCACTTTTGTAAATTAATATTTTTTTATCAAAATTAAGACTTTAATAATTTAAAGTTCAAAAAACTATTTAATTTTTTTATAATAATTTAATTTAATAATAGTATAAAATAATAAATATTAATTTTACAAAAAAAATAATTATGAAACGAACTAATTCTGATCTTGATCCCAAAATAAACGGGGCATTAAGCTCGAGTTTCAATACACAATCTTATCTAATGGTATCAATCTGGTTCATAAAAACTCTCGGGTTAGATCCAATTCGCTCGGTTCCAATTCGAAAGAACTCATTTATTTTTTAATATATATAATAATTTTAAAATTATATCCTATTACATATTTTACATTCGAGAGAGCTCATTTATTTTTTATATTTTGATAATTTTTTAAAAATTTACACTTGAGATAAGGTTGATTCGTCTCAACTCATTTACACTCGTCCCCTTTGTATCGGATGCACACTAAACTTTAAATGTAGGTAAACTATTCTTCTTTGAACTCGTCCATAACTTGTGCAAATAAAATTAGGCCAAGTAATAATAATAATAATAATAATATATTTTTAATATATATTTGCTCGAAAACTTAAGAAATTTCATATTAAAGAATGTTATATATTTCTACTTGAGTCTAAGTTTATTTATAAAAACCTATTTTTGATTTGAAAAAAACCATATTAGTGGAGTATACATTCCAACCACGGGAGATAAAAGGATTAAAATGATATTGAATAATTTTTTTCTTTGAAATAATAATCTCGAGGGTTAATAGACCGGTGATTATGTAGTTAATGGAATAATTTATTTATCTCAAATTTTGATTGTCAAAATTATATTCATTTGAGCTTTTTTTCTATAATTTGAGATTATAAAGAAACACTGAAGTTTCATGTTCTATTAATGAAGGTATGATATAATTAGATTGTGATGCACGAAAAACTAATATTCACAACAATTCGTGATGTAAAAAAGAAATAACAAAAGAAAAAATAGCACATAAGAGATTTACGTGATTCGATCTGTAACCTATTCTAGAAGTAAAAATAATTTGGAGAGTATTTTATTAATGAGAAATAAAAAGATATTATAATAACATAAACAAAATTTACTTAGTCGTCACAATATATTTTTTTTAAAAATTATTTATATATTTTTATCTCATTATATAAAATCCTTATTTAATTGGGTATTTATAGGAGCGATCTAATTGAATTTAAGTATGAGTAAGAAACTAATTCAAATACTAATTGGGCTCATTAATTCAAATTTTCTAATAGGAAAATAAATATAGAAAAATATCGAAGCTACTAAATCACTTCTTAATATGAATTGAATTAAGACTCTCCAAAAGATTTATATTCAAAACATAACTAAGTGACTAAGATTGTGCAAAATAGGGGCATCAGAGTAAAAAAGTTGGTTTGAAATAACTTTTTCCATAAATTAATTTGAATGACCTTAGATTCTATGTGTTCCTATTTACTAGAACTCAAATTTGGGTGTAAATAGCTTTAAGTTTTTGTTTGCCATTACTAAGATCTTGGTTGTAATAAATTCTAACTCCTTTGATCAAAGGTAGAAGATGAACAATAAAAATAAATATATGTAAATTTGACAAAGCTGTAAGTGAATATTAGTATTTTTTTTAAAAAAATAAGAGGTAGGGTTAGAGATAATTTAGACTTTTCATATGTTAATTAAACTAATTTAGTGGACAAAAAATAAGTTTTTTATATTAATAGCGGACACTGAGTAGAAATATATTATTTTGAAATTTGTAGTAGAAATATTAATATTTCGTATGTTTTCGGGTAAATATACGCAAAAAATCTTAATAATAATAATAATAATAATAAGGGCAATTTGTAATAATGCTAATTTTCAGAATTTCCGAATCAGAAAAGCAGACACGGGCTATAAGTTTGGGTCGGGCCGTAGCTCGAGAATAAAAAGGAGAAATAATTGGAGTAGGGCAGGAATGATGCGGGTGAGATGGATCCCTCAATAAACAGTGGCACGAGAGAGTCCAGTACGTCCACTTGGCGCCCTCGCCGGGAGAAGCGGGGGTTTGCTCATTGGGCCTTCTCCGGCCCCGGGCCCTGTAAAAAAAGCGTCTTCCGCTACGGGTCCCACCGTCCTATTCCTATCCCAATTTTAGCCGTCCTTTTTTTTTTATTATTATTTTAATTATTTTTCCTGTATCATTTGAATATAATGATTTGGGCTGAAACCATAGCATTTGGGCTGAAACTTCTCATGATGTTGGATTATGCGTAATATTTAAAAGGGAAAATTCCCTGTAATCCTCTCATAAGATTTTCACATTTTTAAAAATTTTCTTCGTTGGCAATAGTTAATATTCAAAATTTGAAATTATTATAATAATACTTGTAAAATAATATAATAAATATTAAAACTATTTTAATAATAATATAACAGGATATAAATTATTGTAATAGTACTGTAAAACTAGCTATTGTGATAAAAAAATTTTATTTTTTAGTTATATATAATTAATTTTAATTATAATAATTATTTTCTTTTTATATATATTAATTTTGATCATCATAAATATAGTATGCTATAATATCTAAATATTATAATATTTTTATTAATATAGAATATTTATCATATTAGATTGAATGAAAATATTAAAAATTAGAATTGATTTTTAAAAAAGTATTAATTTTTGACGGGGCTGGCTGTAAGAAAATTTTCCTATTTAAAATACAATGGTTTAAAAATTTGGACCTCAAACATCAAGAGTCAAAGAAACTCTTTCGGATGTTGGGCTCAAAGAAACAAGCACGATAAAACAAAGCTAACATAGATTTAAATGACTAATAGCTTGTTTAGATTAGTAAACGATTTTGTTAAATATAAAAAAATTTGGATAAATGGGCTGAGTGAATTTGGGCCGACACTGGCCCAAGACTAGATAAGACAGAATTGCGACCCAGTCTAAAAATTGGCCCGAATCCTTTTAAAAATAAAAAAATAAAAAAATTCCCATATATTACCTTAATGAAATTTCACCTGCATTTCAACTTAATGAATTATTTTTAGAATAAAAAATTTAATAAAGCTCAGACACAGTTTCTTACATACGAGAGATGAGAAATAACTCTACTAATTGACATAGTCGGTATATTCCATAATTACTATTGCACTCAATTATTTAATTTTCCATCATCAAAAAATAAATTTTCTTTCATTTTTCCTGTACATAAAATGAATTTGATTTATCATAGAGAAAAATTATATTTTTTTTATAAAAAAAAGGAAGAAAGTTGATGTTAGAAGAAAAACGTTCGTCTGCATTTTTCACAGTCATTTATTTATTTCTAGTCCTATTTTTTTTATTTTTTTAAAAAAAAAGTCTAGAGAGAGAGAGAGAGAAACGTGATGGTCCAAGCGCGCCAAACACACAAAAGACCAGATTGATATCGCACGAGACTTGTTGGATTTCGTTTGGGACATGTGTTCGTGGTCGGTGCTGCACACTCACCGACTCTCCTGAGTCTCCTCTATGTCCTCACGTGAAAATAATAATAATAATAATAATATCGATATTTTATTATTATATTATTACGACGACCTCGGTTGAAACACACGTGTCATGCACGTGACCCAATCACACCGGAGGAGCCGCGGAGTACTGAACCTGCGTGCTTAAATCAATTGCAAAACATGTTCAATATTTGTAAAGCAACAGAAGATCGAGATGATCCATGGCATATCGTTTTAGCATCTGTCAAAGCTGAACTACTTCAATCTAAATTAACAAAATAAATAAAATTTTTAAAAAATGTTTCTTTAATTTTATTTTATAATTTTATAATTTATAATAGAAATTATATTCTGTATGCTTATACGATTTAACAATCAAGGTACGTCTAAAATTTCGGAAGAGGCCGGCCCTGTCTGGGCCCATGAAGCCCATGGAAACTCTGGGTCGGCAAGAGAAGACGGTGACCACATCTTTGACCAGCATCCACATGCGACTACTGTTCGCTCACGTAGCGAGTGACAATTCCCATTATTTATAATTAGACACTCATTTTAACACGCTCACATGTTTTTTAAAAACAATAACTTTGGTTTTCTACCGAGTTATTTCTTATTACCAGAAGAGAAAAAAAAAACAATGTTATTTAACTAAACTACTCGGAAATTGTTGACATTTCAGAAATTTATTCTGAAATGCAGTAACAACTGGTGTAGTTCAAACTCGAAGCCCTATAAGAATAGGAATAGAGACAGAGAGAGGTGAGAGAAAAACCCTATCCTCTCAGACACGAGAGTTCCACCGGAGAGGAGACCAAGTATTTAAAATCTTGCAAACCCTAACATGGCCTGCACTGTTATTTTGCTGACACACTACTACAAATTCTAATGCAATCTCTTCTCCACCACCCCTTAATTTTTTTCATTTTCCATTTCTCATTTTTCATCTCTCTCTCTCTCTCTCTCTCTCTCTCTGTTCAGAAAAATTCTATTTAAGTCCAACAAGAGCCTATTTCTTAATTTCTCCCATGCAACTTGTCCAACACCATGTGTTGTGTTCGCCCTTTCTCTCTCTCCCCACATTACTTCTCTCCTGACAAGTGCTCTCCCCTTCTACTTGTTGTCTCTCACTTTCTCTTGTCCCTCAACTAGCATTATCTCTCTTCTTCCAATTTTCTTCATCTATATATAACATTGCCTCTCACTCAATCCTCACAAGCACTGGCAAAGGAGATGTCGAGCAGGAGGTCGTCTCGCTCGAGAAGGCACTTTGCTTCTTCCAGAATCACCGATGACCAGATCATGGATCTTGTCTCCAAGCTGCAAGCATTGCTCCCTGAGGCTCGAACTCGAAACAATGATAGGGTAACTTTGCTTGCTATTTAGCTCCATTTTCTTCTTTCATTTGATGATTCATATGTGTATGCAGTATATGATATATTTCACTTTACACGAGCCTTATATTGTAGGTATCATCAGCTAGGGTGTTGCAAGAAACATGCAACTACATAAGGAGCTTGCACCAAGAGGTTGACGACCTGAGCGAGAGGCTCGCCGAGCTCCTTGCCTCGTCGGAGATGAGCAGCGCTCAAGCCGCGATTATTCGGAGTCTCTTTATGTAATTGATCCTGATTGTTCTTGTCTTTTAAGTTCTTCCTCGTTCTAGGGTTTCGTCACTAAATGAAGCAAGAGCCTTGTTGAGCTTGTTAGTTTTCTTGCATGTAGATTATTGACTTCTTGAAGTTATGGATGCAGTGGACTTGGTGTGCATGAAAACTTGTCTCTTGTGAAGTCGAGAAAATCAAGAATCAACAATCGTTTGATAGGATTTCAAGTCAAAAAAAAAAAAAAAAAAAAAAAAAAAAAAGGGAATCAAAGTGCTAGATTAATTTTAATATGTATAAGTTATATTGTGATTCCCAGTATAACGGCTTACCTTATTTTTAAATAATATAAAAAATTAGAAGTAATATAAAATAAATAAATAAATAATGATATAAGTAATTTATTTAAAATTGAGTTAATATTACTAAAAAGTGAGATATTCACTTTGTGAACAAGCTTTTACAAAAATTTATAAGAAAAACGTCACTTTTTATTATTAACTAAAATTTTTAATAAATTTTGACAATGTTTTTTCTTTCAAAGAGAATTTTTTAAAAATACTACATATGATAAATCACATAAGATTATTAGAAATATAGATATAATTTAAATTCAAATTAAATTTTTATTTTAAGTAAAGATCAATCTAATTTCGTGTCATTTAAACTCAACAAAATTAAAATTAATTTAAAAAAATGTGATTTACTTAAGGGACAAAAAAGCATGGTTTAACGTTTCGACCGAAACGGCTCGGTTTCGATCAGTCTCGAACCGAAACCCTATTTTGGATTTCGGTTAGGATTTACTGTTCATCTCTCACCAACGAGCGCGTGCGGGAGCTCGCCGGGCGAGCGCGCGCGGGCGAGTGCATGGGCGCGCGTGCGGGCTTGAGCGCACGGGCGGGAGCTCGCCGAGGAGAGGGGAGGGGGGGCTGGGGGGGGGGACCTCGCGCTGGCTTCGTATTCGAGCCCAAGGACCCTGTACACTCGTTAGTCTATCATCACTCCCTCGCTTATCTCGTGCTCTCACTGACTTGACCCGTACTCCCACAAACTGAGACCAATCTTACACTGGGCCAGCGCTATCGTCAATTTGATTTCGACGTCCTAATCGGTTTCTGTAAGATACTGTTCACGTACATAATATTATTTACGTAATTATTCATTATTTTTTAAAAATTTTAAATATATTATTAATTTTTAATTTGAAGTTAAAAAATAATTAAAATAAAGTTAAATTTTAGTTAAAATATACTTAATAAAAAAATATTTTGGTTGAAACTGAAATGAAAATGATTTTGATCGAAACACGTTGATTTTTTTGTTTACGTGTATGTGTAAATGATCATTTCGCCGAAAGTAAAGGAAAAAAAATTTGTGTCGGTCTTACCCCCATGTGAATCGCTGTCACGAGATTGCGCAGGGATAGTTGTTCTCGTATGTTTATAAATGTTCATCTGGATCGTTCAGGTACTGAATTAATAATTCTACATCCATATGTTTTAAACTCAACTGATGATAATGATGATGATTAGTTATATTACATTATATTTAATAAATTATGTATATATCAATTATATTTTAATAATAAGTTAAATTTTCTTATGTTAATTTTTATTTTTTAATCATATTCATATTATTTCTCATATATTATTTCTAAACTCAACTGATGATGATTATGATGATTAGTTGTATTATCTTAGAATTTATAAATTATGTATGTGTGAAGTATATTTTAATGAAAAGTTAAATGTGCTTATATTAATTTTTAACTTTTAATCATATTCATATTATTTTTTGTATGTTTTTTTAATACACTAATATATATTAAAAGTAAACTATATCAGTGACTAACTATCAAAATTAATTTTAATTAACTAAAATAATATTTAATATTATGGTAAAATTAAGTATAAATTTATTCCTAATTTTTCAAATTTTTCCAAATTTTTTCTAATATTTTATCGTATTTTTAATTTGAAGTCAAAGTACATTCAAAATATAGTAAAACTCTGGTCAACACTAAATTAATAATTTTAAAAAATCTTTGGGCCGAAACCGAAGCGGCCGAAACGTATCGATTTCGTTGGGTCCCAAAATCGAAACTGAAACCGCACCATAAAACCTTGCAAAAACGTTTAATAGAAGATCAAATCCCGCCTTATGTTTGTGGGGGTACGTTTAGAAAACGGCCCAAGAACTTCATCACGGAGCAAGGCTGTTTGGACCATTTCAGCCCAATCATTTTTCAATACAGCAGCGTAAACTGAACCCCATTCAAGCCCAGACCACGAATAATCATGGGCTTTCTGATTAAAGACATAAAATACTCTTATTGGTTCCAAGCAGTGCGGTAAGTGGTTGCCTAGCAACTTGGTAATTTCTAAGAGTTTGCTTGGTTGTTTAAGTTGCTACAGTGCATATGCAAATATTTTTATCGATAATTTAATATTAAATATAATTTTTAGAATTTTTAAATAAAATTATTTAGCTATTTATTTAGATAATTAATTACTCTACTACTCTTTATGTAATGAATCCAAACTACAATTACAATGAAATGATCTGATTTGTGGATCGCATCGCCTCAAATCTTTTATCAGATGCATCTCGTCCTCCTAATGGGATTCGGTGGAAGGTCTCCATCCCTCATGGTGGAATCCTATTCGGTGAGTCGGCAACCAAAAAAATATGGTACCGTTTAGTTAAAATTAAAGTTAAATTTAAATTCAAGGTTAAGATTTAAAATATAAAAAATATAGTTAATCAAATTTTTAATATTTGAATGCAAATATTACTAGCAAATGATTTATTTTTTAAATTTTTTTTATATCATTGGATATATTATTTATTAAATTTTAAATAAATAAATGTAAGGGTAGTATGGTAATTTGATTTTTAAAGTAACATAAAGATAATTTGGTTATTTTTTTGATATTTAAATGATAGACTGATCATGACATGATGATTTTGATTCTGATTCCGAACTAAACGCATCTTATGATATGATACGATGACTCATATAATCAAGAATTGATAATTTTACATACATCACTTGTTGATGCGATAGATTATATTCACGTTTTGTTTGAGTCAATTAGTTTGTCTAGAAATTTTATGATGAAGGTGATTGTTGGAGGAGTTAAAGGAGCGTTAAATCGGAATAATATAGTAGATCAAATATAAAACCATACCAAAAGCTTAAACTCATAGGATAAGATATGAGTATTTTTCACTATATATATTAAACTCTATTTATCCAATATCCAATATAGGACTAATTCATTACAACTAACATTATAACAACACTCCCTTCATGTGTGATTTGACCACATTACTTTTAATACTTTTAATTAAGAATTTTTTTATTCGACTAATTCTACCATGTGATCCATATTAATGGGTTTATTTATTTCATTTTTAAGTTTTTAAGAGAGATTAACACGCGACTTAATTCAGTCGTATCATCATAGTATTCTTTTACTTGACTAATTCCATCGTGTGGTTCATACTTATGAGTTTTTGTCTCAATTTTTTATTTTTTATTTTTAAAGAGAGACTAATATGTAACTCAATTCAGACATATCATCACGGTAATTTTGGTATTAAGAATTTGTATAGTTTCGAATTTGAAACTTTAATACCACTTGTTGAGGGAGTTGAAAAAATATCAAATCGAAATAACATAGTGAGACGAACACCAAATCACCTCAAAAACTTAAACTCATAATATTTAAACGTTTTTTACTATATATATTAGATTTTATTTTTTTAATATTTAATATGAGACTAATTCATCGTATCCGATATCATAATAGATGATGATTTATCTTATAATTGGAGATGAGCTGGAGTCACTTGAACCTTAAAAATTATCAATTATGTGTGTACTTGGGATATACCCTAGAAAGAAAACCCTAAAACCTAAGAGAGCCCTATCTCAAACAAAACGCTTGCGAAACCTAATTGGCCCTCTGTTTCCATGCAACTACTCAACAGAAAATCCAAAGGAACACCTGGAGGGAAACTTCTGCCTTCTGCATTCTGGAGAAGACAACTGCCGAAGGTTCAAGGGTATTTTGGTACTTTCAGCCATTTCCAGAAGCATTTTCTGCGGCTGTGAAGTGAAGACAATTGGCAGACATGCTTGTCAAGGCAGCCACAAGAACCCCCTTGTTCCCCTCCTGCACCTGTCATATTTGGTATTTCTTCTTATCTTCCATCCCTTTCTTCTGTTTTCAAGTTTATCTTCAAGGTTTGATCTTGAGTTTTGTTCTTCTTGTTGTTTATTCTGGGTATGCACCACTTGAATCATGTTTTGTGCTCTTATTGGTTAATCTGTGTGATTTGTTAGTCTTGTGTTTCAATCACCAGCACAGTGCTTTTGTTCCTTATCTTCTCAAGTGTTTGATCCATTCCTATGAGGGTGTTGCGAGGAAGCTATTTGCTTTGTTGTCAAATTGCTCATCTTTGAGAAATTATATGTTTTTTAGCTTCTGTTTTTGAGATGATTTTTTTTCTTGGGGATCTAAGTTGGGGCTTCTGAATTTCAGGAATTAGATAGTAAATAATTGCTCATAGGTCATGGTGCCAGATTACTTGGCAGTAATGAATGGCGATTCTTATGAATTTTCATACAGTTTGTATTGCAACTCTTGATCGGGAAAGCATGTTAGAAATATTTTATAGATTATTGCCAGCATTACAAGTCTCATTGACCGAACTTTGTTATAATGAATTCCAATTAGTTTCCCTTGTATTCTGAAAACAGTAACACCCTACTTGCAATCAATCTTTTACATGCCTTTTTGGTTTCCCATATGTGAAGTTTGTTCCTCATGTGCTTTATTCTTCTCTTCTGGATAGCAGTTAATAGTCTGTTGTGGTTGAGATTTTGCAGGATCATGGGTTCTACTGGATATATAGTTGAAGTTACTAACCTCTCTCCAAATGCAACTGAAAGAGATGTTTATGAGTTTTTCTCTTTTTCTGGGCCCATTGATCACATTGAGATTATCAGGTGGAATTAATTTCTGTGGAGTTGGTTGGCATTTTCACATCTAGCAGGATACTTCCTTTTTCCTTTCTGGAAATCTCTATTTTGTTTGTGTACTTGGCTCATTGATTATCTGAAATGCATGAATTTCTCAATATTTAATTAGTTTTTCCTGGCTGGAGATATGGGTTTCATAGAACAAGTACATGCTTGCTCAGTCGGAAAACAAAAGTCTACAAACCTGTCAAGAACCAAAAATTGCCCTGGCAATATGTGTCTCTTGACTGTGAATTGTTTTCAATAATGAGTGCAATTGATATGGAATAACATGAAGATTTGGTACCTTCTTGGTTAACTTACTAAATCATGAAAGATTTTTTAGAGTTATATATGTAAGCAAACTCTGGTGCATAATATATTGGTTAGCTTACAGCTTGTATGTCTAAATAGTTTGTTTGTGTTATAGTTTAAAACACTGCCTCTTCATTATGCAATCCTCTATTTGTGCTGATTACAGCCATAATGAATTGTGTTTCTCATACGTCCAGTTATGTTTATTCATGAAATTGATATGGTATAGTTTTGTAAGTATGAAGTTATTTTTGGTTCTCATTAGATCTGGAGAATATGCTTCGACAGCCTATGTAACATTCAAAGAAGCTTATGCATTGGAGACTGCTGTCCTTCTCAGTGTAAGTTTGAGCAAGGGAAGTTGGCCTTCAGTTTGTGGAACTTTATTTTGCATTCCAGTCCATAATATAACCTATTTGGATTAAATAGTGCATATCAAAATTAAATCAATTGCCTACCATATCATAAGAAAGTTTTAATCCTGAAACATGTATACATTTGAGAATTTATGTTACAACTGAAATAGGTTTTCTGCTTATTTTAACTGTTTTGCATACCTAATTAAACATCTCTGCTGTTGTAGAAATCATAGAACACATTCACTGTGGATATTCACCTGCACTTCCAATAGGCATTTTTTTATCTGATTGACTCAGTACGGAGGCACTTCCAGTAGGAATTTCTTATCTGATTGACTCAGTATGGAGTGTATACTGCTCATAGGTAGCACAAGATGTAGGCATGTACCATATTTGTTTTACTTATGACAAAACTTGAATTATCTTTCCGATGGAGGTCTCAACTGAATCCATGTTACATTGTTGACAAATGCACAAAAGCAATTGATGTTTAAATTTTTTTTCTCAGGGAGCTACTATTGTAGATCAACGTGTATGCATTACACGCTGGGGACAGAGTGAAGATACTTATGATATGTGGGGAAGACCCTCATGGAGGATTGAAGATAACTATGAATCAAGGGTACGCCTTGTTTTGCAAATTTTGCAAAATACAATTGTTTCAGAATTGAACTGTCTGGTTGGTGAAACTCAGGTCCAGTTTGGGCTTAGCCAGATGAAGTTCTGGTTGGGCTAAGCCAGAGCTTGGCTCAGTCAGTTGATAGCTCTAGTGGACACACATCTTCAGAATAAACCGTCAGAGCATGTAGTTCACAGTCTATGTTATTTGCTAAATGGGAGTCCTTACAAGATATTCATGAAAAACTGAAATATCTCCAGTTTTGTTTAAATCCAAATTCCGAATTCTATAACCTAGCTTTAAATTTTGACATGTTAAATGAAAGCTTTAAATAACTCTTTAAGAGTGGTAGATGAAACCCATTTATTATTAGCTAATCTAGAATCAAACTGTGTCTGTTGACTACCTATCCTTTCTTATAATTTTATGGGCACCACTCGCCTAGCTTTCTGAAGCTAGTGAACTTAAAAGGGTTAATCTTAATGACTTCCTCAATAACATAACTAGAAAAATGTGTCAATAAATTTTAAAACCAGAGTATGAACTTGTTTTGACCACTCAAATCACCAATTTATGAATATCATGGATGGTAACTATCAGAGCCTTAGAGATCTGCTCTCTGAAGTACATACCCATTTTTGGTTTCAAGTACAAAAAGTTAATGAATTTTGGGATCATAATCCATGTTCAGTAGTAGTTGTTTGGATAATACATTGCCTGTGGAGTGACATCTTCCATTAATGCAATATGGGATCTTTTATTCTGGATATCAACAGTAATATCTTTTGTATCTTCCAATCTAAAAACCTTCACAGGCTGTTGAGGCTAGTCATTTCAAGACGACTCCTCGTGAAGCAGTAACAGTGGCACAGGAGGTTGTCAAGACAATGCTGGCGAAAGGATACGTTCTAAGCAAAGATGCACTGATCAAGGCCAAGGCTTTTGATGAGTCTCATCAAGTCTCGGCAACAGCTGCTGCCAAGGTTGCCGAGTTGAGCAAGAGGATCGGGCTGACTGATAAGATCTATGCTGGCGTGGATGCTGTCAAGTCCGTTGACGAAAGGTATCACGTGTCAGAGACCACTAAGGTGGTGGCTTCAACCACTGGGAGAGCAGCTGTGGCCACCGCTGATGCTGTGATGAGCAGCAGCTACTTTGCTGCAGGGGCTATGTGGCTTTCTGATGCTTTGAATAGGGCTTCTAAGGCCACAGCAGAGCTTGCAAAGCACGGTAGCAAAGAATGAAGTGGAGAGCAAGGATTATTAAGAAAGGCTTCTGTAAATGGTAGATGCTAGAACATATAACGTTTGCTACTACAACCGATTCTATGTAGAACATAAGAACACAGTAACGATTTGCAACTAATATAGTAGCTATTATTTGGCTGCCCTATTATGTTCTGGATTGCATTCCATGTGTTCCTTTCAGCATTGTTCGAAGCATCAACTATGCAATGTTGCTCTCTCCATTGTGCTGTCAATTGACTGGTAACGTTTGCAGTTGGCCACGTTTTGCATTCTCATTATTCTGAACAGAGCATTCCTTCTCAATTATCTTGAAATGGAGGTTCCAGGTGATGTGCCGAGACTGAACATAGGCATTCCTTTGACAATTATCTGAAATAAAATACAGGGTAGAACATGCAGCAAATGCCCCTCTTTTCTGTAGTTGCTTTCTGAAAAATTATGTGATTCGGAACTAGGAAAACCAGAAAATTCCTCCAATTGAACTACTCTGCTCTTCATTTGAGACGTAGAAGAAACAACTGTGACTTTACGGGGGAAAGGTTGTATTCAAGCGTTCCTATTTGAATTGAGGGTTAAGAAACTGCAGCGTGATTGCTGATGTATGACTTGCTGATCTTCGAATGGTCCAATTCTTCAGGTAGAGTTTGTGGAAGCTCCCCCTTTTCTTGTTAATTGTTTTGAATCCCGACAGTTGGTATTACTTTGATTATCGAGCATTAGACAACGATATCGGATAGCGGTTTACAGTTCACAGTAGCTTATCCTCTTAAGGAAAGAAGATGTGCTCAGATCCAGGCCAGCACCATACATTTTCTTCGTTCATGGACCACAAAGACACGCATACAAAAATTATATTGCCGGATCCTGTCCTTTCTATGTACCCCGGCAAATGGTTCAGATTGGTTGGCTGTTGGATTATGTCCTTCCCATTGTTTTTCCTTCTGTTTATGGCTTGCTTCGAGTTAAAGGTCTGAAGTATCAGCTGATATGAACCGATAATGGCAATGCCATGAAGCTGAAAATAACTCGTTAATGAAAACAGCTCCAATGTCTGTTAGTACATGGTTGCATTTTTCAAATTGTTTGAATCCGTCAGAGGGTATTACTGCTGTACAATACAATTTGTCACCCATCTTGTCTTCATTTCATTGGAAATTACAATGAATTCTCAACTACAGTCAGATCCTTGTGAAGTCCGAAACAAAAGTCTTATTGTAGCTTACTTCAGATGATTATCTAAAGATCTCTCACGTAATTGTCAATTAACATGTAAAACAATAACGAGAGAACCGAAGTAATAGTTACAAAATATGAATAATGAATTCTACGACGTGGAGAAAATAACATTACTTTTCTTCAAAGGTAACTCTTCCAAAGTCCATCATGCTGCTTTCTGCAGCAAAAGGCCATTTCCAGTTTTCCACCAGTACAAGACCAAACAAAATCAAGAGAAAAAAGTTCTTTATTGCCAGAAGAATGAAGCTGAATCCAAGCATTGCTTCAATCTCTTTATTCTTTGGAAAACCAATTCATCTTGTTCTATACAGGGGCAAGAACAGATAGCAGCAGTCAGATTCCACAAGTAGATCTTACAAAACACATAAATTTCTCACAAATCTAACCAAGAACTCTTGTGCTCATCCAAATTCTGTTGCTCCTTTACAATTTCAGCAGCACGCCGGGCATCGGACGAGCCCGTTCTCGTTGCACTCCGGACACCGGCGGAACCCAGCGAAGTCCTCCTCCCCTACCGGCATTTCCACAAACACCTTGCAGCTCCCCGAGCACCGTTCGCAGGGCACGAACCGCACGTCCCCGCACCCTTCGCAGGCCCCCACATTGCCTCCTTTCCTCGCCGTCGCCATCTCGCACCCGTCAAATGCCTTCACCAGCTCGCCGGCGTCGTGCATTTGCCCCACCTCCTCCGCGCCGCCGACGTACTTGCCGTCGGCGAACACTCTCGGGAGGTGGAACCCCGGCCCCAGCATCTCGTTCAGCTCCGACTTGAAGCCGGCGTGCATGGAGACGTCTCTCTCGTCGATGCGAACGTTGTAACTTTTGAGGATGATTTTCACCGCGGCGCAGGCCTCGTAGGTCTTTCGCACGCCGCGGAGGCTCGTGAAGTAGAAGACGACCTTGCCTTCGCCGCAAGGCGGCAGCTTTTTGGTTTTCCTGGCGTCGATTTTTTCTTGGAAGGCGTGAATCCGCGCCTTGACAATGCCGGGGAAGGCCGGGATCTCTCCTCCATTGCTAAAAATCCGATCTTTTTCCAGCTTCGCCGGAGGTGGAAGAGCATCTTCGAGGCCTTCCATGAGCTCCCACGCATTGATGGTTTCCGGCTTTTGAGAAATAATCATCTCCAACGAGGACTTGGCGCCAGCAGCAAATTCCGGCGGCGGCGAAAGGAGGATGTCGTTGGAGCTCTTCACAATCTCCTCGGCGGTGACGGTGGGGTCGAGCCGCAGGGAGCCGAACGTGGAGGAGGTGAGGGCCACGACGTGGTGGCGCGCCGGCACCAAGCGGCTGCGCGCCACATCCTTGGAGCTCCGGCAACCCATAAAGTTGCGGTTTGTATGGGATTCAAGAAGGAAGCCAGAGCAAGATGCGAACTTTAGCCGAATCAAGAAACGAATTCAGCAAAAAGATGAGAATTTTATAGACAATGCTTGCAATTGGAATTCAAGATTTAATGAGTACATAACAACTCAAAAAATTCCAAAGAAAGCAAAGAGGAATAACATCTGGATCGAAAAAATTTCAGAAAATGTGCAAAAAAAAAAACAGAGGATATGAACAAGATTAAAAAGAGAAAGTAATCGGAAGGAGATTAATTGAAGAAATAGAAGTGCAGAAGAAGAAGAATAAGAAAAGAAGTTGTTGGGGCAGTACTCGGTCAAGAAACAAAGCAGAGACATATCAACAGAGAGTGAGATTTGAAGGGAAGAAGAAGAAGCAGTGGAGGGGAGAGAAAACGGAGATTTAGAGAGAGAGATCGAGTGGGGCTATTTGCCATTAAAGTTTGTTGGAGGGCTTTTTCGGTGAAGTTGTGGAGTCCCGGTTGGATCCCACGAGGGTAGACCCCAAATGGTCACACACTGTAGTCATGAGGTGCCACGCGGCAAAAAATCATACACGAGACATTTTAGTTAAGAATTTATATTTCCTTATTAAATTATGTTTTTTCAACAGATTTGTCATTTAAATATTATTATGTTGTCTTCAATTATATGGACTGGGTATAAAAAAAGGCTCATTTTAATATTGACAAAACATAAAGTCTAAAATTGCAATTTTCACATGCATTTTTATTTGAAAAATTATTTTATTTATATATTTATATATTTCAATCCACTGTCCGATGATTGGTATGCACTGATATTGAGCAGATTTTTAGTGAATTCAGACGCGTGCGGTGTGGTCAATGTGATCGCCGCCCGCGGGCGAGCAAGAGGGGGACGTGGCAGGCGCTGGAGAGAGAGGAGGGTGTTTGATGTTTGGGCAAGACAGAAGACTCATTGTGATTGTTTTATATTATCGATGTGGACGAAGGATTAAGAGTGCGGTCAGTCACCGAATGTCGGTCCATTCCAGTTCGAAATATTGATTGGGAGGAATAAATAAGTTGGATCAAAGGCTGGTTCTTCTTTTGATAATTTTTGCGATTTCCAAATTTTGAGAATTTGAAATTCAAATAAATTGGAGCAGATTTTGAAATATATTAAGAAAATAGAAAAATTAGGAGAAATTTGAAATGTAGAACTCCAAATTTTAATACGATGTGTAGGGTTTATGGAATCCATATTATTTATTGGTAGGAGCTGATGTCGTAGGTGACTAGGCGAGTACGCGGCCCGTATCCACAGTGTCCTCGTGATTGGTTCGGTGCGGTCCCAAGTAAGATTTAGAGCCTTCTTCTTGTCATCGCGTCGAGACTTGCATCCTGCCTCAGAACTGAACAACACAGAATTATTGAGTTAGGCACCCTTCTTTTTACTCTTTTTGCTTTTCCAAATAAAAAGAAGGGTAATCATCGTAATTATAAATCTAGCTGTCACCCATATTTTCTAAAAAATAAAATTTAAAAAATATATTATAAAATTCTTATAATTACAAATAATTTTACAAGATAATTTTATAAAATCTTTAGGGGCAGTTTGGAACGGGGTCAAGGTCAAAGTCAAGGTTAAAAGAAAGGGTAAAATGTAAAACGCTAATGCGGTCAAGTAAATCCTATTTGGTTCCTGATCTGGCTAATAGATGGTTAAAATTTTTTTTGACAAAAATGCCCTGACAGTACTGTTCATCTTCCTCTCCGCAGAGCTCGTGCGCGGAGCTGGCCGCCCGAGCTCGCCCGCGGAGCCCGCCACCCGAGCTCGTGCGCGGAGACTCGTTTGGCGTCGGCGGCATCGTCGGCGGGGAAGGAGCAGAAGCGTGCGCCGACTGCTGTGTCGTCGGTGGGGAAGGGAAAGACTCGTGCGGCGTCTGCTGCGTCGGCGGCGGGGAAAGAGGGCGGCGACTGCCACGTCGTCAGCGGCGTTGTGGGGGTGGGGGTGGGGGTTGATATACTTAGGGTTTGGCTGTTTCCCGATCTGAGCCGTCAAATCTCGATCTGACGGTTCAGATCAAGTGAGGGTATTCGGCTGTCCCGATCTGAGCCGTTGGATCGAGATCCGACGGTTTAGATCAAATAAGGGTACTTTAGTCAAAACATTGTTAAAATTTAAATGAATAAAATAATCTTAGTGTGGTCAAATTTTTGATATTTAAAAGATGATTTGGTCAAGACAGGGTCAGCTTAGCCCTGACCCCATTCCAAACGCCCCCTTATTGTCTTCGACCTACAATAAGTGCAATTTAGGATTTTTATTCAAAAAACTATGACACAATACGCACAAGAATTTGAAGAGTCAAAATTAAAGTCGAAAAACTTAGAACAACAAGAAACAGAAGTAGGGCTTTAAACATGGTGATCTTCAGTCACGTTCTGCATATAAGATTATTGCCTTCCTGAAAAATCAAATTGTCATTGTTAATCCTTTTTATCTTACCGAAGAATGTAGAGTGCTACTTAATGAAATTAGATAAGCTCTAACGGCTCCAAAATCTAACCGTTGGAGTTGAACGAAGTTTAATAGATCATAACACCTCCATTAATAAGATAATAATCACCAAAATATTTTAATATTATTTATTTTAATGATAAATTTAATCTAATTTTTTTTAATATACCTAATAACTCAAGTATAAGTATATAGTTTTTTAAGTTTGAAATAGAAATATATAATTCGATAAGATTTTAATAAATTATAAGTATATAATTTGATTTTTTCTTACAAATTTGAGGATAAAGACTAGAATAGTGTAAGTTTGTACAATTGCAAATTTTCAAAAATTGAGGAATGTATTTACAAAAAATCTTCAAGTATGGTTAATTTTAGCGATTGTATTAATTTAAGCAATGACAGAAGCACGAGGCAGTGATAATGTGCCAACCTCTCTAACTGGGAATTGTCCTTTTGCTCTTAAAAATTTTCATCAATTATTTAGAATTTTCTTCACATTATTATCGGAATTGTGCCTGCAATTTGGCCATAATGCGCATTATTTTTAATTTATTATTATTTAACAACACCCTTGATTGTGTTCTCGAAAAAGTAATTCAAAATAATAATAAAAAAAGGCGCATGTAAATGGCTGGTTAATAACGTAATTTAACTCATAAAATCACCCATTCGGTAAAATACAATCAAGACCAAATCATCGCCACCACAGCCACCACTCTTTTCTTTTCTTTTTCTTTTTCTTTTCTTCTCCCGATTTAACAAATAAAATATGAATTAACTCCGAATGAATCCCCACCCTCACACTCAAGTTCCATGCACGCATGGCATCCAGAACACGTCCACGTGAAGAAGCGTCCGTCACCTCCTGAACCCTACGAAGTGTGGCACGCCGGCAAAGCTCAACCACTCCTGGGCCTGGAGCAGAGGCCCAGCGGTGAACTGCATGACCTTCCTCCCGTCGGTGATGGCCTTGATGCCCGGCCACTTCATCCTCCCGCCGGTAGCGGCGCCGGGGCCCTTGTTGTTGTACTCGGCAAACTAGACCTTTCTGGGAGTGTCCTTCCTGTCGTCTCACGGGAACCACCCGGCGGGGTGGACGAGGCCGGGTGGACGAGGTCGCCGATCAAGCTCTCCATGACGATGACCCTCGCGTAAGGCATCCATGGCCGGCCAAGGTAGGTCTGGATCTTGAACCGCTCCGGGAAGAGGGCCTTGTCCGGGAGGATGCGGCAGTTCTGCAGGACCAGGGCGGTCGTCTCGCTGTTCTCGCTGCGGCCGTGGGCGGTCACCATGCTCTTCTGCTTTGGTCCCGGGCGGCGCACCAGGATCAGGCTGTTCTGAATGACGGTCTTCGAGTCGCCGAAGATGAAGTCTATGGTGCCGGAGATGACGCAGTTCCGGTAGAACTGACGCTGCGAATGCACGTATAGCGTGTCCTGGTACCCGTCGAACCGGCACCGGAAGAATGCAGCCTTGTCTGCTGATACCGTCACAGCCACCGCCTGGTGCGCCGATGGCCCTGCCGTGTTGCTGAAGCCCATGTTCTTCGCGATGAATCCATCACCATATACCCCTGCGCAAACAAATGTATCGTCAATAAACAAAATTACAAGATGCATTGCACACGGAGGACATCCAGAGAGAGGACTGACTGAAGGTGGCGGACTCGAAGGTGCTGATGCGCTTGGAATCATCCTTGTACAGATTGCCACAGACGACCGTCTTCCTCGGCCCATCGCCATAGATCATCACATTGGGAATGTTCTTGTCGATGACGACGTTCTCGGCGTACTTTTCAGCCTTGACGTAGATGATGAAGCGGGCATTATTTTTGTTAGGAATTCGCTTGAGTGCTTGGTTGATGGTGGTGCAGTCCCCGCTGCCGTCCTTGGCCACCACCACATTGGCATTCACGTTCTTGGCCTTCTTCGCCAGCAGCTTCCGGTCCTCCGCCGCAAGCCATTTGGGGTACCCGTCTTCCCCCCTCGGATACACTTCATCTGCCTCCTTGGATAGCAGGCGCCGCTGCGCGTTAAGCAACTTGAGGTTCTGCAGCTTGACTCCGCCAAGCAGGTTCACGGCTTCTTTTAGGATACCGAGAGCGTTGCTCACTAGCTCAGTCCCTAATCGCAGCGCATCCCTCACCTTCTGCTTCGCCTCCAAGTCTTCCAATGCCTCGACGCAGGTCGTCTTGCTGGCCAGGGCCGAGCTCAGCCATGTGTCGATGTCATTGGCGCGGCTTGCGATGCTCTTGGCGTCGCCGCCGGTGTAGATCAGCGCAGCGGAGAGGTAATCGAGAGAATAGGACAGGAGCTCCTTGCAGTCGGACATCACGGCAGCATTGTAGACCCCGGAAAGAGTGCGGGCGATCTCTTCGGTGCGGTTCACCGCAGCCACGAACTCGTCCACAACGAGGCCGACGGCTGCCTTGACGGCATCTTTGGGGGTAATGGTGTCGTTGATGACCTTGGATAGGCTGCTCTCGCAGGTGGCGCGGTAGTCGGTGGTGGAGCAGATCTGGACGACGTCGTGGGTTGTGGTGGAGAGGTTGTTGCCGGGGGCTTGCCACTGTCCTTTGTTCGGACAACGGTAGCGACGATTCCGACAACGGCCGCGACGACGACAATGGTGGCGAGGCCGCTTATTAAGGCCTTGTTATCCATTTGGGGAAGGAGGGAGATGCCTTGGTGAGTTTCTCCCCCAATGGGCTATGGCTGTGGACATGGCCTTCATCCGTTTATATGGATAGGAGGATGCTTTAATATTTTGAGTTTTTTAAAAATAGCTAAATTATATAGACCTCCTTATTTTTTTCATAATTACGTATAATCAATTTTTGTAATTTTTAATGAGCTTTTTGAATTCAAAAAAATCAATTATAGTTAAATTTAAAACTAAAATATTTGTTTTACCCCTTAACTAAACATGTTTCCTCTGAAACAATAAACGACACATGAAAGTATAACATATTTATTTAAACTTTCAAAATTATGACCTATGTTTTAGTTATAGTTGTTATTACTTTTTTTTCTAAATTTTATCTTATATTTTTCATAATTTTGGAAATTTTATATAAAAATTCCAACCACTAAAACAGAAATATTTTAGTCTTTTGATTAATTACTGAAAATATACTAAATATATTTTTTTATAACAAGTAATTTTTTTAATCCAGAGACTTAGGATATCATTTAATTTGGGATTAAGATCAAGACAAAAATACAAAAAAATAATCTAATTAAATTTTGGTATTTGGATGCTAGTCTGGTTAATGAATGATTTAAATTTTTTTTGGACTTTTATGTCTTTGGTATATTATTTATTAATTTTTGAATAAATAAAAATAATGATAATATAATAATTTATTTTTTAAAGTAAAATAAAAATAATTTAATTATCTTTCTAGTATTTGGATGGTAGATTGGTTAGAATAAAATAAACATAATGGTGATCCTGAACCAAATATACCTAGAATCTCGTTAAAAATTTTAAATTATATATAATTAAAAAATCAATAAAAAATATAATATATTTTTTTTAGGATTGTTTGAAAAAGTTTGAAATAAAGAAAATGTGGCCAGCGGGTAGCTTCAGAATTGAATAGAGAAGAAAAAGTCAAAGTCAAATTTTTTAAAAAGAGAAATAAGCGGTCAAAAAGTAAAAATTGGTTGCTAATCAAGTTTATGAGGTACTGTTTAGTTCGAGATTATGAATCAAAATTAGTGAATCACTTTTATAAATTAATTTTTTTTTATTAAAATTAATATTTTAATAATTTAAATTTTAAAAAATTATTAAATTTTTATAATAATTTAATTTAATAATAATATAAAATAAATAAAATATTAATTTTATAAAAAAATAATTCTGAAATATACCTGATCTCAAATTAAAAGGGCCTAACTGGATGTACGGAATTTTGGACGACATGGGATTGACTGATTTTAATTCAAATTTTAGTATTAAAAAAGTTAAATTTAACTTTTCTGAAGAAATAATAGAATTGATTTTAAATTTTAGAAAACTAGGCTAAAATAAAATAATGTCAAGTAGAGTAATTTTTATTTTTACACGTTTTTTAATGCATATGTCTGGAATAGTTCAGAGTATATTAGGCCTGCTCAATTACAATTTTTTTTTATTTCTGATTTTTATCTCTATTTTTATGTTTTTTTACAAAAAATATTAATAGAACATCAAATAACAATAAAATGGTGACAATGAGATTCGAAAGGTGAAAAAAAACACAAAGATACACGTGTTTTCTCATAGAAATAAATTGTAAAAAGAACTTGAAATAACAACTTTAAAGTATTTTTCAAGTTTTAATATAATTTTAAAAAACATAAAAGTAGTTTTAATTTTTTAAGTTGAAAAAAATTGCTTTTAAAACACACCCTTATCTTTATTTTTGAACCGTTGAGTTCATCTTATCCCAGATATTCCAAAGACCTCGCTAGAACAGTCTCCAATATTACCACACTCAAATCTATATGTACATCGGCAATAGCACTTTGGTTTTCGTGGGAGCAACCCATCAAGCACCTGCCTCCCTCGCGCCCCAAAATGACTAACAAGGCCCTTATCGGCTGCCTCATCACCTTGGTCGGGTGGTACCCGTCCTCAACCGTTGAGTTTTAATTATTTCGAATTTAAATTAAAATTTGAGTCAAAATATAAATTTAAAATTAGATTTAAATTTATAATTGATTTATAATATTAGAAATTATCATTAGAGTAAAACTCATATTCAATAAGGATCTATAAATATATTGTAATATATAGGGCTTAAATGTGATGTAATATTGAGGTTGAACTAGAGAAAAATAGAGAAAGATAAATAGAGAGAATAAAAAAAGAGAAAGAGAAAGTGTTGGTTCTCATATGTGGGTCTTTCTAGTACTTTTCGGTGGTCTTTCATAATAGTTCATCGTGGTGTTCTCTTGGAAAGTCTCTCTGAAGGTGGAGGCATTGCTAAGGCTTGGTAAAATAGTTTAATTGAGTAATAAAGAGTGAAATCTTTCTTATAGACTTTTATAAAAGTTGTTTCTTTTGATAGTGGATATTTCATTGTCTTATTTTATTATTTTTTTTTATATTGTATTACGTCTTATTTCTTGTGTTGTTTGAAAATAAAGTGATTCGTGAACCTTCCGCTGCGAATCCCAATAATTGGTATTAGAGCTTAAGAGCAAACAACAAAGATGACAAAATTCATATTTGAAATGGAGAAGTTTGACGACAAAATAAATTTTGCTTTATGACATAAGAAGATAAAAGTAGTTCTTACTTATCAAAATTTGCAAAAGACGTTAGAGGGAAAAGAAAAGAGGCTGATCAAGATAAGAGATGAAGATTGAGAGGAGATAGATCAAAAGACATTGAATTTAATTATTCTAAGTCTGACTGATGAGGTTTTGTACAATATTATTTACGAAGAGACGACGATGAACATCTGAATAAAACTCAAGAAGTTGTACATGTCAAAAAGCCTCATGAACAAGTTCTATATGAAACAATAGTTGTACGGACTACGCATGAGAGAAGGTATTGTTGGGGAGTCACAAGAGCGTCAAACCAAATCCATATAGTGAGCCGGACACCAAACCATCCCAAAAGCTCGAGCTCATGGGATATGGGTCTTTTTTCACTATATCTATTGGACTCTATCTATCCAATATTCGATATGAGACTAATTCATCACACCTGACATTATAACAATCTCCCCTTTCAGGTGTGATTTGACCACATCAATTTAACACTCTTAATTAAGAACTCTTTTATTCGACCACTTCCACCGTGTGATCCATATCCTCGTACCGTCCTCTAGTGCCCGCGCCCTTGCGTCGGCTTTTGGCGCTCACACTTGTGGACTCGCCATCCTAGCGCCAGCGCATGCGCCCTCTCTCCGGCCTCAAGCCGGCCTCGCACAAGCGCCCGAGCCCTTGGGCCTGCACTCACGCCCTTGCCGGCCTCGCGTTCGCGTCCTCTCGCCGGTCTTTACCATGACACTAACATGTGACTCAATTCAGTCGCATCATCGCGGTAATTTTTGGTCTTAAGAGTTTGCACAGATTCGAACCTGAAGCTCTGATACCATATTGATAAGTATTAATTCACACAGAGCATCCACTTTGACTCCTCCTTCATCTTTCATTAATTTAACACCTGGAACAATGGGATTCTTCACACTATTACTCTTCTCCATCTTAAACCTCTCCAAGATTTCTTTTGTGTACTTCTTTTGACTAATATAAATGCCTTCAGAATTTTGTAAAACCTCCACACCCAGAAAATACTTCATCTTTCCCAGATCAGTCATATCAAATTCAAGTTTCATAGAATTTTTGAATTTGACAAACATGCTTTCATCATTACCAGTAAAAATTAGATCATCAACATATAAGCTAACAATCAAGATTTTACCTTCATCTTCTCTTTTGACGAACAAGGTGTGTTCACAGCTGCACTTCTCAAATCCTTCCTTAATAAAGTACATTTCAATTCGGCTGTACCATGCACGAGGGGCTTGTTTAAGGCCGTATAATGCTTTCTTCAATTTGTACACCTTATGCTCTTCCCCTTTCTTTGCATAGCCTTGTGGTTGCTCGACAAACACAGCTTCATTCAATTCTCCATGCAAGAAAGCGCTTTTAACGTCAAGCTGATACATATTCCAACCATTATGAGCTGCTAAAGCAATTATCATTCGGATTGTATCCCATCTAGCCACAGGTGCAAACACTTCAGTATAGTCTATGCCATGTTGCTGGGCATAGCCTTTCGCCACCAATCGAGCCTTACACTTATCAACCTTGCCATTTTCGTTGAGTTTAGTTTTAAAAACCCATTTTACTCCAATCTTCTTCACTCCTTTAGGCAGGTCTGTTAGCTCCCAAGTCTTATTCCTCTTGATTGCTTCTATCTCTAAGTCCATTGCAGCTCTCCACTTGGAACTTTGTGCAGCTTCTTCAAAGGTTGTTGGATCTCCATTTGAAGTAAACAAAACTAGATTCTGCTCAACTTCTTCATCTGACAGTTCTCCCCCACTTATATAATTTTCCATCCAAACTGGTGCTCTTCTATTCCTCCTTCCTAGTGAACTTGGTGAGCTTTCAGATGTTTGAGAATTCTCACCAAGTAACTCATTTGAAGGTGTGTCATCTTCTCCTCCTCCTTCTACTGCTTCCTCAGATTCTTCTTCACTTTGATCGATTTCACTTCCATTGCTATCTCCCCATTCAAGCACATCAAGTCTTGCTTCTTTATTGCTCCTCCCCCAATTCCAGCACTCATTTTCTTCAAAAATAACATCTCTGCTTACAACTATCTTTTCAGACACGGGATCGTAGAGTCTATATGCTTTGGATTCTTCACTTATCCCCAACAACATACACTTAAAGCTCTTGTCATCCAGCTTCGTTCTATTTCTTTCTGGCACATGAACATGGCCAATGCACCCAAAAATTCGAAAATAATCAACATTGGGTTTAATACCACTCCAAGCCTCTTCAGGGGTCATGTTTTTCACTGCCGATGTAGGACTTCTGTTAAGTACATGTGCTGTCCAGTTTACTGCTTCTGGCCAGAAATTCTTTGGAACTTGCTTCTCTGATAACATGCTTCTAACCATATTCATGATTGTCCTGTTCTTGCGTTCAGCTACTCCATTTTGTTGGGGAGTGTAGGCTGCAGTGAGCTGCCTGCTAATGCCATTATCTTTACAGAAAGCATTGAACTCAAGAGATGTAAATTCTCCACCCCTATCTGTGCGTAAACAGCGAATACAAACACCTGTTTCCTTTTCAACAAGGTTTTTATAATTCTTAAAGATAGTGAAAGCTTCAGATTTCTCAGTAAGAAAATATATCCACACCTTACGACTGTAGTCATCAATAAAGCTTATGAAATACCTCTTTTTGCTGTTGGAGGTTGGGTTGATGGGTCCACATATGTCAGAATGTACCAACTGCAATTTTTGTGATGCTCTCCACAGGCTCTTCTTTGGAATTGTATCTCTGTGTTGCTTTCCCACCATGCAATCAGTGCATACTTTGGATGAAGCATTCAGCTGAGGTATCCCTTTCACCATATTCTTATATTGCAAAGTTCTCATACCTTTGAGACTTAGATGCCCATATCTACGATGCCAAAGATGAGTGCTATCTTCAAGAGTTATTTGAAAACAGGTGGAAGCCTTCGGCAAGGCTTTTGCAAACAACATGAACATCCTGTTTGCAGACATTGTTGTTTGTATGATAAGTCCTTTCTCGGGATGATAGACTTTACATACTCCATGTTGTATCAAAATAGCCACATCTCTCTCTTGCAATTGTCCGATACTTAATAAATTATTTTTTAACTCAGGTATATAAAAAACATCAGTAATCACCTGAGTATTTCCAGCAATTTGCAGTCTGATGTTGCCTTTTCCCATCACAATCATTTTGGAGTTATTCCCGAGCTTCACAGATTGTCGAAATTCCTCATCAAGCTCAGAAAACCATTGCTTGTTTGCACACATGTGATTGCTGCATCCAGAATCAAGAAACCATACATCTTCACTCCTTGATTGATTAAGCTCCTCATACGACATCAATAGCATCTCTTCTTTCTCCTCAAGCTCAGCATAATTTGCTCTCTTCTCCCACTTAGGACATTCATATTGAAAGTGCCCTATTTGATGACAGTTCCAACACTCAGTTGTAGCTCTTCTGAATGTTTGTCGACCTCTTCCTCTTCCTCTTCCTCTAAAAAATCCACGTCCCCTTCCTCTATCACCAGTTTTTTCTTCATAAGAAACTTTCAATGCTTGTTCATCTCCACCAATTTTTTGAAATTTCTGTTCATGGACAAGTAGAGAGCTCTGCAACTCATCCACCGAAAGACGATCAATATCTTTCGACTCCTCTATTGAGCACACAATGTAGTTAAATTTTTCTGTGAGGGTACGAAGAATCTTCTCAACAATCTTAACATCCGGCATAGCTTCACCGCAATTTCTCATATCATTTGCAACCACCATCACTCTTGCAAAGTAGTCTGTGACTGACTCCCCAAGCTTCATCTCCAGGACCTCAAACTTTCTACGAAGAGTTTGAAGTTGAGCACGTTGAACTCTCGCGTTTCCTTGATACTTTATCTTCATTGAGTCCCACAGCTGCTTGGATGTTTCCTTTTGAGTGATGGTCCTCAAAATAGCCCTATCAATTGACTGAAAAAGGTAATTCTTTACCTTCAAATCTTTCAGCTTCAACTCCTCTAGAGTTTTCTTCTGTGCATCGGTCAATACCTCTCCAGCAGTAGGCTCTCTGTACCCTGTCTCGATCAGACTCCAATACTCCTTTGATCTCAAGAGATTCTCCATAAGCATGCTCCAATGATCATAATCTCCGTCAAACATAGGGATACAAGGCTGAGCAAAATTGCTTGTCTCTCCTGACATCTCACACTTTCTACTTCTCACAGACACTCTTTCTCTCGTGATAATTCACTCACTCTCTTTCTCTTCTTATCTCACTGTGTTTCACTCCTCTCACATTAACCAATCCTTTTTCGAGGCTCTGATACCATTTGTTGGGGAGTCACAAGAGCGTCAAACCAAATCCATATAGTGAGCCGGACACCAAACCATCCCAAAAGCTCGAGCTCATGGGATATGGGTCTTTTTTCACTATATCTATTGGACTCTATCTATCCAATATTCGATATGAGACTAATTCATCACACCTGACATTATAACAGGTATAACTATATTATATCACTTGAATGCCTTCAATAAAATTATCAATGATTTGCTGAAAGTTGATATAAAGTTTAAAAAAGACGATAAGACGTTGATTTTCCTAATGTCTCTTCCTGTTTCGTACGATCATATTGTAACCACAATTCTTTATGATAAAGAAACTCTCAAGATGAAAGATGTGATAACTAATCTTCTTTCTAATAAGAAAAGGAGAAACTTCAACATTAATATGGAGTTTGATTAAGGATTGGTGGCTCACGAAAGAGAAAGAGTAAGAGAATGTGGAGAAGGCAAACAACGGTCCAAATCAAAATTAAAGGCGAAAGTACAATGTTATTTATGTAAGAAGTATGACCACATTAAATGATATTGCCCTGAAAATGGGAAGATAGAGTCTTCTAATATGGCGACGACAATAACGGATGATACTTCTGAGAATAGTACGGATGGAGACGTTCTTACAGTATCCGCAAAAATCGGCACTTCTCGTAAGTGAATTTTAGATTCCAGTAGTTCTTATCATATTTGTTATAGGAAGGGTTGATTTACTTCTTATGAGGAGAATAAGAAGAAAGGTACTGTTTGGTTGGGCGATAATTCAGTCTATGAGATCGCCGGTGTGGGGACAGTCAAAATCCAAATGTTTGATGGAGCGATTTGTACTCTTACTAGAATGAGGTATATCCCCAAGATGCGAAAGAATCTAATTTCACTTGGTATACTGGACTCAAAAGGTTGTAATTATTAAGCAAAAGATAAAGTCATGAAGATGACACGCGGTATTAGAATTTTGATGAAAGGTAAGAAGTGTGACAATGTTTATCGATTAACAGGAAACATTATTACAGGTGGAGTTCCGATGGCTACAGTAGTGAAGAGGAAACACGATATTCGGAGTAATTTGATGGAAGATAAACGTTCTCATCGAATTACTTTTACTACAACAGTAGACACAAGTCATTCGAAAAGCTTTCAAAAGTATATGACTGTAAGCATGAAAAGCGAATTCGAGATTGGCACGAGCTTGCATCTTACAATTAGCCGAATAAGCTAGTAACTTAGGGGTAGGGGCTGAATGAGAGATGATGGTTGAAGATTCGTGATGGTGGCATGTCCGAATTCAAGCCATGGAGATTGTTGTGTTTTAGGTGTCTCGAATTCGAATTAGAGTTTAAGTTAAAGTAGGAATCCAAAGTTGGATTTAGATTTATGATTGATTATAATATTAGGAGTTGTAATTAGAGTAAAACTCAGACTCAATAAGAGTTTATAAATATATTATAATATATAGGCATTATGTGTGATATAGTATTGAGGTTGAACTAGAGAGAAATAGAAAGAGAAGAATAGAGAGAATAGAAAAAAGAGAAAGAGAAATAGTGTCGACTCTTATGTGTGGGTCTTTTTAGTACTTCTCGGTGGTCTCTCATGATGGTTTCTTATGGTGTTCTCTTGTAGATTCTCTGCATTACCGAAATTTGGTGAAAGAATTTAGTTGAGTAAGAAAAAGTGAAATCTTTTTTTATAGACTTTTATAAAAAAAATTTCTTTTAATAATGAATATGTGATTATCTGATTATTTTTTATTTTTTATATTTTTATATTTTTTATATTATTATCATTAATTACCTTTGATTGCGAATCTCCACGCTCCGCATGATCGCTGCAGATGTCCAATCCAAGGACAAAAACGCACACCCTGGCAACCTCATCACCACCACCTACAACGTCGCCGGTATCTGCACCACCACCGACTACCACGTCACCTGTGGGAACAGCCTCTCCAAGGTCATCAATGACATCACAACCCCCATAGACGCCGTCAAGGCAGCCGCCGGCCTCGTTGTGGACGAGTTTGGCGCTGCGATGAACCGGACTGAGCAAATTGCCCGCACGCTCTCCGGCGTCTACAATGCCGCCGTGATGTCCGACTGCAAGGAGCTCCTGTCCTACTCCGTTGACTACCTCTCCGTGGAGTTGTTCTACACCGGCGACGAAAAGAGCATCAGAAGCCGTGCCAATGACATCGACACATGGCTGAGCTCCGCCCTGGCCAGCATCGAGACCCGCGTCGAGGTGTTGGAAGACCTGGCGGCGAAGGAGAAGGTGAGGAAGTCGCTGCAGCTCGGGACAGAGCTCGTGAGCAACTCTCTTGGAATCCTTAAAGAGGCCGTGAATCTGCTCGACTCAGTCAAGCTGCAGAACCTCAAATTGCCCAGTGTGAATCGGCGTCTGCTATCCGAGGAGGCCGATGACGTGTATCCGAAGGGGAAGGACGGGTACCCCAAGTGGTTCACGGGCGCTGGCGAGGAAGGGCATCAACGTGAACCCCAACGTGGTGGTGGCTAGCGACGGCAGCTGGGATTGTGCCACCATCAATGGGCGCTCAAGCGAGTCCCCAAGAACAACAATGGCCGGTTCATCATCTACGTGAAGGCAGGCAAGTACTACGAAGAATGTTGTCGTAGACAAGAACATGGGCAACGTGATGATGTACGGCGATGGGCCGAGGATGACGGTTGTCTCCGGTAAGCTATACAAGGATGATTCCAAACGCACCAGCACCTCCAAGTCCGCCACAACCAGTCAGTCATCTGTCTCCTCTTGCCATTTTATTTTATCTTGGTAATTTTCTATCATAAACAAACTAATCGATATTATTGTGTGTTTGTGAAGGGGTGCTCGGTGATAGATTCATAGCGAAGAACATGTGGTTCAGCAACACGGCGGGGCCGTCGGCGCACCAGGCGGTGATGGCGACAGTATCAGCAGACAAAGCACCTTCTTCCGGTGCCGATTAGATGGATACGAGGACACGCTCTACGTGCACTCGCAGCGTCAGTTCTACCGGCATTGAGTCATCTCCGGCACCATCGGCTTCATCTTCGGCGACTCGAAGACCATCATTCAGAACAGCCTCATCCTGGTGCGTCTCCCGGCAGCGAATCTGAAGAACATGGTGACCACGCAAGGCCGGAATGAGAACAGCGAGACGACGGCCGTGGTCCTGCAGAACTGCCGGATCCTCCGGGACAAGGCTCTCTTCCCGCAGCGGCTCCAGATCCAGACCTACCTCGGCCGGCTATGGATGCCATAGGCGAGGGTGATCGTCATGGAGAGCACGATCGGCGACCTCGTCCACCCTGCCGGATGGTTCCAGTGGGACGACAGGAAGGACACTCCCAGCAAGGTCTTTTTTGCCGAGTACAACAACAAGGGCCCCGGCGCCGCCACCGGCGGGAGAATGGAGTGGCGTGGCATCAAGTCCATCACCGACCGGAGAGACGTGGAGGAGTTCACCCCCGGGCCACTCCTCCTGGCGCAGGGGTGGCTGAGTTTCACCGGCGTGCCAAATTTTCTAGGTTTTAGGAGATGAGGCTTCTTCTCGGGTACGTGCTCTGCATGGCATGCATGCATGCCTGCGGGGAGTGGACAGGGCTCACAAGAAGGGGAATTGATTTACTTGCAATTTTTCATATATTTTTCAAATTTGACATATTTTCTGTATTTCTTTAGTTTTCTAAGAATATGCTAAATATTTTTTTTCCATTTTTAAGAAAGTAAGTATTGAATATTTTATGTAAAAATGTTTAAATTAGTTATTTCAGATGTAGACAACTGGAATAACACATAGGCCCAACAATATTGGGCCTAAGTGGCTACTGACAATCTCGTCCACCGCCTCCACCTCCACCTCCGCTGGCGGTCCTCTCGAAGCCTCAATCCCCGCCTTCCCCTACTCCGCACCCCCTCAGTCGCCGAGAACCGCCTCTCGTCTGCTCTCTCCGTCCTTGCTTTTCCCCTTGACTCCCTCCCCCTCCTCGCTTCCCTCCCAAAATCGTCCCTAAGCTCCCCGAACCCCTCTCCGTCCTCTCCAGCAAGCGCCTCGACCTCCAGAACCGCATCATCGGCCTCATCCGCGAGAACAACCTCAATGAAGCCTCGCTCGTCGTCCACCACCCCATCAACTCCAACTGCCGGCCCACCATCTTCACCTGCAATGGCGTGCTCGCCGCGCTTCTTCTACTCGTTCTCTGCTTCTTCTGCTCGTCTTCTTCGGCGCCTTCGATTCAATTATACTCCTTTTTGCTCTTCAAAGAGCGAAAAGATTAAGTTTTTAGTTATCTTCGTGCGTTTCCCGTGTAATTCTCCTTGAAATTTGGGATTGGAATCAGCAAACTAGGGCAAACTTTTCAGCTTTTTGTTTCCCATTTTGTCTTGGTTCTGAATCTCTTTGGAATCTAGGCAAAGGCAAAATATTCAGAGGAAAGTTTGATTTTTTTTCGATTTTTAGCGATTACCAATTGGACTTCTTTTCAATATGTGGTGATTCTTAGCTCAGTTGGAGGGGGGGAGCCATGGGGAACTGTTCGCAGCCTTCTTCAAATTTGGAGAATGCTCACAGCTCTCAAACCGCTTCCGGTGAGGTTTTTTTCGTGTATTTTTGCAGTATTTATTGCTTAAATTCGTGACTTGGTAACTTCTGCGTTGTTTAGCGTTTGAAAAGATGGATTACTAAAATCTAATATTTAGATAGAAGAAGTAAAATTTTTCAATTTTCTTTTGGACACTGGCTTATATATAGCTCATTTCTAGAACCTTTTGCTGCTGTGAAAGGCTATTCTGGAGAAGCATTAGCTTTGATTAATTGGTCATTTATCTTGTTGAATGATGACAATTTATTTCTTGCATTGTTGTTAGTCATTTATCTACATAAAACGTGCATACGTGAAATGCATGAAAAATGCATTACAGAATGAAGAAAAACTGCGCGCTTACTGATCCTTTTTTCTTAAGAATGAACTCTACATTAATCATATCTTGAAAATCTAATTAGACCAAACTACATGTCACTAACTTGCAATGACACTTCTACAGTGATTAACACCAGCATCAATGCTTTTATTCTCTATTATCATCTGCTTACATTCATCAAGCATTAGCAGAGCAAGTCTCTTTGTGCACATCCAAGCTCCATTTTATTTATTGAGGAAAAGAGAGTTCCCCTCTGCTACAACTGAGAACAAACGGAGAAGTCCTAAACTCCACGTCCTATTAGAAGGAGAACTGGAACAGCATCTGGTGCTTGTATACTTCTCCAGGATTCACAATCTGAGAAGGAAATGTTGGGTGATTCACAGAGTCTGGAAAACCTTGTGTTTCCAAGCACAATGCACCAAACTGCCCATATATGTGGCCACCCTTCCCCTTGACATCCTTCAAGGTGTTGCTAGTGTAGAACTGCACTCCTGGCTGATTTGCCCACAGCTCGAGCCCACGACCTGTTTTGCCGTCCCTAATGACAGCCACCTTCCTCAGTCCACGCCTGTCCAGTGGCAAATCGAGCACGTAGTTGATGTCATAGCCACCAGTTAGCTCCTTGATTCGGCTCCCGACTGTCATCGGCTTGAGGAAATCATATGGTGTTCCTGCAGTGGGGGCAATCTTGCCTGTGGGGATGAGAGTGCTGTCTAGTGGAGTGATGTGGGAGGCAAAGATCTGCACTGTGTTTGATAAAATGTTGCCGCTGTCGTGACCACCAAGGTTCCAGTAGCTGTGTTGTGCAAGGTTCACTGGTGTGGCCTTGTTCAGGGACTTTGCGAGCATGGTCACATCTAGCTTGTAATTGCCAAATATCTTGTAGGTTACAGACACAGCAAGATCACCGGGGAAGCCTGTTTGTAGTGTTTCAGATAAAATTCTTTCGTGCATGACATACATAAATTCACTGAACAAAATTAAAACAGTAGCAGAATCATGTGAAGGTATTGAATACTTGTGTTTCATGTGATTGAAGTCAATTGTTGAAAAATGAAGAAGAAGACCAGATGAAAATGAACCCACAAAAGTGGCAGCAAAATAAAGATCGGAAGAGCAGCAGGAGTTATATTCTTTTTCAGGCAACAATGTATCAGGCAGGAGATAGAGGGATTGATTGGCCTTAGCGCCAAAGCAGATTAAAGGGTCATGAGATCAAACGCGATTGAGTAAAGAACTGCAAAAACAATTTCCTGGAGATGAAGCTATGAGTAGTATCAGCAAATAAAATAAATAGCCAAATGGGTAAAAAACTGAAAAAAAAACCAAGATTAAATGGAGCTGAAACTGCAATGGTAATAGTGAAATAAAAGAGCCAGAAGAAGAGAATACCTTGTTCCCCATCAAAGCTGTTGTAGTAGAGGGTAATGTAGGGGAATTCACCATCTACTTTCTCTTTTACAGTCCAAATGACGTGGCTGAATCCTCTGTGTCCACCTTAACCAAGAAGTTAAACTTAAATTATCAGATAAAAAGCCTGTGAGATGAACAAGAACTTGCCATTGATTTACTGAGAGATATACCATGAAGGGTGTTCTTTCCATCATTAGGATACAATCTGTATGCTTTTCCATTCAGCACAAATCGAGCGCCGGAGATTCTATTGGCAACGCGCCCAACTAATGCTCCGAAGTAAGTTGTGTCATTCTGGTGAGTGAAATTCAAGGGCAAAATAAATTAAGTGAATTGATATGTCTTGGATTCGAATGAGATTTTGGAGAATAAGACAGCCGAGTTCAAAAATGTTGTGCAGAGGAAAAGAAACAGGACAGAAAAGTCGGCACATAACAACCATGCAATCCACACGATATCATCAGAAAAAGTCAAAAGTCCTGATAGAAAAAGTTGTCATCTTTGTTATCATAAAAAAATAGAGATAATAATTGAAAAAACATTAGCAAAAACAGGATAATGTATATATTTGTTTGAAAAATGGTGAACACCGTCCCCAGTTCTGATGTTTGATTTGATACCCATTGCTTTGGATTGAAAGAAAAGATCACCACAGCAGTGGTTCTCAAACCAAAAAAAAAAGCAGTTCCCGTTTGCGAAAAGCTTGAAATTTCTTCATATAATCCCAAAAACTCAACAAGAAATCAACAGAGAGAGAGAGAGAGATCTTACAACATATTGAGCAACGTCATCATATCCAAGCACAACATCAGCCAAGTTGCCTGCACAGACAAAGAAATGCAAGATTACGAGAACACGGAATCATGTTGCAGAAAAGATTGGAACTTCAAGAGGGATCCAGACCTTCTGAATCGGGCAGAAAAACAGAGATGATGGTTGCACCCCAGTTGGTGACTTTCACTGAGAAGTTCCCCTTCTTCAGCTCATAGATCCCAACAGTCTTCCTTGCAGATGCATATGAGGCACCCAAGGAGAAGAAAACAAGCAGAGAGATGAAGAGAAGAACTGGTTTTGCAGCCATTAAAGAGAAAAATGAGGAAGGAATAAGCACCAGAGGAGGAATATTGTGCTCTATAAAGAGACAACAGGACACAAAGTTTCCTAGAATGGAGACAAACTATATTTGTCTCATATATTTTTCTTTTTGGATCAAAAGAAAAATAGGGATAAATTTAACAAACTAATTTCTTACCAAAAAAGACCCAAGCCCTGATCCATGACAAATATATTATTTTGATAAATATCCCATATTTTTGGATAAAATAATGTCAGAATTAGAATATAGCTAGATCCATGCTCCCAGACCTGTTACGCTTTCACATGAATCGAGTTGAAGAAGAAGCTATTACTTATTCTTTTATTTATTTGTTTTGAATTTGGTGCCTCATTTACTAATGTTTTGTCTTTCAACTAATGAATAATAGGCTAAAAGATTTTTTAGACCCACACAGATTGACTCAATCAAAGTACAGGTAAGCTGAAGTCAACTAGTGCATGTTATGTTGTGATTAAAAAAATGATCTATTACTCATCTGTTGCTTCAAGATCTGCCATATATGGATCAATAACATTAAAAATTGTGTTAATCTGCCAAATCAAACAAAACCAGTGAAACAATACTCATTTTAACCGTTCAAAACAGCAGCTGCAATATATTTGCACAACACAAAACTCTGCGAGGCCATAAAACCAAAATTAAGCAATTCAAGAGGCAACTTCTTGTATGTAATTTGGAACAATAGATTGCTAAAATCCCCACGAGAAAACTTCAAAGCACCAAGGAAAGAATAGGCAATTCATTGCTCTCCCCAGGTTTTGGTTATCAAACACACTGCACAACAACAATTACGACGTCTTGTTTACAACTAACAAGAACTCAAACCTAGTCTTTCCTTGATGGCTTTGCCTCAAAACCTCCTTCTTGCCGAGCAACCAGACTATACGGCATGTAAGTGCCCAATATCTTATCCCATATGGAGAAGAATGGCTGAGAATAATTGAACTTGGTGCCCTGGTGCTGATGGTGGATGTCATGGTAGGCAGTATTGTTCTGAAAGACAAGATGAAAGACATTCCCTGGCAGCCAAAGCCCACAATGATCATCAACAGTCTTGACCACTGCAAAGCAAAAGAAATAAACAGCTGTTCTTGCAGTCATTCCTGAGATCAGAAACGATATGGCGCCTCCAAATGTGTCAAGGAGAAGTCCCTCCAATGGATGGTTGTATAGGGCTCCAATGGCATAAGGAACAACAAGCCTGTGGTGTTGGGAGTGAACATGACGGTATAGGAACTTGTTCTGGTGCATGTATCTGTGCACAAAGTATTGCCATGTATCCATTACCAGCATGGCCACTAAAATCTGCATGAATTGGACTGCAGAAGATGGCTGGACCTGTACCCCGGTTGAACTTATCGAAGAAGTTACCTGCAACAAAATGAGGAAGATGAGAAGTTATCAACCAAGCTTTTCCAGAAAATGGGCAAGATCCATGACCAACCAATACTTTCTTTTTGCTCACCTTTCCTGTTTTCTTCAATTCATCAGACAAGTATAAAAGATTAATCATCTGTATAATAGCTAGAACAGTAACAGTGAACTTATAACAGCCTGAAGACCCTTTATAGTGTGTGTTGTTGCAGAACTTTACTTGATGAGGCAGGTAACTGGGTGAAATACACAATCAACTAACCTTAACATAAATGCAAATGCTGTATCAGTTTGGCCAATATATGGTGATATTGACTGGAGAATACTTTCCCCATAAGCAGGTATTAATAGCAGACATTTCAAAACATAAATCCTTTCAAATTCATACTGTGGTTCATAGTGAGGTCTGACAGGCAAGGTATAAATTAAACATGTATCAGCATATGCTTTTGCACATGTCCTGTAAAACTCACATAAATGTGGACTGGAAAAATTCCAAATATAAGTTAAACACAAACACATATACACACACAACTTCAGTAAATGAAAGTAACCAAAGATACTCAACAAAAGGTATGAAGTTCTATTTCTAGCTAGATAATTCACCACAGAGGTGAACCAAAAGTGGAACTGGAAGAAAGAACATCTCTCTTGGTATGGTAGTCCTCACTCTCTCCCTTTTGTGAGGGTACCCATGTTTGGATTGCAGTTCACCCGAGATGTTGCTTTGGGCAGCCTTCCTAGTTGCGAGCAAAGGTTCAAAAACTTGGTCAATAACTCTTGGCCTGATGCTATCCAAAGTCTAGATTGGGTATCATCATGTCAGTTTGCACATCCCGGTAAATGCACACAGGAAATACATCTGCGATGTCTCCAATGCCAAGGAGGAGGAGAATAAGGAGAGAGGGGAAGGGCGAGAAGTATTTCTTTTTCAAATTTTTTATTTTCTGATTTTTGGTTGAATTTTTGGAATAAAAAAAAGTAAATAAACTGATCTGACACCTGACAGAACGGGCTGATCTCAATACCTGAAATGTTGGTTGTGAGGGAAGCTGGGACCCAGGAGGGATCCACCCCCAGGATGTGAGCAACAGGGTTACAATGTGATTGAAATAAGTGAGAGAGATGGAACTGAGGTTCTTAAAGTGTTCAGATGATGACAGGCCTATGCACTTTGGACAATTTCTCCAGCTATTATAATCAATATCACATGAAGTTTTCATCCACTTGGATTCAATCTCAAACATAAATGTTGAATAGCACACTTGTGAATCATTCCCAGGAAACATGCCCACATGATAGTAACTACTCAACATGAGTCAATTTTAACAACTATAGTCTCTAGAAGAGGACCAAGACCGCTACGAATTAGAATCAAATGCCATTTTCAGTGAAATAAAACATGCCACTTAAACTCATAAATAGCCATTTTTTTGTTCATAACTACAGAAAATAGACTTTTAATTGAACAGCCACCGAGTTAAAAAGGGAAGGAAAATTCTAATATTTTGGCGCTCACCAAGAAGAGCAGTCGTGCGACAGTGGCCTGGACTAGCTGCTGAAGTAAAACACCTTTGAAAACTGAAGATAGTGGCACCAAGTTCTTCTGCTCCTCTTCTTTTCTAGTGTGCAGCCGATACCGGTCCATCGGTGGCAAGAGCTGGTATATGCCGGCATAGATCCAGTACACAACAATGGGCGCAAAAGTCCCCATCAACTCATCGCTGATGTATCCCTCCCAAAACACCATCTTTGCATGAATTATTCACCCTATGAAACCCCCAGGAAAATCAAGACCTCGTGGCTCGTAATGAATCAAATATTCGACAACAAAAAAAAAAAAGAACATAAACAGAGCTAAAAAAAGGCTATAGCTTCTTCCTCAAAATGCATAAAAATCCAGAACTTATAAAACACGAAATTTCAAATCAAAAAGGCAAACTTAAGAATATGAAGTGAAAAGCAAAAGCTCTCAACTTTGTGAATAAATCGAAAAGCCAGAGATAGGGTTTCCTCCAAGATGCGGATCTAGGGCAAACAGCAGCCGCATTTTGTGAAAAAATGCCAAAAACTCGAGCGACGAGTGAGAGAAATCCAAAATGCGGACCGAAAACAACCAAAACCTTGTAAAATTTCAAGGAAAGAAAGAAAGAAAAAGGAAAAGGTCGCACCTTTCAGGGCTCGGTGAACGCGCGTCCGGTCTCTCGATCTCGAGCCATTCTACAGTCTCATTGCCTCATACCCGGATGAAATTGGGCGAAATCGGTCGCTAACACAAGCAAGGAGATGAATCCCAGATGAAAAATCTCCAGAAACCGCCGAAAAAACACTGCGGATATGGAGATAGGACTCGAGGTGTTCCTTTCTCGCTGATTGTTCTTTGCTTCGTGAGTTCTACTTTGGAGGGACTTGAGAAGTGAGAAAAAAGAAAGAGAAGCTTTTTGCCAGCCATAAAAAGCGGAAAAAGTGAAAATGGAAAAGATCCAGGAAACGACTAGGGAAACGGGTTTATATGCGATAAAGCTGTTTTTGCGTTTGTACCCTTCAAATATTTGATATTTTGGGCCGTTTGCTTTGAAAACAAAAACCAATTCATCCAAAAATAACATAATTAGCACTTTATATATTAATTAGGGGTCGTTTGTTTCCAAATCAATTTCAGGATCATTTCAGATTAATCAGTCTACCATTTAAATACTAAAAATTTGATCAAATTAATATTATATAATTTAATTAAATTTTAAGTGAGAAATGATCAAAATGTTCTCAGGCGTCAGAGGTTGGCGTTAGCTCGCCGCCCGATCTGCCCGAGCGAGCTCCTAGCGCGAGCTCACTGCGCGCTGCGCACACCCTGCCAACGCTGCTCGCCCCGCACACTACACACAAAAATCCTAAACCGCAACAGGGGCTGAGGGTAAAATAATTCAGAAAAAAATTGAACAATTCACTAGTCAAATCAGTAAATTTTGATTATATTATCTTTTTATACTTTAGTCATTCTTTTAATCTTAACATTGATCTTGATTTATAATCAAACGGGCTCTTATAATATTCAAAATGGTTTTCATGCTTTGATTGAACTAACAGGCCCTTGCATTGTCTTAATTTAACGTGCATGTCATATTCAAGATTTTGTACAAATAGCTATAAATAAGATCATATATTAGCAAAATAATGATAAAGACAAATAAATAAAATTGCAAATATTATCAAAAATTTTAATATCACTACAAAGTAAAAAACGTCAGAAGAAACAAGCGAAAATTAACAAATTGAATAATCCGTTTATTTTATTTAATTATAAATAAATAAAATCCAAATAAGTAAAATCACACTCAGATTGTCTCCTAGAAAATTTATAAGAGTTGAGATTTAATAGTGTATTTGTCATGTATATTTACATGAATAATGAATCTATCTAGATACAATTAATTTTTTATTCAAAAATGTACTCCCATTCAAATATAATTATACTAATTTAAAAATTTATATATCGAAATTTTATCGTGACTTACTATTCATCCAACTTATTAATCCAAAATTTTTACGATTATTTTTTTATTGAGGGTAAAAAAGAGTAATGTGTAATTCAAATTTATTATAGACTATTAGAAAATATAGTTTAATGCCTGAACAGTGCATGTAACATTAAAAAAAAATTACCATTTGCATGTTCTCACGAAAAAAAAGGAAAACCATGGCAACATCAGATTAGATTTCCTGATGAAAGCATCACGCAGGAAATCATGTGAAATGGGAAACGATGGAGATAAAACAAAAAGGCCGAATTTTTTCTCGGACGCTCAGTGGGGTCGACCACCGTGTCTCGTGAGTCCTAACTTTTTGTTGAAACTCTTGCACATATACCCCTAGGAAACGTTCTAATTGTGATTTTGCATATTCTTCCAAGAATTACTTATCTTTTACTTCCATTTAAACACATTAAATTAAAAAGATTTACAAGTGTGAATAGTAAACGTGATTATTGTGATTAGCAAGGTTCACATGGATAGTAACAATCCAATTTATAGCGTTTGTTATATTTTTTTCATAATTTAAGTTAATTTTGAAAGTAAATATTTGAAAATAATTTTTTTACCGTTTCTCTATAAAAATATTAAACAATTGAAATATTGAAATATTGTATAATTAGAGCTCGGATAGTTGGATAAATTAAATTCTACATATCCTCATTAGTCTTTTTTGTTTAATTTTATTTGTGATTCCTATATTTATATACATCATAATTTATGTTTTGAGAGAGGAAATATTTTGTCGACAAAAGAAGAAGATGAGATGCATAGTCATTTTAATATCCTGATGGTAAAATTAAAATGAAAAAAAATCTATTACCAAAAATGTATAACTTCTCAAGTTTCGACTCGTGTAACTTAATCTCGAGGGTGCTATTTATAAAAAATCCTGAGAAGTCAGGGACGTAAATGTAAGTATGAAGAAGGCGAGGAGGCATATGTAAGCTTGACGCCCAATACCAAAGCCAAATCCGATCCATTTGGAATTCGGAGCTCCTGCGGTAGCCGCAACCCACGAAACCTGAAGCACGCGCGTTACCCTCTCTCTCCGTGCTCTCAATCCCAGAGAAAGAACCCTAGAGAAAGGTCGGTTCTCTTCTCCGCGAATTACTGTTTCTGGCTTCTTGGGGTTTGATTTTGGCATACGCCTAGGTTTGCCCCGCTTTGTCTGCTTGATTCTTATGTGACGATTTGTAATCTGTTGTTTTTCACTCCTGATTCTGCTAGATTTCTGGTTTATATGGGGTGGAAAACTGTTTTTTTGCCTTGTTTATTCGCTGATGGGAATTCGAAAATCGATTTTTTTGTGTTTGATTTTTATATTTTGGGGTTTCTTGATCTTTTTTGGGGCAAGTTCTTTTCTTTACCAAGGTTCGTCGTTCTTCTAAAGCTTAGTTTTGTAGACGGAGTATTTCTCTGCGAGTGTTGATACGAAGCACAATTCAACAGGTTTTTTTTAAAATTCGTTTGGAGCTTGTTGATGTATGTTTGGTGCAAAGGCGAGCGCTTTGTGAACCAGTTTTAGGTTTTCAATCTTATTTCTGCTTTAATTTCAGTCAGAGAAACAATCTAGGTTTGGTTGCAAATTCCTTATTTAAGAAATTTAATGCTGGGATGTAGTTTTCTAAGCAGCATTTATTCTTATTTCATGGAATGATACATCTGCACGCCCTTTATTTTGCTGAACAAGTGTTATTTGCCAATTATGCAGATTTTTTTCCTTACTGTGATCGGGTCATCAAATTCTGTAATTGTGTCGCCGATGCGATAGTTCAGTTTCTGTCCAACTACAAGGCCACAATGTATGCAAGAAGGTTGACTTGCAGGCTTCATAACTTAAATTCTTTGTTTCAAAGATATAGTAGTCCATTTGGTTGGACAAAACAAGATATTTCCCAACCTTGTTCTAGCAGAAACATCTTCTGTGGCAATCACCTGTCAACAAGGAGTGTTACAAGAGAGCAAAGGTTAGCCCTACCTTATTTGCCTAGTGGTGGTTATATAGGACTTCAGAGGAGGCATTATACATGTTGGCCTTATAGGTCATTGAGATTTTATAGCTCAGATGGTGAGGGGAGAAGAAATGCTAGTGAGGACAAGCATGGGCCTGTTAAAGATGAGACAAATATTGAAAAGGGCAAGAGTTGGCAAGGAGAACTTACAGCAGATTCAAAATACCCTGATGCGCATGCTAGGCTTGGAAAACAAGATGAAGAAGATTGGCTTGATGGTGAGGAAATGTTTATTAATTGCAAGAAAAAGGAATCCCCATTCTTGACGAAGCGTGAGAGGTTTAAAAATGAATTTTTGCGGAGGGTTGTCCCATGGGAGAAGATTGGTGTCTCATGGGAAATGTTTCCTTACTCCATTCAGTAATTTGCTCTCCCTTTTACTTCTAAAGTTTTTAGAATAATCCTAAGATTTTTGTGTGTTTTCAACCTCTTAAATTTTCATTGTTACCAGTGAGCACACAAAAAGGTTATTGGCTGAATGTGTCACTTCCCATCTGAAGCATAAAAATGTCTCATCATATTCTGGTGCTCGATTGTCCTCATCAAGCAGCAGGATATTGCTCGAGAGTATCCCAGGTATTGTTAGAAAAATGCTTTGTATATCGCATATTATGTAGACCTTCCTCATTCCCTCTCATTTATTTTTTGATTTATCTTAATAGTATGTGAATTTTGAATATTATAGGAACTGAGCTTTACAGGGAAAGGTTGGTAAAAGCTCTTGCTAGGAATTTAAAAGTCCCCTTGCTGGTGCTTGACAGCACTGTTCTTGCTCCATTTGTAAGCACATAGTTACTTTTGATTCACTACTGATGCCTTCAATCCATAATTGGGATAGTTATTCTCATACAAACATGTTCAGGATTTCAGTCAAGATTCTGAGACAGACAATGAAACAGATGAAGAAGGTGTGGAATCAGGAGAGGAATGCACATCAGAATCAGAGGTTGAGGATGAGAATGATGCAAGCAATGAAGAGGAAGAGAGTGATGCTGCTGATGTGTCTTCATCTGCTGAAGTGCTTAAGAAGTTTGTTCCGACTAGTGCTGAGGAATTTGCTGAGGTGAGGAACTTCACAGTTCTGCAGCAAATGTTCTTGTATTTACAGAAGAAGCTAGGAGCTTAGTTCTTCTTTTTTTTTTTTGTGAATATACAATCATGTACATTTTCATATCTAACATCTGTTGAGAATGCAGATTAAGTTTAATGGATGTGGAAACCCAACAATAGATATTAATCTGAATATTGCCAAAAATGAAGTAATTTAAGGATTTTTCCTTGTTTGCTTGCTTCTGTCTATCTAGGATTGTTCATGGTCAATAATACATCTTTATTTAGCTACATTGATGCAGTGGAGGTGGAAAAAAGGGGAAATCACAAAAAGAGTACGAAGAGGAAGAGGAATAGGGCTGAAATCATTTTTGTTGATTTCAACTATAGGAAAGCAAGAGTTTTTCTAACTAAACTCTAAAAGAGAGGAAATTATTAGGTGTATAGGGACCACCACCTCAGAGTGGTAAAATTTGATGAATGAAGTGATCGCCTATGTGTCATGCACATTTATATAGACCTGAAAACTCCTCAGAGTAGAAATACTATAAATTTAAAATTTGGAAGTAGGAAAAACTCTAGAACAATCCATTTCAGAGTGGTTCTTCCAAGGTAGGAATCTGTACTAATATAGGAACCTTTCGTATAAAGGTAACCTTATCAAAGTGGCAATCCTTACCAAACCAGGTCTAATGCTGGACTTAGTAACTAAAATAATAGCCAAGATAAGATCTTAATACTCAATGGGTTCTTGATAATGCCCTTTAGCAATAATTTCCCTGCATTGTCTATCTTCAGTTGCTTCATTGTTCCACACTCGTCACCCTTGTTTTTTCCTTTATTAAGATTTATGTTAAGTCTCTTTGGTTTTATATGGACCAATCTAATTCTGACCTACACATATTAGAGGTTTGTACCTGACATGGAGCTCTGTATGGGTCTGGTTGCAAGTGAAGCACTTGCATTTGTGAACCATCAATCTGTGCTTAAAACTTTTTTATCATGTTAAAATTATAAACACCAAAATTCTTATTAAATGAATATAATTTGTTGTTCCCTGCAGTAATAGATTATTAATCTTGTTTTGTCAGTGCTAATGTTTGGTTGAATGTTTGTTTATCTCTTTTGGATGTGACTAAATGTAGAGAGTCTCTGGAGGAGAAGAAGGTGTGGCAGCTTCGCAGCAGTCAGAATCAGTTGAGCCCTCCCAGCAGTCAAAAAGGAACCTTAGAAAGGGTAAAATTGCTTCTTTGTTTTTATTATATTGGAATTTCTATTTTTTATATATTAGGTAATTAGTTGTGTTATGTGGTGTGAATACCTCCAATATTGCTTACATGAACTTGGTCTATTGGTTACTGCAAGCATACTTGTAACATGACAAAAATGATAACAGTATAAAACCCAGTTGAGGGACAATTTAGGAACGCCAAACATCAGCTGATGGAGAATTAATATAAGCTAGTGTAACATCATGCAAGCTGACGTCCCCTTTAATGAGGCAGGAATACTCATTCTCAAATTATTATATTCTGCATGAGCTGGTCAGTGTACTAAATAAAATCATAGGCTAAAAAAATACTGAATTTGAAATAGAAGCCTAGTGATCAGCAGGAATATCAAGATCATCGCTAGATACATTGATTTGCAATCATAAATCACTCTATTAAGTAACATCTTGCCTTGTACAATACCCACATTCAGTCAGGATATGCATTTGTAGTTTGCATGAAATGTATGATGTTTGCCCTTTTAAGCTGATACAATAGTTAGCATTTATAGTCTTGATTGGAAATTGCATATTAGGGGTGTAAACGAGCCGAGCCGAGCCGAGCCGAGCTGACCCTAGTTTGAGCTTGATTTGGCCTCAAAATCATTGGCTCGAGCTCGAGCTGAGCCAAGAGCTCAAATTTAAATTTTAAAAATTAATTTTTATAATGATTTTCAACTAATTCATATTAAAATAATTCTTAAAAATCTAATATTAAAATGATGAATTAACAAGACAATATTTAAATATAAACAACTACATAAACTACAACATCACAATTAAATGATTAAATATATGTAATATGATTATGTTATATAATATATACTTAAAAATTATTTTTTTATATATAAAAAAATTAAATGAGCTCTCGAGTTGGAATTGAGTGAGTTGGTTCCAACTTGAGCTCATCGAGCTTGAGTTGCTCGTGAACTGCGAGCCAAATTGACACCATTGTTGCAAGATACACAAGAGCTTTGTTTAAAATTTGATTCAAGTCATTCTTATTTTATACTAGGCTAGCTAAATCGGTTATGAACTTATGGCACAAATGTGCAAACAAGATATGGAAATACAACCACAGTAGTAGGATTGGTTCTTCTTTGTGGAACTGAAGGCTGGTAATTCACGTATGCACATTTAGTTCATTCAAGCCGTTTACATGTACTCAAAGTGAAGTTCGGATCTGGCTTTATGATGTGAACCTCAACACTGAAGCTAATGTGCATTAGTTCAAGAAAAGGCTATTTAAGGCCTGAATCAATGCTGGTGATGTTTATAGTAACAAGTTTGGCATTTAGATATAATTTGGCAAGGATGAAAAGTTTGGAATTTAGAAAAAAATTGGCAAAAGTTTGGATCAGTTAAAAATTAATAAAAACACAAAAAAATTGAACATCAAATTGAGTTTATCCAAAATCAACCACTTGAAAATTACAATAAGAGTACCTAAAATTGAATTATGGAACAATTATCATAGAAATCCACTGCATAAACAAAATTTATATGAAAAAATATTTTTGTAAATATTAATCTGGCATGCACAATGGCATATAAGTTCCAAGTTTTTTTTGAGAAACTAGTATTCTAATGTTAATATAAAAATATAAAAAAATGAAGAAAGAGACAAGAGACAGAATCCTAATCCCTAGATTCATAAATGTTGCTCTTGATGTCTTTCTTTGTCTTTTAATAACTTCTCTTCTCACACTTCGGCCTCAAAACGAGAGAGAAAGAGAGAGAAGATCATAGAGACAGAGAGAGAGTGCTGTTTGGGGGTGGCAGGTGGTGGAGACTGCTGGGGGAGCTGTTGGCCTGTAGCTGGTGAGATTGTGAAGGAACTGGTCAATGAGTTGCAGTGCTGAGCATTAGCATAGTGCAATTAAAATTTGATTCTCAGAAAATCTTGTGAGATCTGACAAAAAATAATGAATATAATGGAAAATTCATGGTTTTTGCAAATTATTCTGTTAATTTGTGATATATTCACTTATTAGTGAATTTAATGGCAAACAGTTATGCCAGATTATTTGCAATTTTTTCACAAAATTGCCGAACCCTTTGACAATGTTCATAAGCCCTAAATTTGTTCAATATCCATTGGCATGGAAAATATCATTTGCTGTCAATGTGGCACAAAAAATTGGATGTTTCTAATGTTTTCATTTGATGCCTGTTGCACTTCTAAGTGTTGTGTTAGACTTTTTGCAGGTTCTTAATTTTTAGTTCATCAAAGAAATTTTGCCTTGTATTATGATGCATTAGAGGATCTGTTGAAATATTATTATTGGGCAACTTTTGTTATAGATTACAAATTTGAAGGAGAATTCTTGTTCATAAAAATCTGAGCATTGTCTAATGAAGATCATACTAGCATTCCAACATAGACATCTAACTATATGTCCATTTAGAATTTGAGCATGGAGATTTGGCGATTCATTTTATTGAGTGGGAATTTCATTATTGTTATTTCTTCTATCGTAATAAATTCTTGTTCCAAGTGGGGATGAGCCTGGCACAGGCAGCTGAAATGTTTATTCTGTGTCAATTGGATTTGTGTTACACAAAACTTTTGATTGCTATTTTTATTTCCAATGAGGTTATCTGGAATGCTCTATTTCCTTGTTGTTATTGTTTTTCCCGTTGGTAGATCTCTTGTTGCTTTAGGTAGATATGTTCTCAGTATATCATTGTAATGTTTTAGGTGATCGAGTAAAATATGTTGGGGCTTCAGTGTGCATTGAAGTTGATAACAGGTACCTAGTCATTCTTTTTATTACTTTCCTTAATACGACCTGCAGATTTTTGTTGGTAGAGGATATATCATGTTGCATTTTTTCTCGTGGATGTTTTATCAGTTACTACTTCCCTACTATCTATTACTTGATCTGTACTCTATTAGACAAATCCATGTGTTTGATCAGTTCCTACTGCATCCTTCAATGGCATAGATATTTATGGACTAGCTTCTCTTACGTGGTTTTCCAAAATTTTGATTCTGTAAGTTTGTTTTAAAGCTTATCTGAAGGCAATGAGATATAACAGTTCTACTGTTTTACAAGAAAGTATTGTATTGATGATCACAGAATACAACTTCAATTTTTACAGTTAGGGTCATTTGCTTCTCTCAAATAAGTTCTTTAGACTTCTGAAAATGTCTATAGATCTATATCTGTCTTAGCTACACAGTTCCTACGTGGAAGCATAAAATCTTGTTTTCTTGTTTTGTTAAGTTCAGCAATGATTTAAGTGAATGAATTTGCCAGAGTAGGAGAGTACATGGCCAGAACATATTAAATCACATAAAAAGGCAACACCAAAATAGTGCACAAAACAGGAGGGGAGGGTCTTAAAATTTTTGTACTGCAGAAATCTTATGCTTATGGACATGGTTGAATTCATTTTTTGTTGGCATGTTGTGTATCTGGTTCATGAATATGCTTGTCCAACCTATTTATATATGGCTTTAATTTAATTGATCATTAACGACTCCACAATATTATTGGAATTTCATAAATTGAAGAAGATTAATGAGTCTGGGGCAGTCAACTGTGTGGAAAATCCTACAAAATGATATGGTTCACTTCATTTGAGTCTTTACTAAAATAATTTGTTTTCTTCATCCCTCAGATAGCTACATATTTCTGTAATCTTGATTATTAGTTTATATATTGCATCACAGGATCATATTGGGGAAAATACCAACTTCTGATGGCTCAACAAATTCCTATACATTTATTAGTGGCAGGTGGGTGGGTAAGTCTACTCTCCATAGCCTAGGATAGTTTAATGATTCAATTGTCCAAGGGTTCTCCATTGCTGGGGCTTTGTTATAATGACTACCATTTCCAGTCCAGTTAATAGGATTATAGTGTTTCAGCTACAGATGGGATGCTGCATTTCTTCATCTTCTTCCATTTTGCATGTTACATGTGGGGCTATTTTGATTTTTGACTGTGATGTCTATGGTTGCAAGTAAAAGGACAAAACATTCATTCATTTCTCCTTTGAAGGAAGTTCTATATTGAACACCTAAAGTAGCCAGTACTGAAATCATTTACCAATTCATACACCTCTTCCATGTGTAATAGGTGATGCATTTCCAATATTTGGTGCTTTGTAAGATATGGTAGTTTTCTTTGTCATACTAGTGTGCGGTTGGAGGATATCTGATTACACTAAGAGATAATTCCCACTCTTATTAGTTCAGCTTGCAGGCATATACTATTGAAAGTATTGGAAGAACTGAAAAATAAGGCTTAGAAATACCCATATGGTATGGTTGCTCATTGATGTGCCCTCCAATGCTTGGGAAACTCTGGTTCATCATAGCTCAATAAAGAAGCCCAAAACCTTCATGAAAATCAACTTAGAAAAGAGAAACCGACTTAATGTACAGGTCATTAGTGAAGCCCGAGTAAGAGTTGGATTTAGATAGAAACTCTCTCCTATATAAAGGATGCGAGATAGGGTTTACGTATGAATCTGAGTTCTATCAGAACAAAGAACTTTTTTGTCTCTTTGATTCATCACCAAGAACCCTAGCTTCAAACCCACAAAATCCTAGATGTTCCAACATATACTTCTATTTGCAGCCTGTTAAGTTGCGATTATTTATCCTATTCCGTGCTTTTTTCTCAGAATTTTTTTAGCTTTGCCCTCATGGTTTTATAGCACTAGTATCTTCTCTCATAATTCTGTCCTCTTTCCTCATTAATAATTTTCTGCATGAAGAAACTATTGAGGCTCCTAGCCAAATACTGGGAGTACTTTCTGTCAGTCTGCCTCATTAAAACTCATAGAAAATCAAAAGGAAATCTGAATCAACAGACTTTGAGTAACTTGGCAGTCGCCTATTTAAAGGGTTTGCATGTCTATGTCCTGGCAGTTCAACAAAATTTTGGGATTTTCATAATTGTTGAATTTATTATAAGTTGATATGGACTTGCTTTGGTTTGTCCTGGAAAATGTAGAACTTGATTTAGTATAGGTGCATTCAATCTTGTTACTAGAAATTGGATTGTTCTGTTATATTTTTAATTTATAAAAGTGGATAAACCATCATCCATTATGAAACTAAAACAAACTATAAGAAACTATGCAGTGGATCACCTAAGAGGTATAATAAATGTAAAACAAAAGGAGGCCATTAATACTAGAGGACCAAGATGGTTGAGCATTAGCATCACCCTCTCATATTAGAGTATATACAACATTGTGAATGGACACACAACTACTTTTAATCAATATTTGCCATCCTTTCCTCTTTCTGGAGCTTCCCAATCTTGAGTATATCCTTCATGTAATGTCATACGTGTTGGATGTTGAACTCTATCTTCTGAATCTCTTGTGGTATGATACTTAAGCATTCCAATAACAGGAATCAAAATGGAATATTATATCGCCAAACCTGTTTCCCCTCGTTCATAATCCTTTCATGGTCCATTAGGTGTTGTGAGCCAACAATGAACACATATCCCTTCCCAATTTGTTTGTCATACTTCCAAAAATCTGTATATTATTGTTGTATGATTCTATTTTAATGAAGAGGTAAAATGCTCCAACATAACTAACAATAAGGTACAACCAACAATATTGATGCTCTCATAAGGGGTTTTACTTAGGCTTATTTGGTTGTATGGAAGTAGACGAAAGTATAGAGAAGTCACTTACTCCTGCTTTTAATATACTTTTAGAAGTGGGTGAAAGTAGTTTACTTCTAGCGTTTTGTTAAATGAAAGTATATGTTGAAAATATAATTATTAATATGTAAAATACCATTGATTTAAAATTTTTCACAAATAAACATTCAAAAAAATTAATATTATTATAGTATGTAAAATTATTGATATTATTATAATTCAAAATATAATTAGCTTTATTTACAGAAGTCACTTCGAATAAAAAAATATGAAAATAAAATTTAGTTAATTTTTTACTTTCAAAATGGAAGTAGATTGATTTTTGAAAAGTCGCTTTTATACAATTAAATAACAAAATGGACATAAGTGATTTTACTTCCACCACTTCTGACTAACCAAACAAGCCCTTGGTCATTAAGGTTTACCTCGCCAATTCCTCTAATCGATTATCGAAAGTCAAGTTTCAGTTATAAAAAACTAGCCATTGAAATATTCGCACTTTTGATGGGCATATACTCCCAAGAGTATGGTTTTAAATGTCTTTGGTTATATTCTCAAAATGAAATATGTCAATGTTTTAGCAATGACAGGCTTTTGAATAGGGCCAAGGTTAGAGGAGAAAAGTGAGGGTGAGGTGCTAGCGTTATTACTGAGAATAGAAAAAGCTTGGTTATAATAGATGGTCTTTTGGATAGGTTTACATAATCTATACAAAGTAACTAAGGGTCCATTTGGTTGTGGGGAAATGGCATGGAAGTGGGAAAAGTGGAGTCACTTCATTGCGTTTGATTGTGGGAAAGGGTTTGGTTGCAAGTGGACAAACGTGGAGAAATCACTTTCTTTTATTTTCGATCTATTTTTAAAAGTAGTTGAAAATAGTTTAATTTCGATTGTTAGTTGGACAAAAATGTATTTCGAAAATATACTTATTAATATGTGAAATCATATTGATTAAAAATTTTTACAAGTAAAATTCAAAAAACTAAAATTATTAAATTATATGAGATTGTTTATGTTATTATAACTCAAAATAGACAATACAAATTATTACCCCTAGTTCCAAAAGTTACTTTAAACTAAAAAAATATAATAGTAAAATTTAATCAATTTTTTATTTTCTGCTTGAAAGGGGTCGGAAGTGACTTAACTTCTAAAAAGTCATTTTTGTACAACTAAATAACAAAAGTGGCTAAATTTGATTTTATTTTTGTTTACTTTTGGTCAACCAAACAAACTCTTACTCTTCTGAGACTGAAATTTGAAATAAACATGACTTCTCATTTTCTTAAAGGTGAGTCATAAAAAATGGAGACGAGAGAGAGAGGATATTTAATAAATAAGAGATGATTTAAAAATTTAAAATATAGTAAAAATATTTGGTAATTTATGACTATATGATAGAAGTATGTAATAAATTATTTTTTAGGTGATCATGATAATTTTTTTATTTAGTATAATTATTTTTTAAATTAGTCCTACCTTAATTCTATCCTTGCTTCTAATTTTAAATAAATATAGTAAAATAAAATAAAATATATGTATGTGAATTGTTTGTAAAATAAGATTTTGATTATTAAAAAAAAAATTCTTGTATTTGTACTATAAATTCTTTCCTATTGGTTTTTAATATTTTAATGCAGATAAGGGTTTTGTTTTATCGTTTTCATTCCTTATTATCAATTTCATTGACATTATTGTTTATGTATTTTTTGAATTTTGACTTCACAACTACACTTTGTACAAAACACCAAAAGTCAAGTACTTTGGATGGGGAAGTGATACTTTCAGAAGTGGGGAGGATGTGGTGTGGAAGTGGCAATTCCACTTCCCCCACTTCCTCACGACCAAATGGGCCCAATAGTAATACTGCTAACAAAATGATCGTGATAACTTTTTGGCAAAGAGCTCTGTAATGATATTCATCTTTTATCAGAAGAGGGTCTAACAGCATATTAAGTGACATTAATCCATATATACCAATATGTCTCAACCAAGGCCCATGCAGTTGATTCTAAGTGGCCCATGATATATTTTTTGATTTTGTTCGGATGGAACTCAATATTTGTGGAAGACTTAGATATCCACCAAGGGCCTCTCTTATGGCCTACACTAAAATGTACCTAGCTGGTTGTCTGGGAACTTTGATATTCATTGAAGGCATTCAAATTGCATTCTCATAACACTTGTACTTTGAGTTAGGATCATTTTACTTGACTCTGCTCGCATGTTGGTTATTGGTTTCCAATGGTTTCATCCAATGTTTTTGTCATTTATTTCTTTCCTAAATATTCAAACCTTAGCCTGCTATTCTTTATTTGCAATTATCCTTGTTCTTCAGATCTCTGCCGAACGGACAACGGGGAGAAATATACGAGATTAATGGAGATCAAGTAGCTGTGATACTGGACAATTTTGAGAACAAACAAGAGGAAGGAAATACAGCTGAGAAGCTCAAGGAGCAGCCATCAAAACCACCTATTTATTGGATCGATAGTATGCTTCTATTCATGATTCTGATTTTGCCAGAAGTATTGAAGCAAAATCAGGCTTGAAGTTCTAGCCTTTTGTCCACACTCATGTTTAGTAGACAAAACTATTTTCACACAACTGACTAATGCATGACAAATTATAGCCTTAATCATGGCAATAATGGCTGAAACACCATTTCATTGTGGTCGTTACTGCTAGAATCTTGTCGTCAAAACCACCTTCTGTGCTTCGAGGTGATGATATTTGATTCAGTTTCCCATTTTATTTTCTAAAACTTGATCTTCTAGAAAATGCACAGCTTGCTATGAGATTTTTTTTCTTCTAGAATCACAGCCACATTCATTATTGTGCTCAACTTTGCTTGGAGTTATAGTTGTACCACTTCTATACAAAAATTGCCTAATTCAAGGTGGGAAAAAATTAATAGATTCCTATTGGATGTAGGGCATGGTAGTGAAATTCCTCTTGAGAAGCTTATATTATTGTATTATTCCCCGAAACAATTACAAGTGTTACATCCTAACCATGCTCAATGTGAAGAGTGTCTGATGAACAACTAAATCAGATGCTAAACCAAGTAGGACCGTCTAATTTATGAGACTTGATAGCAACACAATTTAGGAGACTTGTGAGGACTAGTAGGCCAACCCTGATACCATGTGAACTTGTTTGCAAGTCATTTCTGCATCATTGTAGAGATTGGGTGGAGATCTGTTGCTTTCCTTGCATATCTGCTGTCATTGGTTAAATTGCAATTTAACTTGAGCCGAGTCTCCTTGCACTTATCTTCAGAAGTGCTTTGCCAAACCTTCTCTCACTTTCTGCAACATCATTGACATCGTATAATGCTAAGAGGAAAGGCTTTCATGGTTGGTTGAGTGTTGTTTCTTTTATCTGGTTTTTTATGTTAACAACTGACTCTGTTAAATCCATGGTTCTGATTCACAATCAAATTCCGATCAGATGGCTATTGAGTTAAATTGGACCAGCAATTATAATCTGAAGAAACTTTTTGAATGACATTTGGACCTTTGCAAAATGAATCCAGCCTTGTTGAATCTTAAATTCAAATGGTTCAAAACTAGCAGCTTCATCACTTTCACTGGCTTTCTTTAGCATGTAAGGCTCAATTTGGTAAGGATGTGTATAGTTGTAATCATTGCATTTTTTGTGGTTGAGACTGAGTGAAAAGCTTAATTTCACCCTACATAGTGATTATAATTTTTGGCAAAGCTTAATTTCAGAACCAAACATATTGTTGAGTACATGGGACCAGGCAGTTATCTTGTTCATGCTGCAATTTTAAATATTTCTATTGGAAATTTCTGTAATTTTGCTACCCATAGTAATAACTGAAATCCATTTCCTGCTACTATCCTGTTTAACAGTTTAAATGCAAGATTGCATGTATTTACCTTGTAGCAACTGCTATTTATGACGAATTAAGGTATTTAGAACCTGAAATCATGTGTGGTCTGACTGAGTTATACTTGTTTGTTTCCAGTTCGGGACATTGCCCTTGATCATGATACTCAGGCTGAAGATTGGTACATGGCAGTGGAAGCACTATGTGAGGTGAACTTCTTATGAAGCCTTTTGTGAGAGCATTTGTGTACTTCATAGGAAGTTCTAAGCTCCTATTTGTCTGGAGTTTGTTGGACCCTTGTTTACAGCATTCATTTTCTTGTTTTGATCCTGTCTCTTTTATATACCTGCACATTGATTTATTTAGTAACAATTTTTTTCTCTTTAATGACAGGTTTTACCATCTCTACAACCAATCATTGTATACTTTCCAGACAGCTCCCAATGGCTTTCTAGGGCAGTTCCCAAGTCAAAACGTAAAGAGTTTATCCATAAAGTGGAGGAAATGTTTGACCAACTTTCAGGACCTATTGTTTTAATATGTGGGCGAAACAAACAAGAGAAAGGATCCAAAGAGAAAGAGAAATATGTAAGATAACATTACTAAATGCAAACTTTGATGATTCTCCAGGCATTTAGCAGTTATCAGTTGCTTGATATGTTGAATATGTTGTGATATACTCTTTGTTGTTTGACAAAAATATATCCTCTCCTGCAGACAATGATGCTCCCAAATCTTGGTCGTCTTACTCGGCTGGTAATAACATTGCTATTTCTGTTGCTATAATATTCTCTAATTAGATATGAATTTCAAAGCCTGCTCAATTCCTGGGCAAGTGTTTTAGGTCTTCCTCCTGCTTTTTAAGTTTTTTTTTCTTTTTACTCACATTACATGCTTCAATTCAATTTAGAACTCACATCCAATAAAACCCCTTTATAAACAATTTAGGTTTAATTTTTGTGCAACCAATAAAGCAGAACCGAACAGCCCACTAAATGGGGCTATTATGCACATTTGGTTCACGCGGTTTTCCTCCAGAATATTTCAACATAAAAAAGTCATTTCTTGCTATTTTCTGAGAAAGGATAATTTGGGTTTTATTCCTCCTTTCAAAATCTATGTGTAATATTTTTTATTTTTTATGTAGATTTTTTTTGTACTGATCAGAATTTGAAAAATAGCAAATCTACCAAAGTGCACCTATCTCATTCTATGCAGATCTTAATATTACTATCTCAGCTAGAGAACAGTGAAATTAAGGGAACCCAGAGATCAACTGTGGATTTATTCTACAACTTGATGAAGCTTTTCCTTTTCACTGCCTTCTCATTATATAGGCTACGTATTAGTTGTGTGTTTCCCCAAGGCAGTTGGCTATGTTAAGGAATGAGTATTAGGGCTCAGTCCCATAATGGGCCGAGTTATACACGAGTTGGTTGCACTAGAAAATCCCATCCAAAGGCCCAAGTACCTTGGGTTCCTTACAAACTAGTTTGTTGTGTAATTGGGTCATTAGTAAAGTCCAAAACCAAGGCAAGGTCCAGTCCGTGTAGGAGCCTAGGTTAAAGTCCGAGTATGATAGGGTTTAGTAAACATATAAATAGCTGCTTGTATTCTTGAGTGAAATAATAAGATAAGTTCTCAGAATGAAGAGCACTCATTATTGACCACCAAATCCTATCCTTCCTCAAAGACCTGAAACCCTAGAATCTCAAAACTTGACATGCTAAATGATTTGCTGAATAGGTTTTGCAAATGACCCAAGTCAGATTTTCTATATCTTTTTATTATGCTTAGTAGTGACTATTATGAACGTATCAAGCAGACTACACCAGTGTTTTATTGTGGGATGCTAACTTTGCTTGCAGCCTGTGCCACTAAGACAGCTGACAGAAGGGTTGAGGGTTAATAAATCCTCAGAAGATAACATGTTGTATGGACTATTTACTAATAGTTTGTGCATTCATCCTCCAAAGGTATTAAATTGCTTTACTTTGTTACTAGGAAAATATTTTTATTTAATCTGATTCTGCAAGTATTTGGTGTGCATGTATTTAGGCTATGTATTCTCCACACAAATTACATCTCTTATCCCTGGTTTTAAGTGTCAAACATTTCTTTTTTATGTAGCTAAGGTTTTCTTAATTTAGACTTACAATATCTGGTTAACTTACCTTGTGGATCATGGGTTTGGATCTATCAATGTTTTATTGTTCCCTTCTCATCCTGCCCTAGCCTGTTGCTATTTTTTTTATTTCATGCTGTAGTAAGCCACCTGGGTCCATTCACAACCCAACCTTTATCTAATTTAAATCTTAGCATCTGAGCATTTGGAGGATGTTTTTGGTATAAGGATTTAGAAAGCAGACAGCATAAGAATCAAGATTGTGTCTTCAGCATTGTTCTTATGGAACTATGATAATTCTTATTTACAAGAAAGAGGAATATTCTTTTCTGGTAATGCTTCCTAAAAGCTTTGATTTCTTGTTTGGGAATTGCTATTTTTAGTTGTCACTTTTATCTATATTCTCATATGATGTTTCTAAGGAAACTAAATCTGAGCCACTGACAAGCTACAACAGCATACCATCCTTATATTATCTGTGTTCAGCATGGTTTGGTGTATGTGACTACAAGATAAATGCCTCTAAATGCCTCTGTCAAACTAAGACTTGTTATACAGTAAGTGGCTAGGTTCTTGTATTTGCAGGAGGAGGAGCTACTTAGAGCATTTAATAAGCAGCTTGAGGAAGATAGAAGAATAATTATATCAAGGAATAACCTTATTGAGCTTCGTAAGGTACATGATCATGTCCATCATAATCACTGACCTCACACTGAAACTATTCTAGTGCTTGCATGAAAATCATTTTACTTACTTTGATCTCCTCCTTTGCTTTGGACCTCTTTTAGCTTCTGATTCATCCCTCATGTGTTTTAGGTGCTGGAAGAGCATGAGATGTCGTGTACGGAGCTCTTGCATGTTAAGACCGATGATGCAATCTTAACTAAGCAAAGTATGTTCATTGTGGTTCTGGTTTTCATTTTCTTGTGAAAGTGAAATCACACTCATTTATATACTTTTATTTTCTCAGATTGGAAATGTAACGTAGAACAATGCCCCAGGTTTTAAAAAACAGTAGGTGTACATGTGCAGTTAGGGGACCACATAGTGTCTAGGCAGCATGCAGGCACATAGACAGTTTCGAATAAAAAACATTTAGAATTTAAATATTTTATGTAAAATTATGAAAAATACATAGAAAATTAATTGTGCTGCAAATGAATGTTTATATATTCTTGCAACATGTCCTATTCAAAATAATTCATGTAGACTAATTGCTAATAGAAATAAAGATTCCAAAATAATTCTTATATTAACAAATAATTCATGTCTATATTAAGCATTGGATATGACATGATAAAATTATTAGGTCAGAATCTTTGAGTCCTGCTTAGGTGGTTGGGCTGCCTAGTAACTTATGCAGATCGGAAACATTCTGTCAATATGCAGACAGTTTAGAGTCTCATTAAATGCCATTGTTGCTGGCCTAAACCTGAAGTAAACTAGCTTATATCCTCTTTTTCATGAGGATGTCCTTGTAGATGTTTGCAATTGCCAATATATTATTTCCTGCAAAACTCATTTATGCGTGCCATACACAATGAGCAACTTGGACAGTTTAGCTCAACTTTTTAGGAGGTACACTAATATGTAATATATAATACATAAATTGTATGCTTGAAATGTATAGAATTTTGGCTAAGTGACTGAATTTATTTTGCTAGCGACAATTCCTTTGATGATTTGGTCAAACTAAAATTTTTTAGACATTATCATCATTCTAATAATTTATGTAGGACATACTAGTTATTCAGCATGATTAATTACTGTTTATTACATTTTTCTGCCTATTTTCTATTTTATGGTATAGTTTTGTAGAATCCATTTTCTTTAAAGAGTTATTATGCTCAAATCTTTTTATGTTCTTAAATTTGAAGTCACATATCTCTGCTTGTTTGCTGCATATGCATCATCTGGCCCTTGGGTTTCCCTCATAGACACTGACTGGTCCAGCAGCAACCCATTGACCTTACCATGGTTGTCTTTTTTTGTGCACATGCCCTAAAGAGATAAAGCTTTGGTGATACTCTTGTCATTCTGGACCTTATGCAACCTTTCAATCCAACATAACTACTTTTGACCTGGCAGACATCGACATATAAATGGGGTCATAAAATGGTTAATGGGCTATAGCCAGCTGCCACCAGAGAGCACTTAAATGTTAATGAGGATTATACCTTAACTAAGGATTGAAGGGATAAGCGTGGATCAATACACCTACTTAAGGAAATTCTGGTTGTAAATTTCTCATATTACCAATAGAAGTTGCCAGTATAAACTAATTGTGGTGATCTTGCCATACATGCATGTGGAATACTGTTGTTACTTTCTTAGGGAAGATTTTAGCTTGTTGCTTATTGTTTTATTCTTTTCCCTTTTTTTGTGCCAATATTGTTGGAGCCTGGAGTTGAATCTATAAAGAGCCAACAAGCTTTACTGTCTTTGATTTACCAAAGGGTTTCTAGAGCATTGGAAAAACCAGAACCATTTAAGTTCTTTGTTTGTCTGTTGCGCTTTTCACTTGCTTTCTAATCCTTAAATGCAGAAGCGGAGAAGGTTCTTGGGTGGGCTAGAAATCACTATTTGTCCTCCTGCATTCTTCCCGAAGTGAAGGGTAATAGGCTAGTGGTTCCTCGTGAAAGGTAATTCTGTTTCACGTGATTCCTCTTACTACAAAGAAACTGTATGAGTAGGGATATTAAATGCTTCTATATTTCATATGAAGCTTGGAGGTAGCTATATCAAGGTTAAGGGAGCAGGATAATTTTTCCAGAAAGCCCTCACAAAGCCTGAAGGTGTGTGCTTATTATTCCCCTCAATAATCTGTTGTATTCGATTGTATCCATTCTTCTCTAAGAGAGTTTATTGTAGCCAGGTTCATTTTAGATACATGTTGTTATACTGCAGAATCTTGCCAAAGATGAGTATGAGAGCAATTTCGTTTCAGCAGTGGTGTCCCCAGATGAGATAGGAGTGAAGTTTGATGACATTGGTGCCCTTGAGGATGTCAAAAGAACATTGAGTGAACTTGTGACACTTCCAATGAGGAGACCAGAGCTTTTTTCTCATGGCAATCTATTACGGGTATGAATAATATTTTTATGTCCTAATTTACTATGCTTTTTTTTCATGGAATGAGAGGGTCGAGTTCATCACATAGTATATGACTGAGTCCTTCTAGTTCTGTATATATGTTCCTTGTTTGTAGGCATTAGGCATAGCCATTCCAATCAAACCTCCACCATACAAAGTGCAGATGAAAAAACAAGATGATGGAAGGAGCCATGAAATTTTATGTGATCATGTTTTCCTTCTCAATTGGATATCCACCTATAATGGTTATTCCTCCCAAAGGATGCTATTTCAACTCTGTACCATTATGGGTAATATCTTTTTTTATTTTTTTATTAAAAGAATATATTACCTATGTTGGTAGAGGGTTGAAGTAGCATACTCTGGATGCTTAGTTCTTTTTTGTCATGATTTTTCTCCATGTCTTCTACCTTTCTTTCTGCTATTCTTAGCAGTTGGTCTTGTTTTGGTTTTTTGTTTATTTTTTTAGTTGTGGGGATTAGTCCTTTTTGTCTTGTTTTTTTCTCCATGTCTTCTTCCTTTCTTTCCACTATCTTGGCAGCTGGGTTTTGAATTGGTTTTTCTGTTTTTTTCTTCCTTTTTTGGTTGTTATGGGTTGGGGGAGTCAGGAGGTAGAGGGAGGGGAACCGAGCTCAGAATACTTGGGACAAAGAAAGGCTATCTGAGTTTTTCTTCCCATATTCCTTGACAACTGGTTATTTTGCTGCTGACGATGCTTATGATGCCTGATTTTCTGCAGCAATACCCATCTGTTCATGTTTATTATTGAGTATATAGCATTTTTGACTGACTTGGTAGGGTTTGTGAAAACTATTCTCAGCCTTGCAAGGGGATATTACTTTTTGGCCCACCAGGAACTGGAAAAACTCTTCTTGCAAAAGCGCTTGCAACTGAAGCTGGTGCAAATTTTATCAGCATTACTGGATCTACTCTTACATCTAAGGTGATTAATATCTTTGAGACATTTTGTATGTTCATTTGTTGTTTCATCTGTTCAACCAACGTCGAAGTTGGTTTGCCATGTCTGTTTGTCTTGCTTAAATTTTTAAAACTGATGCTGAACTCCAATGCTTTGTCCCTTTGGGCGCCATGGGCCAATGACTCCTGGCTGTGATGGCAAATTAAGCCTTATGGCGGTGAATATATACTTGTCTATGTATATGATTATAAATCAATATGAGCTGAAGCACTGAAGACACTGTTGCATGTTTAAGACATGTATAGATTATTGTATCTCTTTCCATGTGCATTCCAATGTGTTAACTGTTCATTTTATATTTTGAATAGCACATTTTTCTCTTTATTTTAATCTATTTCTTTTCTTTTTTCCTGGTCAGTGGTTTGGAGATGCTGAGAAACTCACCAAGGCCCTTTTCTCGTTTGCTAGCAGACTCTCGCCTGTCATAATTTTTGTTGATGAGGTAGCCATTCTGTTATACTTCTGTGGAGGGATTTTCAATTCTGTGAATATATGATAATCAATTTTATTCTTTCAGTTTCTATGCCAGTTTGTTTATAGAAAATGAACCTGCTCCCTATTTACAAAATATTTGAACATTTGCATAACCTTTGTTTATGGTCACCTTCATTAGATTGACAGTCTACTTGGTGCCCGGGGTGGTTCCTTTGAACATGAAGCAACTAGAAGGATGCGAAATGAATTCATGGCAGCTTGGGATGGATTGAAAACAAAGGATAACCAAAGGATTCTTATCCTTGGTGCCACCAATAGACCATTTGACCTTGATGATGCTGTCATACGTCGACTGCCAAGAAGGTAAGGCAATGATATGATTGAGCTACTCTTCTGATATTCAAACATCATATGCATGGTTGGTTTTAATTTGTTTATTTTCCCACTAAATCAAGAATTTTGTTGGGCTTATAGGATATATGTGGACCTTCCTGATGCTAAAAATCGGATGAAGATTTTGAAGATATTCCTTTCTCGAGAAAACCTTGATCCTAACTTTAGATTTGATGAACTTGCCAATGCAACTGAAGGTTACTCTGGAAGTGATTTGAAGGTAAGATTCACGGATAGTGTTTTAGCTATACAAATTATGGATGCAATTCTTACTTGTTTTTCTTGTGCAGAACCTGTGTGTTGCAGCTGCATACAGGCCCGTTCAAGAACTTCTTGAAGAAGAAAAGAAGGTATTAAGCTTCTGACTCTTACTAGTGTAATCTAATTGGTTCTTTTCAGATATATTCTTTTCTTGAAACATGAACCATCCATTCGTTTGATTAATCCAATTTGTAAAGTACTCAGCTACCATTTATTAAACATTTCTATGCTGGCATAATGGGATTATCTTCTTTTCTCCTTTTTTTGCTCAAGTCTCCTCTCCAATGCGAAGTTTGCTGTCATTTCCTTTTCAGATTATTCTCTCATCAAAGGTTGCTTGGATGTTAATATGCACTTATTTTGTTTCAGGAAGGTAAAAGTAGTTCAATGCCAACACTGAGACCCCTTAATTTGGATGATTTCATCCAATCTAAAGCAAAGGTGAGAAATGTGCCCCCATAATGTCACATGAAATATACTTGAAATTGCACCAATTATACTTGAAATTGAAATAACTGCTGGTTTTTTGAAAATTTTTTTATTAGGTGGGTGCTTCTTTAGCCTATGATGCTCCTAGTATGAATGAACTAAGAAAATGGAATGAAAAGTATGGGGAGGGTGGAAGCCGGAGAAAAACGCCTTTTGGTTTCTAACATAACTATTCAGGTTACATGTCTGGAATTTTAGGTTTCTTGTAACACTAGTATAAAGCTCTTTGTATTTGAGCCATCCTCTCAATTATTAATGTTTTTTTTTTCTTCTCATTGGTAACCATGTATGTTAGACATCATCCATAATAGCAATGTTCATTGGAACTTGGCATTTACAAACTAATGTAGTTCCGGAATTGTCAGCCTCCTATACTTGGCGTTTGAGATCAATCTGCTTTTTGATGGTCCTGTGGATTATGAAGTTTTTGAATTTAGTTTATATTTCGGAAGGGTTATTTGCATATAATTTCCTGCAACAAAAGAGTACATATAACTCTTATGTGGATTAATTTGGTGTAAAGTGACGAAAATATACTAGATCAGTTACAAGCAGATCCTAGAACTTATTCCTCCGTCGGCCCTTTTTCATCCGGCGTTGCCTTCTTTCATTGCTCCATGAAATTACATAAAATTCCTTTAAGTTTATAAAAAATTAGAGAAAATCTCTTACAATCTTCATCTTGTTCCCAGTCTGTTAACGTTTACTATAGTAAATCCTAACGATATTAATGAGAGTTCCATCTCAAATCTACCTATACAGTCAACAAGCCAAAAAGGGCGAAAACACATTAGAATTTGAAAGACACTTAATTTCAAGGTTAGCGTTTGCAAAACACCGCCACAGAACTCAAATTGTCATGAGCAACAAACAGGGTCTTAGGGATTAGATGTAGCTCCTACAGATCTGGCAATGATTGTATTTTCGACCATTAGGAATAATTCACGATTTTAGTATTTACATTAATCTAATCAATCAGTAATAACAACATAATTAGGATAATTAAATTGTATACAAGAAAGGATAAAACAAACTTTTCACGCTTTAGTTAAGGTGGTTGAGGGAATTTTTTTTCAAGAATATTCTTTGCCGCAACGGTAACCCTCTATTCAAGAAATTCTGGAGAAGAATAAAAAAAGGCTACATATATTTTTTTATTATAAGAAATAATATAATATTATACAAAATTTATAAGTAGTTATATACAAATCAAGGTTCTAAATTTCAATTTCTGTTTCGATTTCGACATCCAACGTAACTGATATGTTTCTGCCGTTTCGACCATTTCGATTTTAGTTTCGGCCGAAAGATTTTTTTAAGTTATTAATTGTTTTGAATGGAATTTGAGTATATTTTGATTGCACTTTGATTTCAAATAAAAAATACGATAAAATTTCGAAAAAAAATTATTTTTTTTAAAATTAGGAAAAAATTTATAACTAATTTTACCATAATATTAAATATTATTTTAATTAATTAAAATTAATTTTGATAGTTAATCACTAATATAGTCTATGTTTAATATATATTACTGTATAAAAAAATATACGAGAAATAATATGAATATGATTAAAAGTTAAAAATTAACATAAATAAATTTAACTTATCATTAAAAGTTACTTGACACATACATAATATATTAATTATAACGTAATATAACAACTAATCATCGTCATCATCATCAGTTGAGTTTGAAATATCTGGGTATAAAATTACATATTTAGCATCTGAACGATCCAGACGAACATTTGTAGGCATACGAGCTAGAATAACTAGCTCAGTGCAATTTCGTAGCAACGGTTTTGAAGTATAACTATATATTGATGGTCCAAAATGAAATGATAACTATATTCATTGACAACACATAATAAAAATGATCTAATAATCCATAAAAAAATAAATATCACACTATATGAAGTATTCAAAGAAAATTATGGCCACAGAGGTGGGATCGATATTTTGCTTTCGGTGGAACAACCATGCGTTTCACTATACATATATGTACGTGAACAGTAAAGTGGACATGCATGTATCCACATGAACAATATTGCGGCTCTATTATTTGCTCGACTACCAGGTGAGTGCGTTGGCGCTGGCGTGCGGCCCACGAGGTGTGGCCCTGGTGCACGGCCGACAAGGGTGTGGGCAAGGCCGACTCGGGCATAGGCGAGGGCGTGAGCGCAAGGGCGTGAGGCCGGCGAGGGAGGGCGTGGGCATTCGCCCATTGCCCGCACTCTTGCCGATGAGCCTGCACCCGCACCCGCACTTGCACCCGCGCCCTCACACCGACCTCTAGTGCCTATGAGAGGTCGCGACAACTACGCTCTGTCCCTGCACGAGCAGCCCGTGCGAGCTCGCTACACACTCCCCGCGCTCACTCTGTACTCGCCGCCATCAAAAATCCTAAAACCGAAATGAATTCGACCGATACATTTCGACACCGGCCAAAATGGTTCGGTTCCAATCGAGATTTAAAACCTTGATATAAATAATCTATTTCAAATTTGGTGAATTTCATAGTTGTATCAAGTTATGCCTAGAGAGCATCTTTATTTTTATTTTTTTTCTTTCTTGTGGTAAATTTTAGTGCGAACAAAATCGGTGAAATCACTCGGATGATATATTATAATAATAAATTCACTTATTTTAGTATGTCTTTATGTTCTCAAGGAAGTCGGGGTCAGATTTACACTGTCCTTTTTTTAAGTTATATTAAAAAATAGTTTCTTAAAAATTTTAAAATTTTTTACTTTCTCAAAATTTTTTTCAGTCTCGCTCTCGAAAGCGCCCTCCTCCCTCGCCCGCTCGCCTCCCCTTCCCGTTACCGAACTCCTCGATCGCCCCCGCCCGCCCGCCCGCCGCCCGCCCGCGTGCCCGTCGGTCCCCCATGCGTGCCCGCTCGCTTGCGTGTCCGCCGGCCCACCCGCATACACGCACCCTGTGTCCACCTGGGCAGGCTGCCCGTTCACCCACCCGCATGCGCCCACCCGGCAGCCGGCTTGCCCCGCCGAGCCCGCCCCTGCACCCCCGCTTCCATCTGTGCGATTTACAGAAAGAACCGCATTACTTTCGCCCATAATTTTGCTGAATTCCTTCACGCTCCCAAAAGAGTTCACGACAATGGCGTTTATGGCTTGGAAGACAGAGCTCAAGCAACTTCGGCCCTCCGTGGCTTCTGTGCCATGGTTTGGTTCACGCCCAATCCCCAATCAAGTGATTTCCATTTGGGTGTTATAATCAAGGTTTGCGGTTTCAGCCGAACCGCAACGAAACCGCATGTATCGGATCAGTTAGGATTTACTGTTTATGACTGTTCATCTTCGCCAACGAACACAGGCGGGAGCGCGCGGGAGCGGGAGCTCGCCGGGCTCGAGCTCGGACGGGCGGGCAGGAGCTCGCCGGGCTCGCGCGGGTTTTGGGGTGGGGGTGGTTGGGGCGTCGGGAGGAACTCACGCCGGCTTCATGTCCGAGCCCAAGGGTCCTGCGCACTCACTAGTCTACCGCCGCTTTCTCGCCTATCTCGTGCTTTTACCGATCTGACCTATACTCTCGCAAGATGAAACTGGCCTTACACTGGGGCCAGCGCTATCACCAATTTGATTTCGACGTCCTTATCGGTTTCTGTCAGATACTGTTTATGTACATAATATTATTCACGTAATTATTCATTATTTCAAAAAAAATTTAAACATATTATAATTTTTTAATTTGAAATTAAAAAATAATTGAAATAAAGTTAAATTTTAGTCAAAATATAATTTTCGTTTTGGACCTTCGATGTATGACTATACTTCAGAACCGCTGTCACGAGATCGCACAGAACTAATTGTTCTGACTCATATGCCTATAAATGTTTGTTCGAATCATCTAGATACTGAATTTGTAATTTCACACCCAGATGTTCCAAACTCAACTGATGATGATTATGATGATTAGTTATATTATCTTAGAATTTATAAATTATGTATATGTGAAGTACATTTTAATGAAAAGTTAAATATGTTTATGTTAATTTTTAACTTTTAATCATATTCATATTATTTCTTGTATGTTTTTTTAATACACTAATATATATTAAAAATAGACTATATCAGTGACTAACTATCAAAATTAATATTAATTAACTAAAATAATATTTAATATTATGGTAAAATTAAGTATAAATTCATTCCTAATTTTTCAAATTTTTTCAATTTTTTTTAAATATTTTATCGTATTATTAATTTAAAGTTAAAGTACAGTCAAAATATAGTCAAACTTTGGTCAACACCCAATTAATAATTTAAAAAAATCTTTCGGCCGAAACCGAAACGGCCGAAACTAAAACCGAAACGGCCGAAACGTATCGGTTTTGCTGGGTCCTAAAATTGAAACCGATACCGAAACAGTAAACCTTGGTTATAACCTTGTGGATGTAAGTTTGACTAAAAAAACTAAAACACATTTGGATGAATTTGTGCTTAATTAACTATATGAAATCACTTGTTGATCATCAACTTAGTATTGGTTTTATTTTTTATATCTATTTTTCGTATGTAAAAGATTATAGCCGGATAATTTTTCTTAATCATTCAAATAGAGATGGACAAAATGGAGACGCATAATTTTAGCTTGGCCCTCCAAATTAAGCTTTTTGGTTAAAAATATGGGTATTTACCTTAAAAATATGAAGATTAAGTTTGCCCGAGTGTAGAGACCGGTTGGTATTCGAATTGGGGATCTTTTCATTGTAAATAAGGAAATTTTATTTTTACCAAGTTTAATTTTCGTAATTATTAAATTCATCCTAAATTATTTGGTAACAAGCAAGAGTTTGTCAATAATCCGATCGGATTGAATTGACCCAACGACTTGGGTAGAATAAGTTGTCTTGGTGTGTCAATTCTCAATGAAGAACTTTTCTTTTTATTGTAATATGTAACTACCTTTATTCTTGAAATAATCAGTCTATTTACATTCAATGGCAAGGTCATTAACTACAATGATCGTCTATTTGAGTCGCAAAAGTTCATTTCCAGCGTTTTGCATTCTTCAGACCTTTCGATTTGGCCTTTGCTTGCTGGAAAGCCTGCATTTTCTGCTTCTTCCTGGCTTCTTTCTCCTCCTGTTTGAAGTGGAAACCAATCAAATCAGGCATGCCAAAACTATTGAGACTGGAGGTGATGGTGAAGCCAAAACTATGAGAAGAGAACACCTCTTTTTTGGTTTATGCATGAAGATATAGATTACCTTCGACATCTTTGACTTTGCCTTCACTTTTGGGGCTTTACCCTCGAGCTCAGCCTCCCGCTCGAGTTCTTGTTCTCTAGCTTCAAGGTTCTTCTCCAAATAATACTGATGATAGGAAAACAGAAATATCAGTAGTAACTCAACCACATAAATAAAAAACATGCCAAAAAACTCTTTGACAGTAAACGATGGAGGAGTGAAGCTAATTAAAGGCACAACTAGTTCAGGAAATGGAAGTCATTTAAATGCAAGCTAGTCTTATGTGAGTCATTTGGATCAACCAAAAACTTAGCTTCCATGGTAACCACACACTTCTCTGGACTTTCCAAGCCTGAGTACACCTCTATGCTCACAAATGTTCAAAATAGCCACAGCATGCCAAAAAGCCATGCCAAATGACAGTTTGGGAGATGAAATGTGTGGCTTCCACATCATACGGAGATGATGTATCTGTGATTTAAACTAACCATGTTGCAATGAAGCAAATTTGTGGATTTGGTGAGGCCTATCCTAGCGGGGATATATGTCTGTCATATTTTAATATCTGAATTCCTTTGGCCAGACCAGCATACACACAAAGAACAGAATGCCTTTGGCTAGGGTCTAACGAAAACAACCAGAACATTAGTCCAAATAAAACATACATTTTAATTTCCCTGTTTGTTGCATAGTTTGAATACTTGGCCTGCATAACCTTCAAAAGGATGCACATCCATGTCATTCATATTCTTTTATCAGTTCAACATATATCACGCATTATCACATGCTATTTTGAATTCAAGGAAAAGCAACTTCCTTTTGTAAACTTGATACAGATATCACCACATGTATTAGATTTGATCATTGCCATTTTCACACCAGTTAAGTTTGGGATAAATTCATAACAAGCTATAGGTATTACCTTCACCATGTGCAACAAGACCAAATATGCATTCACCATGAAAGAGAACATTTCCAAGTTGTAGATAAAAAAAGATTGTATTTTGGAATAAATAAGAAAAAAAATCCCATAAAAGTTCTCGATAACAGAAAAACAAGAACTCACATTATAGTCTCCTGCATAATCTTGGAGACTTCTATTCTTGACCTCTACCACTCTGTTAACTATTTGCCTTATGAAGTAACGATCGTGGGAAACAGTAATGACAGTGCCCTTGTATTCTGATATAGCGTCCTGTTTGAAGAATAAGATACCCAGTTACAGCTTAGTTTTGCCACACAATAACAGCATATAAATAATCTTAACAAGCTACAACTTTGCACTGTGTTGAAAAAAATGCACATACTTCTAACATCTCTTTTGATGGTATATCCAAATGGTTGGTTGGCTCATCTAAAACTAGCAAAGTGGATGGCTTCACCATGAACTTGCAAAAAGCAAGTCTTGCCTGCAACATAGGTGCCAAGTGCTTTCATGGTAATAGTTATCCAGATAAACATTCAACATCAGAATACAAAAAAAATCCAACGGAAGGATCTCGCTTTTGACAGAAAGCATTTTACATAAACAAAATAGAACTTTCAAAGATGAACTCCATACCTTCTCTCCACCACTCAAAAGCGAGACTTTTCTATCAAGCATGTCAGCTTTGAAGTTACACCGACCAAGAAGACCCTTAATATCATCAATTCTCCAGTCCTCGGCAACTTCTTCCACTGTTTGAAGCACTGTTTTCTCCAAATCAAGAGCTTCTGCCTAAAAAGAAAGCGTATTGTCTAGCAGCCACTTGTGAAAAGCTTAATGCAGAATTTTATCAGCTATTTGAAAGATTGTCAAAATCATCATTTGAGATTAGATGACAAGCATAATGCCTTGAAAATGCTAAAATTGATGATTGATACACAAAGAAGAGAGAGCACCATTTGCTCAAAAGAAAAAACGAAAGAAAGAAGAAAGGAAATCTAACTTCATTTCATGATATTGAGCAGCTATATTATGATGGAAAGTTATGCTTTGTAGTCATGTATTTATAACCAAATGAAAAGTAAAACTAAGAGACTGAAGAAATACTTACTTGATTCTGCTCAAAATAATTTGGCAGCACATTATGTTCCCCAAGCAGAACTTCACCTTGCCTTGGTTTCTCAAGACTCATAATCAGCTTAAGCAATGCACTCTTTCCGCATCCATTTGGACCAATAATAGCTATCTTTTCACCCCTCTCAACAATAAGGTTAGCCTTGTCAAACAAAACCTGGGAATAATTATCCAGACTAGCAAGTCAAATGATAATGTACATTCACAGGGAAATGTCATGCAGCTATGAAAACAATAAAAACCAGTGATTACTTTTCTCACCTCATCTCCATATCCAAATTCAAGATTCTTTAACAGTAGAACAGTTCTCCCACTTCTTCCCCTCTCAGGGAACCTGATCTTCATTTGTTTCCTTTCAAAAGGCTTCTCAATTTGCCCTTCTTCTTGAAGCCTTTCCAATTTCTGTAATTTAATTGCGAAAGACAAAAGGCAAGTAATTTAACATATTAGTAGATAAAACATAGTAAACAAAAAAATTAAATTAACTACCAAATGTTCCTGCAAGTAACCACAAGAAAGGACCTATAGTTTGTATAAGTTCATGAACACAATTAAGGTAGATTTAACCATTCAAACCATCTTGCACTTCAGTGTGACGTACAACTTCATTCAGTGGAATGTAATGGCCCACAGAGCTTGCCTTGAAATTTACAAAGGAATGACCAAAATATGCACATTCAAATGCAACTGCATTACCTGCCAAATGAATTTGAATTACCAATTACCCTTCAATGAGACTAACATCAAATGAGGGAACTATGGTAACTGATCTGAATTGTATCAGTCAATTAACTCATTTATACACAAACATGAGCTATCTAGTCACAATCGTTAGCAGAAAACTAAGCCAAGAATTCTACACAACAACATACTTAAAATATCTCCGGTTGTGTTAGAAAATTTTGCTCTAAAGAATCAGTCATAGCACCTTTTTGTTGTTCAAAAAATGCATGTAACAATATTTTGAACTAACAGGCAATCTTTTATACTGTCAAACTTTCATCATGCTTCAACACTTTCTGTAACCAAGCTATACCTTTTCTTCACTAGATGCACGCCCAGAGTTAGCTCCAGCGGCCAGTCTGTTTATCAAGTCCTTTGTATGCTCAATCTCCTTCTGTTGTTTTTCCCATGCCGCATATTGACCCTCCACCCATGCTGCTTTTGCCAGAACATAATTGGAATAATTTCCTGGGAACGTCCTGGACACTCCCAAGTCTGTTTCCACAATTTTTGTGCATAGTTGATCAAGGAATGCCCTGTCGTGCGATATAATCACCATTGGAACATCTTGCTTGTTAAGGTACCCTTCAAGCCATTCAATTGTGTTAAGATCAAGGTGATTCGTAGGTTCATCAAGGAGTAGTAGATCAGGTTCCTACAAATTGACATGCCCAGACACAAGTAACACCAAGAAATGTTAGTACACAAAAACGGGTATCACAATCATAAATGATAAGACATGTGGCAAACCAAGTTAACAAATTTACTTAGTTATCCATCAGTTCCATACTTCATCCAATATAAACTTTATGACCTAAAGCTACATAGGTACCTGAAGCAGAATTTTCCCAAGAGACATCCTCATCTGCCACCCACCACTAAATGACGCTACCAGCCTATCCGAATCCTCTGGTGCAAACCCAAGTTCTGGCATCAACTTACTAATCTTCACATCGACTTCGTCGAGATCAAGATCCTGGGCCCTCCTCTGCAATAAGTCCATCTCATCCAGCAGCCTCCCCATCATCGTCAAATCCTCTGTCGACTTCTCCAGCGCCCTCTGAACCTTCTCCAGCCTCGACGCTATTTCCGTCTCCTCTGCAAAAGCGCTCAAAAACTCCTCTTTCACAGTTCTGCTCGGGCACACCTCGAATTCCTGGCTCAAAAACGCAATTTTCATGTTCGCCCTGGCCTTTATCACACTCCCCGAGTCCGGCTCATCCAGCCCAGCGATGATCCGCAACTGTGTTGTTTTCCCAGCCCCGTTCACCCCCACGAGCCCGACCTTCTCTCCCTTCTTCACCTCCCAGCTCACGTCTTTAAGAACAGTGACACCTTCGAAGCTTTTGCTGATGTTCTCAAGCCGAATCCCCGAAGAAACGCTTGAAGCTCCAGTGGTAGACTTCTTCTTACCTGATTTCTTCGCCGCTGCGTCGCCGCCGGAGCTCTCAGAAAACAGAGACTCCAAGTCCTCGTCTACCTCAGTCTCGGTGACGGCCGTCTCGACGGCGACAGCGGGAACCCTGAGGTATCTGGCCCTAGGTTTCCACAATCCCAGAGATGCACGAAACCGCCGGTATTGAAACGGAGAAGCTGAGAAAGCGTGCAATTTCGGGCGAGAGTTGGGTGTAGAAGCGTGCAAGAGAGCTGGGCCAGGGAGGAAACCCGAGCGGAGATCCATGCCCCGGAGCTTGGCGGCGAGATCCATCCAGGAAGGTGGCAATCGGCGGCGAAATTATTGGATAAATGGCAGCAATCGTGGAGAATTTGGACGATAAATTAGGGTTGGGGTTTTCGAGGAAGGAGGAGCTCCTCCTCAGCAACAGAGCGAAGAGCGCGGAGAAGACCCTTGGAATTTGCTCGACTAAATATTGCATTTTATATGGGATTAAATTTTTGGCCCTTTCGGTAAAATGGACCCGTATTTGGACAAAATTACGAAATGGCTTAGCATTTTTCACTTGACACGCTCTAATTTTCTGAATTGCATCTTGTAATTCACTGTGGACATTATCACGAACTTCAATTTGTTCCTCGGTCGAGTTGCCAGCTGAACTTCAAGCAAAACTCGGGGCGTAAAATCAAAAGCTTACGGAAAGAAGAGAACTAAGGGTGTTTTGGTTATTCTGGAGAAGCTTGTGGATTGTTTGGGATGTAATTAGATATTTGGGAGAAATTTTCGTGGTGAGAAAAATGGAGGGATAATGTGGCTGCTGTGCGTTCCGGTGATGCCACAAATCCATCTGCAGATGTGCCACGTGTCACGTCCGCTGCGGTGGGCTCACCAAAGCAGGCGACGGAGACACAAAAAATGATCTGTTTTCCTCTCTATATGATTTTTGTTTTCTTTCTTTGGTAGGAAAAAGAGAAAGAAAATAAATTCATATACAAAATATTTTGTTTTCTGCACATATGTTCTCGCAAATTTGTTTCTTATCATTTCTAGTTAAGCTGCCTATTATAATTTTTTCCAAAGAAAAAAGTTGGACTATTATAAATTTTATTTTATTATTAATTATAATCTAAGTATGACCATTTCGATAACTAGTGGCAAATCTAAGTCTTTAATTCAAAGAATTAGATGCTTGGATCACTACTTTGGATGAAAAAACATAACCATCGTATTACCATGCAATATATTCTATTTATTTTCAATTTAATTAAATTTATTCTTTAAGTAAATTAAAAATAATTGTGTATGTCCTGTAATATTGAAATTTGTAGCGGAATATTAACAAATCACCTTATTCTTAAATAACCCAAGAAATGAGAAGTAATATGTTATAAAAAAATAATAATAAAAAATACAGTGATATACGTAGTTCATCCAAAATCGGGTTTCATATATGAAGGAAGCGAAAGATTCACTATCAAAAAACTTTATAAAAGTCTATAAGAAAGACTGTACCTTTTTTTATTCAACTAAATCATTTCACCAAGAATCGCCAACGCCTTCATCTTCAAAGAGAATTTCCAAAAGAATAACACAAAAAATCACCATGAGAAATCACCGAGAAACACTAGAAAAACTTACACACAAAAGCCGACACACTCTCTCTTTCTATTTTATTTAGTTTAACTTCAACACTACACCACACTTTAACTCTATATATTACTAAAATATTTATAAATCCTTATTAAGTTTGAGTTCTATTCTAATTACAACTCCTGATATTACATAATAAATATTCAAAAACAATCATAAGTTTGAATTCAATTTTAAATTCTTACTTTAACTCAAACTCTAATCCGAATTTAAGATATCTAAAACTCAACAATCTCCACTTTGGTTTGAACTTAAGCATGCTGTTATTACGAAATTTTAGCCATCATCTCCCATCCAGCCCTCCCTCCTGGACTACTAGCTTATTTAGTTAATCGCAAAATATTGAGTTCAAACCAACCTCGAATTTACTCTTCATACCAATAATCTTGTATTTTTGAAAGCCTTTTCGCATGACATGTGTATGCTACTATAGTAAAAGTAACTCGAGAAGAACGTCTATCTCCCGACAAATCACTGCGAGTATCATGCTTTCTCTTTACAATTGTAGCTACTGAAACTCCACCTACAGTAGTGTTATCTACTAATCAATAAATATTACCGCATTTTTCTCTTTTCATCATGATTTGAAATTGGACTATTTTCACACCGGTGATCTCAAAAATCAAATTATCGCCCAACCAAATAGTAACTTTTTTCTTATTCTCTTCATAAGAAGTAAACCAATCATTTTTTGTGCAAAGATGGTAATAACTACTAGAATTTAAAATCCACTCATCAAAAATATCGATTTCTGTGGATACTATAAAATATCTCCATTCGCACTATTCTTAGAAGTATTATCCATCATTATTATCGTCATATTTGAATATTCTATTTTTCTACGATCCGGACAATATTGTTTAATGCACCCATACTCCTTACACAAATAACATTGTACCTTCATCTTCGATTTTGATTTGAATTATTATTTACTTTCTCCACATTTTCTCGATCTTCCTCTTTCATGAGCCAACAATTCTTCATCAAACTTTATATTAATATTAAAGTTTCTCCTTTTTTATTAGAGAGAATACTAGTTGTCATCTCTTTAATCCTGATAGTTTTTTTATCATAAAGAATTATAGTCACAACATAATCATATGAAGCAGGAAAAAAATATAAGGAAAACCAGTGCTTTATTGTCATCTTTAAACTTCATATTAACTTTTAATAAATTATTGATAATCTTGTTGAAGATATTCAAGTGATGTAATATAGTTGTATCTTCACTCATACGTAGTCCATATAGCTATTATTTCAGATAGAATTTATTTGTAAGACTTTTTGACATTTACAACTTCTCAAGTTTTATTGAAATGACTACCATCATCTCTTTATTAATAACATTGTATAAAACCTCATTAGTTAAGTTTAAAATAATTAAATTCAATGTCTTATGATCTATCTCTTCCTAGTCTTCACCGCTTATCTTGGCCGACTTATTTTTTTACCCTCTAATATTTTTTATAGACCTTAACAAATAAGAACTGTTTTCATCTTCTTCTGCCATAAGGTAAAATTTATCTTTATGTTAAACTTTTTCACATTGAGTAAAAATATTACCATCTTGGTTGTTTACTCTTAAGCTTTGATATAAATTGTTAGGATCTGTAGTGAAAGGTTCACGAATTACCTTATTCTCAAATAACACAAAAAATAAAAAGTAATGTAAGATAAAAAAAACAATAAGAAAAGATACAACGATATACATTGTTCACTTAAAATTAGGTTACATTCACGGGGGAGCGAGATATCCATTATCAAAAAGATTTACAAGAGTTTTAAAAAAACCTATACTCTTTTTTATTCAATTAAACTCTTTTGTCAAGTATCGACAGTACCTTCTCTTTAAGAGAGAATATCTAAGAGAACACTGTGAAAAACCACCACGAAAAACTACCAAGAAGCACTAAAAATACCCACATATAAGAGCCGATGCACTTTCTTTTTCTCTTCTTTATTCTTTTTATTTTTCTGTAGTTCAATCTCAACACTACACTACACCTTACCCCCATATATTATTTATTAGAATATTTATAGATATTTGTTGAGTCTGAGTTTTTCTCTAATAACAACTCATAATATTACATAATGAGTATTCAAAATTAATCATAAATTTGAATTTAGTTTTAAATTTCTAAAATTTTTATTTTTAGCTTAAATTCTAATTCAAATTTGAGAGACTCAAAACTCAACAACTTAAAGAGAAATTCAAACATTTTATTTATTGAAAACCAGAAGCACAGTCACATTCTTCTGGTTGGTAGGAAGCACAACACTACTGCTACACACTTAGCACATAATATAGCCTGATGCTGATATTTTCCTATGATATAAGAGCCGTTAGCAATTGAGCTTTTAGCCAAAGTCTTAATTCTTCATGGAGAAATTATTAGTCCCGGGCTGACCACTGGCATCTCTGTCAGCACGAGGAGGCGTAGCACCATGAGATGTCACACTGCTGATATCCTGAAAGAACAATAACAGTGTTTTTTAGTTCATAAAATTTGAATAATCACGTGAAAAATTACTCGCAGATTTGCTCTATAATGCTGCTTATACTTGGAAGTTTTCCAGAATTTTTATACTATGCATTACCCGCACAGCGAAAGTCGTGATGCTGGCTTCGTCAAAAACCTCATTCCCTGAAAGCAAACATCAAACAGCATGAACACGAAAACAAGATTTGCATGGTTTCTGCAGAAAAGCATGATTCAACTCACCTTTGTTGTCCTGGTAGGAAGCAAATGTGAAGCTTCTGACGCGCTCCACAATGCCGGAGAACCTCTCCTTCAGCTTCTGGGCAAGCTCAGCCATAAAGCGGGAGTATCTTCTTGCGACTCCTCTCTATCTGGTTTATGTTTGATGAAGTTCTTCAACGAGAGGGGCTTTATATAGACGGAGAGATCTCCATGAGTCTATTGGAATGCCATGTGAGAAAAGAGCTGGTGCTTGTGCTTTGAAGTGGCATTGCGCATGCTTTCTATGGGTGCGCGAGGGAGACGGCCACATACAGTGCAACACTGGGGCGTGCCATAGAACTGCACTATAGCAAAAGTTGATCTTTCGGAATCTGGAGGCTGATAGGTAAGGCCCGTGGCTTTGTGCGTTTTAGTTTTGAGTAGAGGTAGCTTTCGGCGTCAGATTTCAGAAAGCACGACAAAATCGTGCTTCGTGTTGGAACCGACCGCGAGTTCGGTTTTGTACAATGGACAATGCCGTTCGGTTTTGGTTTAACATCAGGGTTCGGTTTGGATGAGTTTTAAAATTCTGAAAGAGTCAGGATAGCTTTGCAAATTTTCAAGCCTTCTGACAGCAACGTATTTGAGGGTGCATTGTATAATTAAGGTCAAACATCAGGGGTCTGTTATCAAGTTTTCCTTCAGAAGCCTTCCTTATTTTTCATCTTCGGGCTCCGTTCTGTGGAGTAACAAGAAAGCGCCGGATCTGCCGCCGGAGATCGTCGGAGCGCGGAAAATGATGGAGGACGTGGGGATCGAGGCCAAGGAGGCGGCGGTGCGGGAGGTGGCGAAGCTGCTCCCGCTCCCGGAGCTCCTCTCCTCCATCTCCCAGATCAAAGCCGACTACCTCGCTCGCCAGCAGGTCGCCCTCTTCCGCAATTCTCACATCCTTTTCCCGATTGGAAGCTTTAAATATTTGGAAATTTCCTGAAAATCAACCTAATTTGCTTGCGTTCCCGCTCCGCGTTGCTGATGAGATCACACGGCAATAGATGGTTCTTCCATTTTAGAGATTGTCATGGTGTCAGTTATTCTTCTATCTGTTCGTTTCCATTTTTGATGATTTTTATCTACAAACAAAGGAGGTGATATGGTTATGAATCTTTTTAATGTATATGGATCTGTACTGAAATTAGGGTGGGAAGCGATCACGTTTTCAATGTTTTGTAGCAAATGCAGCACAGTATTTTAAGAACATGGAGATATCCGTGTTGAATTGACTTCAGCTATGTGCTTTGCCCTATTTTATTGCTATTTTTCATTTGCCACAATATCTTCATTTGGATATAGTTCTGTTACCAAAAGAACACAGAAATCAGTTTTTTGTTGCAAGCTTTGAAACTGTGCTGGTTTGTAAACATGGTTTACAGATCTATATGACTATAACTTGAGACATGCTACTACTGATGATCTCTATTTTGTTGTATGCAACATTTTGTTTGCAAAATGCATGAGTGCAAGAAAATTTTCTTGAGGTTAGCATCTGTTGTTTATCAAGAAAGATTTTTCTTATACTAATACTTGTGTTGTTATTTTTTAGGCCAATGATGCCCAGCTCAGCACAATGGTTGCAGAGCAGGTATGCTTATTTTTGACCTATTATGCTACTCCATACACCTTTTGTCCTTGCAACTGATCATGCAGAAATGGAATAAGATATGCCTTTTTTTTTATTGGTTGTTCATTTGTGCCAGACTTTATTTGGCTTCTGACTTCTCTGTTCTTTCTGTAAAATACGCCCTGAAGGCTAATGCAATTCTCTACTCCTAAGTTTATCCCCCCATTGTCAGCGATATATTCCTATTGTTATGAAGTTCAATAGGGTGGTTTTTAATTGCATGGACTTCAACTAGGAAATGATAAAGTGGGTCACAATCCAATTATTGTTTACGGTTTATAGCAGGTCTATGTTGTTCTTGGTCTCCTTGTTATGAAAGGGCAAACATTACAGAAAGTTGAAATCTGACTGAAAATTTGATCATACCGCTCTTTTAGCATTTTCTATATCAGGTGGGTATATTATTGGGATAAAGGCTCAGTTGACACTGCTGTCATGAACATATGTATAATATATATCTATGCTGTATGAATACTTATATATTTTTTTCTTTAATGATTTATAGAACCGAAAAATTTATTTTAACTAGATCATGTTTATTTATGTTTTATTTTCTTTTAATAAAGGTTGAACAGGCTCGTGCGGGCATTGACGCACTGGGTTTATCTCAGAAGACAATTAACCAACTCCGTGACAACTTTGTATCAATTGAAAAGTAAGCAGTGACGTGAGATGCTGGTTCTTTTATTTTATTATGAAATGTCCCGCATTTTGGAAGAGAATCCAACTTGCAAAACCTATATCTTATTTACTTTCCATTATTGTGCTTCTTCTCCAATTGACATTATTCACATCTCTGTACAATTTATTTGAATTGTATGATATATCAGGCTGTGCCAAGAATGTCAAACGTTGATTGAAAATCATGATCGGATTAAACTGCTTAGCAACACGAGGAATAACTTGAACATGACTCTAAAGGTGGGCCTCAACTTAGAGTTTTGATTTTAGCATCTTCTGCTGTTTTTTTGCTTTATGTATCGAGAAACCTAAAAATGTATTCTTATTGTTTGCGGAGCATGTGTGTCTGTGTATCTCAAGTAAACATACTGAAAAAGAAGCCTAGTGAAGTTTATCTCTTGTCAGTATCAATATTCAGCATCTTCTATGTTTGCTCTGCTAGGAATTTTTATCAAGGACTTTGGCAGATAAGCATCTATTAGCCCTTTCCAATTTTTATCATTGTAATTCATCAACTTTTGTAGGATGTTGGAGGTATGATGTCTATTTCTGTTGAAGCAGCTGGAGCACGTGATTCCCTTAGTGACGACAAGGAATTGATCCATACATATGAGGTACTTATTTACTGCACATGTTCCTAATTCATAATGTAGCTTGAAAAATATCTTATGCTTTACCTTGGTAAGTTTCACTAATATATTGCAATTTCCACTATTGCTGTGTGCTGCTTATGCTGGTGATAGAGGTTAACAGCACTTGATGGGAAGAGGCGATTTGCACTAGCAGCTGCAGCATCTCACAAAGAAGAGGTTGGTCGGTTAAGGTAAGGTTTTTTGTTCATTCTTATATATCATTACTAAAAGGTTGTTTGAATGAATTCTCAATCTGAAATTGAAAAATTAATCAATTCTTTCAATTCTATTTCGGTATTTGGATAAAATTAGAAATTGATTAATTCTCTCTATTTTTAAAAATATATTAAATTTAATATTAAATTTGGTACAAAATACAAAAAAATATAAATATAATTTATAAACACAATATATATATTTTAAAAAATTAATATTTTATTTATAAGTAAATAGAATAATATAATATATTAATATTAGAAAATATGAAGTTAATTAAAAAAGTAATATAAATTTAAAAATGACCCAAAAATAAAAAATTCTATAATTATAATACAATTAAGTAAGGATTTATTTTTTATATTTTTTCTTGTTAAATAGTTTGATAAACGTAAAATACATATATATTAAATTTAGTGCAAAATGCTAAAAAAATATAAATATAATTTATAAATACAACATATATACTATTTTCTAAAAATAAATACTTTATTTATAAATAAATAGAATAATATAATATATTAATATTAGAAAATACTAAGTTAATTAAAAAATTAATATAAATTTAAAAATGGCTGAAAAATAAAGAATTTTATAATTATAATATAATTAATGTAGAATTTATTTAATATATTTTTTCCTTGTTAAATAATTTGATAAATGTAAAATATATATTTTTTTAGAAACATAATTTATTGTTTTAAGAATTAATATAATTATTAAAATGACCCATAAATGGAGAATTATATAAATATAATAAAATTAATTCAAAATTTGTTTATTATATTTCAGCTAATAAGTTAAATAATTTGATAAACTTAAACATTACAAATTTTTTAAAAATAATTTATTTTTCGCTAAATAAATATTTTATAAATAAAAACAAATAAATTAATTTAAAAATAAAAAATTTTAAAAAATGACCTAAATGTTATATAAATTTATCATTTAATTCATGGATCCCACTATAATGCCCAGGAATCGAATGATTTTTTCTCAATATTTTCAGAATTCAAAACTGAAATTGGGAAATCGTGGGAATTATCCAATTCCTTCAATTCTAGATTTTGGAATTGAACCAAACACCGAAATTAGAAAATTAGACTTTTAATTCCTTCAATTCCTTCAATTTCAGGGTTTTGGAATCTATACAAACAGATCCTAAATCTTCCCTTATTTGGAATATTTCTGGACGGATGTCACAGAATTTCTAGTTATTCTGTGAGCTTGTGGTCCACTAATCCTTTCCAAGATTGAATTTGATTCGTAATGTACAATTTTTTTCACATATGATGTTTATTTATTTCTTCACCAAAATATTCTTCTGTAATTTTTTTTTATTTTTGTCAGTGTGTATTTTGAGGACGTGGATCGGACCTGGGAGACATTTGAGAAAACACTATGGGCTCACGTGGGAAACTTTTTTAAGCTAGCTAAAGAAAGGTATGATCATTGTAAGAATTCCAGCACTGTGCTGCTTGTTTAACGAGTTTTGCTCATCAGGCAGCTGTTTCCAGGATTTTATTTCCTTTTCTCAATTCACATTCATGTCAATATACTAGGCCTGGGTTTCCTTGTGCTATGTCAACACTTTTTAGATGATCATCTGACATAATTTCATGGAATTTCAATATTCCGAGTTATATTTAGCATGGATCTATTAATGGGAATTTTGGAAGCCATTATATCCAGGGTTCTAGACGTATATATGACAAGGTTGGAAACAGTTTAGATAATAGTATACAGGATTCAGAATTTATTACACTAGAAATGCAAGTGAAGATATCCACTGACTCATTTGCTGATGAATAAGATGATTATGGTTTCAAATGCTATTTAGGCAACACCTTGCATACAATCCTATACATTTTTTGGTTGAATCAACTAAAAGGGCATTCTAATGGTATGACTGGTGGAAATTGACCTATCATTTTTTCTGTCAGTTGCTTCCATTGTTGATGCAGAAGTCTTTTGAAAACAATCATATGAGCCTATGGAGAAAATGATTCAAGCATAATTATTGACCTCAATGGTAGAGGTCATTACAATCAAAATTTTCTTTAGAACATATGGTGCATTGGTTCATGGATAAATTGGTTTACACCAGTTTATTTCACTTGCTGGGTTAAACCATTTAAATGGGGGTAAACCTAGGGATAACACAAAAAAGTGGTCTATGCCCCAAGTTTAAGCCATTTAAATGGTTTAACCCACTTTCAAATAAAAGTGGCATAAACCAGTGTAAATTGGTTTGTTCAGGAACCACACATACTGTGTATGTATGACAAGAAATGAATGAGAAAGATATGAAATAATGTTTTGGTTAACTTTACAACAAGCAGTTGTACAAAAACAACTTTTAAATAAATTATTGCAAAATATTCTGCTACTTAAACTTGATTTTTCTAAGGATATAGCAGCTTGAAGGTTTAATATTTAGATACAATGCTACAACTCTGACTAAAAGATGGTTGAATTAAGTGTAATAATACAATTTACAAACAGCTCCTGCAAGGATTTTAGAAGCATTGTGCTGCAATACTTACTGGGCTTCCATCCCAAATTCTCTTGGCATTAAATTTTGTTGTCTTTTGCTATCTGTTAGACACTTCAATAAAGTTCTATAACTCTTTTTCCCTCTACTTTGCAGCCCCCAAACATTGGTGAGAGCTCTTAGGTATGTGCCATTGTTTAGAGAAAATTCACTTGTAGATTATCCTTTTCTCTTTCTGTTTATAGTGTTTACTTGTTATAATTCATTGCTTCATTTTCCACTTATGTATATATACATATTCATCCTTTTACAATTACGTGAATGGGTACCCAGTAATGCAGAGGAATCAGGAGAAAGTGCATATCTCACAGTGGGTGTTGCTGAGGATTTCAATTGGAATATGGTCTCCTAATATAATAGGGATAGAAGAGATCGGGTTGCTGTAGAAAATATTCTATTATGGTGTAGAATTGGAGAAGTTAGTCTGTGTAGGAAATCGGGTGCCTGTCTTAGGGACAGGTATGAACAAGCGGAACACAGAAGGATTTTTTTTTTTTTTGAACTACACAAGCTGGGTGTTGTGGAGTTTAATGTGGATGAAGGGTGGGAGAGGTGGTGCAGCAATAACTGGGAAAAAGTCCTATAATTGACTGTTGTGTTGTACGATCCTTTTAGGGCCTGTTTGGATACCCCCCAAATTCCATGAGATTTGGGGGTTTTGAAAGATTTATTTCCTGTGTAGGAAATTTTTCTTAAGTGAGTGTTTGGCATGACTTTTTGAGGGATCAAATTTCCTTTGGAATTATGCAATTCCATGGGAAAATTAAAAAGAGGTCAGACCCTTTTTTAAAATTCCTATGAATTGTAGCTAGCATGTGGCTTCTATCATTCATAGCCCCAACCATCATCGTTATTAATATCCACAGGAACTGCTGTAGTAACTGGGTTTACCTGCAACTGCAATTGCTATGGAAAATTTTCCGTTGGATTTTTTTCCAAAGCTTTGAAACAGGCTCTTATTGAATAGCAAATTATTTCATTGTAGAGGTCATCTGCTTATATGCATTTGTGAGTTAAAACTTGACTCATGAATCACCTGCAAAGTGATTAATACTTGGCAATTCTCAGCTTATGTTGAAAGGTTTGAGTTCTTAGTTCTCATGTTGTCATGTTATTAAAGCAAAATTGCAGACAGACATAGGTTGCAATCCATATCCTGGTCTTTCAGCTTTCTTTTTCTTTAATGTAACCCTTTCATGACATTTTGAAAGAAGATTATGAATTTCTTGATATTATCTATATTTTTCTAAGCCTGTTAAATTTGATATTGTCATCAAATGTAGGAGTCAGAACACCTGTAACTCATTTATTCAGATGGTTATTTCTATGGAAATGATGTCAGTCGTGTTTTATCTTGATGACTCAAATTTTTTATTTTATTGGGAAAATCCTTGCAGTAAGTTTTGTGAGGTAGGACACGCGAAACAGGGAAATGTAAATGGCCAAAAAAAGCCCAAGATGCTAGCAGAAGTAATGAAACCCTTGCAATCTCAGCAATAAAAAAATGCATGGCATAGAAAACTTCATATATTTACTGCCTCTGTTTTCACTGAAAAACATGTTTAATATTGCTGAATCATTGAAAAGAAACATGCTAGAATATTGTTTTAGTTTTCCCTTGTTATGTAAGGTTCAAATAATTCTGCTGTTCTAATGTTTCAATATTATAATTTTAGGGTAATTGAAATGCAAGAAATCCTTGATCAGCAACTGGCTGAGGAGGCAGCTGAGGCTGAGGGAGGGGGTGCCATGGCATCAATCACAAATCCTCGTAGATCTGCAAAGTAATATCAATAAAGTTCCTTTCATACATATTGATGGCATTTAAAAGTATTTTAGGGAGGACTGAAGCAAACATCTGCTGGCTTTTACTTAGATAAGCCCATTTTGGCAATTCCATGTGAATAGCTGAAGCTAATAAAATTAAAGCATCGTTGGATTTGTGCTCAAATAACTGAAGCTAATAAAATCAAAACATCATGTATTCGTACTCATCTACATTCCATCAGGTTGTCCTTCAAACATGCAGAATGCAAAACTTTTGTTTGTGGCAATGATCATTATTATTATTTCGATGATTTACTCGGCATTTTTTCACGATTTTCTTTTTTTATTTGGAATTGTCAGTCTCTAGCAGATGCTGCCCTTATCGCTTGTATCTGAAAATATGTAAAATCAGTAAAAAGTGGTGTTAAAAGATTAACAAATGGATTATTGACAAATATAAGCTTGAGTTTTGATCATCTGTGCTTTTGCTTCTGTATAGATGGCACAACATAATGCATGCATAACCTCCTTTTCATCTGTGACTAGTGCATTTTGATTCCTCAATAGTCTTAAATTTTCAAGAGCCCTCATTATCAACACCCCCTAACCCGTGCCTAGCACATATTTGTCCTACTGACAAGCAGTTAGATTTTGTGAGTAGAACTTCTTGTGTCGCTTGTTTTGGTCAAGTGCTAATTATAATTGATATTTTTTGTTCGCACGGCTTTGACATTATGTTAATCTTCTGTGTTTTGGACTTAAATGCCATTAGAATATCATTATGTTTTCATTTGGTGAAGAATACTTGTAAACACCCACCAGTGTTACCGAGACATCCGTACCTCAAGATTTTTCATTTGCCCATATGTGGGTTGGTATGCATGGAAATGGCATATGCAAATCATTTTTCCTCTATTGAAGATAGGTAAAATCACGATGATCTTATGAACTTGGAGATCAATTCAAATTTGGATAATGTTACCTACTTGAATTCAAATCTTGAACTTGATCTTTCAAGTTGATTAGATCCACACAATCCTCAATAACCTTCAATGTATTTTATTTTATTGAGATGATTTAGTTGCTATCTACACATCTATTTTGGAGATAGAATGGCTGCTGCAACCCTAATTCCTTCAAAATGAGTTGAGAAGGGTTGCAGCAGCCTTCCTTCCTTATTTTATTTTGCATATATCTATATATGTGGAGTTGTATCTGTAAGTCCTTGAAATTGCTGTATCAGATACTCCTATATACTCTTATACTCGATCCCCGTATCAGTATCCCTGACATACTGACACACAATTTTTGAGTAATCATGTCGTCGACAATGGGCATGCTTAAGTTGATATCTGATTAGGATAACTTTGATTCAGAAAGAGTACATTTTAGTTTTGTCCTAAGTTTGGAGTACTTACTGATTTTGAAGTCTGTTCGCTAACCCAAAAGATTGGTAAAATATCAAATAATATTTTGTGTCTTTTATTTAGTTATTGGTGACCTAAATGTTGTAAAAGCAAGTTAAAAATGTATCTTAAGTCTGAATAAGTCCGACCCTAGGTAGTTTAAATATTGGTAGAGGCAACATTAAATTAGTTTTTTGCAGGTAAGCTTGATGTCCAAAAAACACTGGGAAGTTGGAAAGTTTTACTTCCATCACTGAATAGCATAAATATTATAGTTTTTTTTCCTACTCCACTTATGTTTTGTTGGCTACATTTGGTCAATGTTCTTATAGGTTTTCCAACCATTGTTTTCATATGTTATATTTTGCTGAAAGTTATCTTAGCATATAACAGAAAAGGTGCCGGTGCAGTGGCCTCCCCACGAAACATGAATCAAGACAAGTTCAGGGGTCAGGGGAAGGGCTATAAGGATAAATGTTATGAGCAGATAAGGAAAACTGTTGAGGGTCGGTTTAACAAGTTGCTGACTGAGGTAAGTGCTTTCTTATAATCTTCATATCCTATTATCTAGAAAGTTTTCTGACTTAGTTTTGTTAACACAGCTTTGTTTTGAGGATCTAAAAGCTGCTTTAGAGGAAGCTCGGACGGTATAACATTCATTCATGATTCTCTTATCATTTCCTCAAGAATTTAGGATCAAAAGTTTGCAAATAAGCAAGTTGTATAGAGATAAATTACAAACTCCTTGATCCTTCTTTAGTAGAGCAAGAATACGAATTGAACCTCAATCATGAGCTTGTTAGCAAACCCTAACTTTTTTCATAAGATAATATGCCTGCCAGGTTTATTTTGTTTTGTAAGCCAACCTTTTTGTAAGAAAGTTGGTATGAGATGACCTATAGATCATCCCCCCATTCTCAAATATGGTATGAACTATAAAGGTAGGTTGGTAAAAGGAATGTCTTTTTAGATGGTCTATGAACCAAAATAAGAGACTTACAAAAATGTTTTATGCCCCCTTATGAAGTTATAAAAGTGCCAAGGACATGAAAGTACAAAAACAAATATTGAGTGGTAAAGAATTTAAGCTGTATGAGTGCCAAGATCTTCTTCTTATAATGGTTTAGATTGCATGTGAAATAGAGTTTACTGGAAACATCTATAAGGAGAAATGCTTATTATTGCAAGAGAAACTCATGCTCAAGGGAATCATCAAATTAATATGATAGTTCTGTTGAAGTTTTGGGCTATTGTTATCTTAGTTGGGTGAGCTGCAGTCATTTTTGTGGTGTGATGATTATAATGCCTTGTGGATTTTTGTCTATGAACTCTTATTTGAAAACCAATTTGCTAGACATCTTGTTGTCCGATGGGAAAACCATTGCCTTAAACATTTCTTTATTTTACAAGTTTTCTTTTTCACAGATGGCTAATAATCATGATAATGCATAGTACTAGAATTCTTCGGTTCCTTTTTTCTCTTTAGGATCATGCGATTGAGGTCTCTCTTTGTCCTTTGGAAATATGTTTGTACAGCACCTTATCCTCACTGTTAATGATCATCATCCAGCGCCATTACCACCAACATAGGAACTGAGTTGTATGCAAACCTGTGGAAAAATTCCAATGAACTTTTCTAGTGTCCAGACAGGTCGCCAGATTAAAATGATTATGATGTAAGAAAATATGCAATTACTTTCTGTCAACACAACATTATAAACTCCATTCTAACTGTGTAGTTTGAAGCATAAAGTTAGCTACATCCAAATTGGTTGTTCTTGGGCTAGTTAGCTACATCCACTGATTGGTTAATGATTTCAATATTTGATATTTTTCTAGATTGGCAATGAGCTCGCAGACGTTTATGATTATGTGGCTCCTTGTTTTCCACCCAGGTTTGTTGTAAATTCATGTTTTCTTATGATTCCTGGTTACTTGGTGTTGAATCGCTTATTTTTTGCAATATCACTTTTGCACAAGATTCCTCTGGCAAGTTTTACCAGAGTTGATAGTTCACCTGGTGGGCTTTGTGCAGCCTTAGGCCTATCTTGGGTATGTGTCCAGGCTATGCATACACCGGTCTTTGTTGTAACTTGGCCAACCATGTCTGTTCTACTCCAAAAGAAAAAAAAAATTGAGATGCTGTACAGGAAGAATTTTATTCTATGTATAATTGTTAGAAGTGTCTGTAGATTCCGTTGCCAAGGGTTCTTCCATCCCTTTCTATGTTAATAAATTTTCTCTTCTGTACATGATTAAATCAATATTTCCTACAATTTTCTTATTTGGAGATGCTGTGTCACTGATCTTTTGCTGTCTCCTCAACAAATCTTAAGTTTTTCCAGACTTACTAATAGTTATATAGTTGTTTGATATCATTGTGTAACATTTTGTTCTATTCTATCAATACTTGCTTTTATTTCATGCAGATATGAAATCTTCCAACTCATGGTTAATCTCTACACTGAAAGGTTTATTCAAATGCTTAGACTGCTGAGCGACAGGGCAAACAATTTGACTAATATTGAAATTCTTAAGGTAATTGATCTGAAAAACAAGGGCTTCCTCATACCATTTCTTCCTGCAAATTTTGGAAAATTTTTGGGTGCTCGATTTGCACATATTCATGGCATGTGGTTACCCCTTGTAATTTCTTAAACTAAAAGATTTTGCTTCCATTCTAGTTTATTCAATCCACTGGTATCTTGTAGGTAACTGGTTGGGTTATTGAATACCAAGAAAATCTCATTGGTCTTGGTGTTGATGAATCTTTAGCACAAGTTTGTTCTGAGAGTGGTGCAATGGATCCTCTCATGAATGCATATGTACAGCGAATGCAAGCAACAACGAAGGTGAAGATTATTCCTTTGATGTAATTTGATTAATTGAAAGATGGCGGTTTAACTTTAATATTTATTTTGTGTTAGACTTGGTACACAAACATTTTGGAGGCTGATAAGGTGCAAACACCAAAGAAAACAGAAGATGGAAAGCTGTATACACCAGCAGCTGTGGATTTATTCAGAATTTTGGGGGAGCAAGTGCAAATTGTTCGGGAAAATAGCACAGATCTTATGCTATACCGAATTACACTTGCTGTAATACAGGCAAGTAGATATTTTAGCTTTTCATACGCCTAAGCGTCATCAACTAAGTTGTATTTTCCCCCATCCATGAAAGTAACCTCTGAAACTACATTTTTCCTTTCGTGGAAACAAAGAAGATATTCCACTTAACTTCCTTTTAAAATGGGGGATGTGTGCGATTGGTTATATTAGAAGTTAACCTGAAGATCAATAAAGAGCAGCTGATTAACAGGAATATCCGGATAGGTTTGAATGCTGCAATAATTTCACCTTTTGTTTTCAAAGCAAATATTATTTAGATGTGCACATGCATAAAGAAAGTGTAGTTTTCTGAAAATTAGCAAAATTTTTCTTTGTATTCCCTGAGATTTAGAAATTTGACTCTGCTCTTCAGATGAACTCAAAATTTAAATACTATTAGGATGCTGATTACTAAATCGTTGAATTGCTACCATTTATTAGGAAGATTGAGTTATGTATTTTTTATTGAAACTGTTTGTCTCTCTTTTAGTTATTAATTCAGCCAAATCAGTCTTGCTTGAAGTATATTGAAGCTCATTTAACTATTCCCTGAAGTGGGAACTTTCTGATTGGATAGAACTTTTTGGGAAAGAAATTTTTTTTCCATTTGTCAAGACATATCATCAACATGCCTAGTTCAGTTAAACTTACAAAGGCATATGAAATGTCAAGGGTTTTATGTGATGAGGAAATCAAGAGATGTTGATATCCAAACTTAGCTCTGATTCTTAGTGAAATCTGGCAGCGATAATGGAAGAGAGAAAATATATGTTGATATAATAATCTGTTAAACATCAGGACTTGCTGGTAATTTGAACTGCACATAAGTGAGAATTAAAATCCAATTTTCTTTTGTGAGCTTTTTTGGCTTGCAGTTTTTGGGAATACCTTTCAGTGTCATAGTTTTCTTTGTTCTAGGTGATGCATGATTTTCAAGCAGCTGAAAAGCATAGACTTGAGGAGCCAGCTTCTGAAGTTGGTCTGGAGCCTCTGTGTGCTATGGTTTGTATTACCTGTAATACAGTCCTGGAATTTCTCACTTGAACAGAACTTCACTTATTTTCTTTTTCTTAATAATTCAGATCAACAACAACTTGCGTTGTTATGAGCTCGCTACAGAGCTCAGTAACAGTACAATGGAAGCTCTTCCAGAAAATTATGCTGAACAGGTGATAATGCATATTTCAAATAATTCTTATCCTGGCATGTTTCGGTTCTTGAATTGCATTTGTTCTTTGGTTGATGTTTTACATTTCTTTTTCACTTGGTCAAGTTAGGAAGATGTTATTTTTGTCATGTTAGTTCAGTTGAAAGATTTGAAAATTTTGCTTTCTTTAATTTAAGCTTTTCTTTGATGCTAATAGCAGTTTCATGAGAACCTGAACCACTTGCCAATAATAGAAGCTGTTTTCAGGCTGCTAATCTCTCTTTAATATTGGTTGTCAATACGTGACCTCCATTCTTCTTTTCTTGCTGCTTTACCACTGTTCTCTCTCTGTTAGGCCCTCTCCCATTGACATTGTTTCACCGGTCTCGTTCTTCATCTGAACCATCTCCCTCCTTCGTTGCTGCTTTCTGTAATGTTTAAATTTTCTTATTCAAAAAAAAAATAAAAAAGAATGGGCTGAAATATCATCTATTTTAGCTGAATTCCATTAGTCTTCGCCCTAAGCTGAAGACTGCTGAAGCCAAAATTGAAATTGAAAATTCTTGTTTTCTAGGTTGGTTTTTTCTGGCCAATTAGACCATACTGGCTCACAAACAGTCCCATTTTCACTTACTAGGCTATTCCACCAGAATTTATGAGCTGTTTTTGTTCCAGAATTGATATTAGTGAAATATTTTGCTAACTCTTGTAGTTGTCTTAAAACTTATCAGCTTTCTAGCAATACTGATATGTTCGGCTTCATTCTTTAGTATTTGATGGCAGCAAGTTGCGTAAGTCCAAATCTGTGTTGATTAAGCAAGTACAATATCATTATAGTTATTTTTATTTTCCATTTCAAATGCACAACCCTGCTTATTTATGTAACAAGTAGGCTTCACTATAAATCAGAAGAGTGTTTCATTTGTTTGATTGTAAATTTTTTGAATGTGCAGGTTAATTTTGAGGATGCTTGCAAAGGTTTTCTTGAGGTTGCAAAGGTTGTATTCTTGATATGTCCAATTTACTTTTAATTCAAGTTGGTTAAATCAAACAACCTGTAAAAGTGTTGCTTGATCATGATGAAATTCTAAACTGTGATGTTTTAAATCCTGCAAGATGTTCAGAGCTTATTGAAAAATGTTGAAAGAAGGATAAAAATGCGGTGTTTTGTTTGCTACAAGTAGATACAGAAAGCAGCATTTGAAGTCCACTCTTATCTACGTAGACAAATTTTTTGTTTTTTATTTGATTCAAATGACCCTGTTCATATCATGGTCAACTGTTTATTAGTGAAATGCAACATATTACACACATCTTGATCCTCCCAGTTGCACAAGTTTCAATCAATTTTGGATAAAGAATATATAATATTTCTTTATATCTTTTGAGCTTTTAAAATAGACAAATATTGGCTGATTATTGTTCACTTGGTCAAGATTTGTCCATGTCCACACACTACTTCAATCCAAATATTGCATTATTAGATACATCATATGAAGCAAAATAGTTGTAATTACTAATACATGTTTCCAGTACTTTTCAATATGGTTACATTGTCAGCTTTGATGCATCACATATTAAACAGACCCAGAAGGTGTATTTAAAAGCTTTGCTGCTGTAGCTTACTGCTTCCTACTAATGAATAATGATGTTAGTGTGACTTTGAATGTACCGATTTTCTTATAGAAAGCTTATTTGAATGAGCAAGATATAGGATACACTTCAAGGTACTTAAGGTACTTTTCTTGTATTCATATACAGAACATCATATTGATGTATTCCCCCTATGTCCACTTTGTGTACGGTTTTTTTCATTTTTCCATGAAAGCATCTAGTCTTTAGAAGGTCGCAAGTTTGACTTTAAGAACTTATTTGGTGAGTTGAAAAAAATGGGAAATTGAGAAATATTGGCAATTTGGAATTAGTTTGGAAATACTTAATATTAAGATATATTTGGACATTAGTTACCTCTAGGGGTTTAATTTATGATCATAATAAAGGTTGATGATTAAAATGAATGATTCATGAATTGTTCAATAATTAATTGATGTAATATCTTCAACATATCACTAAATTTGTTATAGTCAGTAATAATTAGCATTAGCTGAATAATGCAGTGTATAAAAATTCATGGATCATTTGCAATTTTTCAAAAAGTCACTAATATTCCTGACTATGATTTGTAATGGTTAGAGATTCAATAGTTATTTTTTGGTCCATGGTTTGTTAGTCTATGTAAAATTCCAACAACTGCAAGAGATTGAAGTAGAATATCGGTGATATTGATGCTTGAAAACAATGTTGAGGTACATAGAGCAATTCATTCTGTCTGTGTCTGAAAAAATATACATAAATAAAACTAGGATTTGGTGGATGCTGAAGTTCATGGGTAATTTCCAGATGAGGAAATTTAGACTAGATAATCTGTTCTCTTTTTGAGCTTAATGTTTCTTGAGCTTCCATTTGCAATAGCCACCATCTTTTTGAGATATTGGAAATTAGGACTGCAAAACTGCAAATGCTTATTACCCTGACTGGAGATGCTTTCTGTGGCTTGAAAGGAAGCATATTGTCCTAGATCAGATTTCATCATCAGTACTCCATATTTCACCATCTTTTCATTTGTAGTGCTGATTGCTGAATTTTCTTTATCCTCTATGCAAAACTTCACCATTAGTATTGTTTCTGTGGCATGGTTTTCATATGTTCAGGAGGCTGTTCATCAGACTGTTAAAGTAATATTTGAAGATCCTGGTGTTCAGGAGTTACTTGTTAAACTCTACCAGAAAGGTAATTAAGGTTGCCTGAAACTGCTTGTCTCATGAATCAAATCATAATATATCGTTTGCTTTGCAATGTACCTTAGCCAATTTTTTTCTTTTGCCTGACTATGGAGTATTGACTTTTCAAACAATAAACAACTAAGATACTATGGCTGGTAGATAAGGGTTCTCAAAGGGTTACATTGCCCCAGCCTAAACTGAAAGTGAACTAGAAAAAGGACATGCTCAACTTTGTGGGAGAAAAGGAAAAATAGTCTTCTGCTTATGATGAAGGTATCTGAACCAGCTTGGTGTGGATTCTCTAAAAGTTTATTGACCAAGACAGAACATTAAGTTAAATGTAGAGCATAGAATCTTGTTCTCAAGGTAGAGCAGTCTGAGATTTTTGCGGCCTCTACTGGTTATGGATAAACTGGGTCATGATGAAATTTAAGTTCAATTTAGTAGAGCTTAGATTGTTGTTTTCAGCTAGAGTACAGTATTGACATAGTTACAGACCTATTGGTCAATGGCCAAAATTATTGGATAACTGGTCTAGTGGCCATGGTGAATTGTAACACACCATGTTTTTTCAATGAGACTTGATTAATTTCTTGAAAACTAGTGATATCTACACATCCTTGTTCTCTTGTCTACAATTGTGGAATATCGATTATTTTGACATGTCTAATTTCATTATCCTGAAACTGTTGATATTGTTGGGTTGTACACCTGCTTAATTTACAATATATACTTTGTTTTTTTTGTTATAATTTCAGATTGGCTTGAGGGTTTAGTAACAGAGTATCTTGTTGCAACATTTGGTGATTATTTCACCGATGTGAAAATGTAAGCCTTTGTTCTATACTTGGTATAATACTTGTAGTTTTTTGTAACTGCAATTATTTTTCATACTTGTTTTGGTCTTGTCAATTGTGTATATCTCTTGTTCTGTGAGTATAAAAGAATGGAACTAATTCTCTATCCCAGTTTTCACACAATGAAATTTTCACCTAATACTTTTTTCCAACTTCATTATCGTTCCATATGATAGAACTCCATTACCTAGATTATGTTTGACTGCAAATATTACCATATTTGATTGAACCATGCATATATCTCTTACTTTTTCTTTCAATTTGGGCTTAAACTTCAGAAGTGAAATTTGACTCCTATTATTGGGAGTTTATGCATTATGTCTGACCTCTCAACAGTATATGCCAATCCATACTCAGATCTCTTGTAATCTTGATTTCAGAGGACTATGATTTATTCCTTTTTACATAATCTTTTCATCATATGTAATGTGTATCCCAACTGCCTAAGTGTGAACTACAAAGATGGGGTTGGTTCATAAATCCATTGAATAGTAGTGTTTTGACAAATATACTCACAGGGTAACCATTCGTGTGATATAGTAATAACAAATATCCATATGTGCTGTTTGTAGATTCTAGTATCTTGTTGTTGATCATCTCTAATGCAGTGAGGAAGTGTGAGAGGTAGGAAAGAAAATCACCATTTTCTCGTCTTGATAGGTCTTTGAATCTCCAAGAAAAATAAAAAGAAACAAAACCCAAAATAAGAGAATATTATTGATAGGAAAGTTTTTTCTGTTATAACCTTAGTGTTGTATATAACCGAAGTTGAAATTCTACTTTGACCTCACCTCTGATTTTGCTATATAAAAACGTACTTGTCCTACATCTCGCTGTTAGCCTTGTTTATTATATTAAAGAAGTGATTTTGTTATATAAGAAGATCAATTTCATTCCTTCTACTAAAGGATTCGCCATGTCAGCATCTAACACTCTTGGATGGATTTTTGCCTGTTGATACTGAATTCTATCTTGCAATGGCTCAACAACTAATGCTTTGTCAGTTGTGAGTTTATGTTATTAGCTTTGACACTTGTAATCATCTCAAAGTTAACATGATTAATGAGTTTTTTGGCTGACAAGGCTTATCTTTCACAATATTGTTATTGGGTACAATTCTTTCTTGATAAACAGATTTGTTTTCAAGCTAGTTTGTTGAATAAACTTTCTAAGAAATGATTCACCCTCCTGAATGATTTTACATGCAATCATTTAGTCATACAGAGATGTAATTTCTAAAATTAATTGATCTTGCCATTGTTTTTCTTTTGGTGTCCTTTTCCTGCCTGTATTTAATATTTTACTTCGATGTCTTCAGGTATATAGAAGAAAGATCATTTAGGAGATTCGTCGAGGCTTGCTTGGAGGAGACTGTAGTAGTTTATGTAGATCATCTACTAATCCAGGTACATGCTGTTGTCTTGAGAAATACAACCAAATCTGAAGGTTGTTTACGCATGCCAATTTCATCCATCACAAAGTGACTGTCCTCTGCAGAGAAATTACATTAAAGAAGAAACCATAGAGCGAATGAGGCTAGATGAAGAAGAACTCTTGGAGTTCTTCAGGGACTATATCAGTGTAACTGTAAGTGTTTCTATTACCATCATCTACAGTTCTTCTGTGAGGGTATTTTCCATGTCATAGTTATTGTTGGTTTTGAGATATACCAGAAATTTCCACATGTAATACAAGGGAGAACTACAACTCACAATTGGTAAGTCACTAACATTCGCTTAATTTATAAAATTTGAGCATTACTGTTGTAAAATAACGAATAAACAATAACAAACACTATGAGTGCTTATAATATGCATGCAAACATTTGTGATTCATTTGCAAAAGGTTTTTACTTATTGTTATGGTCCACCAATTAACTATTTGTTGTAGAATTAGTATATTTCCATCATCTCCCCAAACATTAGGAGCACATTCAGCTGAAATAGTCTTCAGTTATCCTCTCAAAATATTTTTTTTGGGACATTAGTTTTTCTATATCCCTTTTCTGGAACCTTCGCACACTTTTTGGTTTGATGACTTTGTTGTATGTTAAAAAAAGGCAAAGACAAAAACAAAGCAAAACAAAACAAAAAGAACAAAACTCGAACTTGTTCTATTTTTAAGCAATTCACTCTGGTACCTATCTTGCCTGAACCCTTGTTTGTTTACTCAGAAAGTTGAGAACAGAGTGAGGATTCTAGCTGATTTAAGGGAGCTTGCTTCAGCAGAGAGCTTGGACACCTTCACTCTCATTTACACCAACATTCTTGAACACCAACCAGATTGCCCGGTGAGTTCTTTTACCGAAAATATTCTATTTTGATTATGTCATTCAGGCAATTCTATTTTAGCATTTCAACATCAGCAGATGCTTTCAAAGTTGGCCCCATATTGTTAATTTGTTTCTCTTGTGCAGCCAGAGGTTGTTGAGAAACTTGTGGGAATGCGAGAAGGCATACCGCGAAAGGATGCAAAAGAGGTAAATGGCCTTCTTTTTTCATTATGTATTTGTAGGAGATAGGGCAAGTTAGCTAAGTACAGTGATTAGGTGTTTGCCGAGACAGATTAGAGAGGAAGAAATTTGAATAGGTTTTGAAGTTAGATATGAAGCAACATTTGTGAAAAAAGACTGAAAATGACAAGTGCGCATGCACATAGACACATACATGCATAATCCTAGATTCTGGCTGCTTTAAGGTCAGGGCACATGAAAAACAAACAAACAAATGCTTTGTAAAATCATTTTGATGCATGAAAAATTAGGTTGTCTGAAATCATTTTCATATGGATCGGATCATAAACAGGTGGTACAAGAATGCAAAGAGATCTATGAGAATTCTCTTGTGGATGGCAATCCTCCAAAAACTGGCTTTGTCTTTGGGAAAGTGAAGAGCCTCCAAGCACCAAAAGGCATTTGGAGGAAGCTTGCTCAGTGACCTCCTCCACAAAATGGAGATTGATTTGTAATTTTCTCGACAGGATTCAACTGCATTCTTTTAGCTTGGGAAAGTGAGGTGGTTTGTAAACTGTCTTCGTGTCGAATATAATTGAATGACCTGGAAGTTGCTGATGAGGATTTCAAATTTTGCAAATGTATGACAGCTATTTTTTATGGTAAATTTTATTAAGCATAAATTTGCCACATTTGTATATATTGATAGTCACGCTGCTGAGTGGTGTGTTTTGTCAATATCATTTACCAACATATTTTCTAAGTATACTGTCGACTTTTCCGACATAGGCCAAGGTCTTCCTTGCGTTGCTGAAAACTATGTATTTGGTGATTGTAGTCATTTTTTCATGTAAAAAAAAAAAATGAATTTAAAATTTTAAAATACCTTATTTATAATATAAATTATAGACTCATTTTTCAAACGCATGTCAGTGGTTTGGTTGGATTTTTTAATAGGGGTTAAGCGATTAGGATCAAAATTAGTAAATTATTTTTATAAATTAATATTTTTTTTATTAAAATTAATTCTTTAATAATTTAAAATTTAAAAAATTATTTATTTTTTTATAACAATTTAATTTAATAACGGTGTAAAATAAGTAATATTAATTTTATAAAAAAAATAATTTGGAAAAAAATAATCCTGACGGGACCTAATTGATGTTTTTTACTGACATTAATCGCCTGAGTTATTTGATTTGATATTAATAAAAGACATCTAAAAGAAGACAGCTCTCGTCGTTAAGAAGAAAATGCCTATCCTAATACTCAAATGTGAAAAATATTCCATTGCCTTCAAGTCGAAGAACTCTAGAAGGCTAAAGGAAAAAAGGGAGAACGAAACACGAAGAGAGCATCATTCGATACCTGCACTTGCACGTAAAGAGGAGCCCTAACAAGAAGAAAAGCATGCGCAGAAAAATCATTGCGTCAGAAGCCAAAGCATCTCTACTTTATTGCCATAAAACTTGCCCTCATGAAGAAGAATCTCCAAGTACCGCCAATAATTTCTAAAGCACGAGAAGAATAATTCAAACAAAATATAAAAATAAAAAGAGAACACTAGGAATAATAAGAAAACAGTATCACCATGCAAATTGCAGTGCTTTGCTACCCTACTCCCACAGAACACTAGAACCATCCATGCCATCCATTCTTGCCTGCTCTCCATGCCCCACCGCCCTTCCTCCTCCCAACCCCGGCGACGCGGCCGCGGCGTAAAACCCGCCGCCGCCGAACCCTGAAAGACTATGGCTGCCCTCGTCGGGGGCCGGGGAGTGCTGCTCACCTTGCCTCCCTGCCGAGGTCTTGTCCCCCTCGGCCTCGCGGTACTTGTTGAGGTAGAGTTTGAGGGGGCCGACGTAGTTCTCAAACCCTAGTGTGGTCATGGCCCAGAGAAGGTCGTCGCCGTTGATGGTCTTGCGCTTCTCCCGCTGGCACTTGTCGGAGGCCTCGCCCGTGATGAAGCTGATGAACTCCGAGACGCACTCCTGGACTGTCTCCTTGGCCTCCTTAGATATTTTCGCGTTCCCGGGGAGAGACTTCTTCATTATGCGGCTCACGTTCGCGATAGGGAGGAAACGATCCTGCTCCTTCGAGGAGGCGTCGGCGGAGCTCCCGGAGACGGCGTTGGATTCTGTGTCTGATGGTGGGCTGCCCACCGGGCTAAGTTGGTTGTTCTTCCTTCCTTTCATGGCAGAAGAAAGAAAGAAAGAATAAAAATGGCGAAAGAACAAGGAGTAGAGCGTTTGAATATATAAGAAAAGGGTAGAGAAGTGAGGAGGCGGTTGGGAAGCAGACACAAAGCAAACATAATTGTTAATAGCAAATTAACAGGGTTAATACAAATATTAAAATGGTTAATGGCCTATAACACCTTGACTTTTATTAAATTACATATTCTCCTCCAAATTTAATAATATATTATATATATAGCTTATTGAAATTTTGTCAAATTTAAAAATTTATATATAATTTCTTAAAACTTTCACAAATTGTATACTTCTGCTCGAAATTTAAAAAAGTACATATTTTTTCTTGAATTATTGTGATGTTAAAAAAATTTTCGAATGTATATTTACTATTAGAATTAAAAATATTCAAAGAATATATTATTTAATATTGTTTAGTCCAATTTGGTTAGGAAAGATTTTAATAATTATTAGTATACTAATAAAGATTTAATCTCCATTAAATTTCGTTGAGTCCCAATATTTGAATTTTTGAATCATTGAGATTGATTTAAACTCAAAAAATAGCGTTAGGCATCCTTTAAAAATATAAGGATCAATAGTGTTAGTTATATTTGTTTATGAAAGCGACAATCTTGTTGTAGAGAGCACTAAAGTTTCACATTTGAAACCTACTCTTTTTTCTTATTTTTCAAACTTTTCAATCTTAATTATTATTTTATATGTGGGATTGAAATTTAATTTGAGATAAACTTTTCAACTAAATAAAAAAAAATTCTTTCCAATGAGACTAAACCATGAAAGCTTCGTCTAATTAGGTTAGTGGTATTTTTATCTTTTTATTTTACATAATATCAAACGATAGATTTTTTGAATATTTCTAATTTTAAAGATAAATTTACGGTCAAAGAGTTTTTCCAACATGCTCAATAACTAAGCAAATTGAGAAAAATTTAATAAGTTATATGTAATTTTAAAATATAGAAAAAAAATTATATATAAATTTTTAATTATTTTTAAAAAATATACTTTGATAAAGATTTTTTTAAGAAGGTATATACAATTGATCCAACATTAAAAAAATGAAAGAGGAGTCGGTAACATAGTTGAGCTCTCGGACCGTAGGTTTGGTTGTATTTCTTGGACTAGTTCTACGATCTACGGGCGCATACATGGCTAAATGCATGGAAGGTGATTAGTGGATAACATCAGAATTAATTAGCTAATCGTAACACATTATAGCAGTTATGCATAGGCAAAACACGAATATAGTCATTACTAAAATCTCGAAATCACTTCATCGGTCGAAATCGGGCATCGTGGATGATTCCATCACTCTCTCTCTCTCGTGATAAATGTGCGATATACAAATTGAAAGAAGGGTCGTAATAAAAGAAAAATAAACAGTTTCTTCCCACAAATTTGATTTATATACCATCTTAATCACTAAAATCAAGATTATCATTAGAGACTAGAGTGCTTACGTAACAATCTACTTCTCAATGGCTGTTTTTATGGAACATTAGTCTCTAATAAGCAAGAACTAGAGATCTGAAGCCCCATCTCAATCATTCAACAAAAGAAAGGAAAAAAAGGAGGCCAGAAGATGCTTGTCACCTCCTTTTGCTTGTAATGTGCCTCTCATCCAGATTCTCCTCAATCACGTCAAAAAATAATTTGAAAATAAATAAATATATTTATCAATTAGAGTGGGTTCAAACTTCTAAGTCCATCAGCAATTTTTTAGAAATTAGAATCATCGTGTTTCGATGGATCTACCGTCCAAACATCAAAAAAAAATAATCAGACTATATTTATTTTTACTTTTAAAAATAAATTATCATATTATTTTTATATTTATTTATTTAAATTTTAGTAAATAATATATCCAAGGATATAAATATCCAAAAAATTTTTAAACCATTCACTCGACATATTAGCATCCAAATATCAAAAATTTAATCGAATTTTTTAAAATATATTTTAGTCTTAATTTTGAGTAAGGAATTTAATTTTAATGTTGAACCAAATGATGCCTAGGCTTTAATATTTAATTTTGGTTTAATATAATTTCAAGAAAAAGGAAGCCATGAATCCTTCCTCCAACGTGAACTTGCCAAATGTTTAGTTTGAGGGCAAATGCCCAGCGGTTGCATAAACCAAGATTTAAATGGGCCATAGGCCCGGCGAAGCCCGAGAGCCCGACCTAAAGGGCAATATGGTTTGAAAATTCTGTATTGATGTTTTGCATGATCCTGCTTGAAGAGACGCGCTAATATGCCGCTGAGGCGAGATTAATTAAGAAAAATTAAAAAAGATAAGTAGAGATAAATATATGAAGCCAATATGTCTATTTTATGGTTGAATTGTTCATTGTCCGTGGAAAGCAACATTTTCGTGTCTCTTTTTTAGGAAAAACAAATATTTTCTTGCCGTTAGAGTTTGGCGCGTTCCGTTTGCTTTTTCTCGCTAATCGAGGATTAATTTTAAGGACCGATCACTTAATTAGTTAATTAGGGTTCTCACTGCCCCTTGCGAGTTGGTAGAATAATTTGCTACATAATCGCCCTTGGAAATATTTTTAGTAATCATAAAACATTTTAAAAAAATAATACGAAGGAAAAATATATAAATAAAACTAAAAATAGAAAACAAACAAAAAATAATTGATGGAAAACATATATACTAATCTATTTAAATGATGTTTTAGTGGTTGGTCATTATTATTATTATTTTTTTGTCCAATTAAAAAGTTTAGTTTAGATTAATTTTTAATCTTAAATATAAAATGATAATTTTGTCTCTCACCTATTTTAAATTTATTTAAGTTTTATTTCATATTAAATTATAATTTGAGATGTAAAATAATAATTTTATTTTTAATCTAGTTTAAACTAATGTCGACCTGACTTATAATATAACTACAACTCAATATAAATCAGATCTAGGACCCAATATAAATAAAATATAGGATCTAGGGTATTCTTCATTCCGACACCTTTAATTAGGTTAGAAATATTTTTATATTTATATTTTGATGTAAATGACGTCAAACAATATATATTATATAAATATTTCTTTCTAATAGAAAATCTAAATCAAGAATTTTTTTTAAATAATATAAGGAAAAAATATATACTTTTTAAAATTTCAAGCATAAATATGCAATTAAAAAATCTTAAGAAGTTATATGTAATTTTTAAATTTAAAAATATGTAATTTAATAATGTTTTAAGGAATTATATACAGTTGACATATATAATTTTATAATTTAAAAACTAAAAATCGCAATAAATAGTCCTCGGTCTATATTTTTTTCAGATCCACTTCTAGGATTTTTGACTAAAACTTGCAGGGAAAAACTAGGGTTGCAAGAAAATCTTATTAGTCCATATATTGGCCCAATGGGCTCCTAAATCTGAGTCTAAGTATCTGTTCCAAGTGGCCCAGTCCCCACACCCAGCCCGGCCCATTTGGACTCATGCACCATACTGTCCAGATTACACCGTAAAAAAACTCTGTCAATTTAAATAAACGGCCCAGATTCATCAGAAAACCAGAAAAATCAACAAAACCAGATCCCATCCATCACATCCTTAAAAGCACCTCGGTGAACCCGACAACTCCCCACCTGTCTCCTCTCCCAACCTCTTCCTCTTCGTCCGTAAAACCTCAATAAGAGCCAAATCCCAAGCGCCGAAACCCTAGAAATGGCGTCCAAGAAGCGGAAGGCTGACCAGGAATCCGATATCCTCCCTCAGTCACTCGACGCCCACCACGACCCCGACGCCGAAGCCCCCTTCGACGGCGTCGACGCCGACGACGACGACGTTGGTATGCTCCTCGAGCCCCTCTCTCGCGAACAGCTCATCGATCTCCTCCGCGGCGCCACGGCCTCCAACCCCGCCATCCTCGATGAGATCCGCCGATTCGCCGACGACGACCCGGCCCATCGGAAGCTCTTTGTTCACGGTCTTGGCTGGGAGACCACTTCCGAAGCTTTACGTGCCGCCTTTGCCTGCTACGGCGAGCTCGACGACTGCCGCGTTGTGTTCGATAAGGCCACGGGGAGATCCAAGGGCTACGGATTTCTACTCTTCCGCCACCGCCGCTCCGCTCGCGCGGCGCTCCGGCAGCCCCAGAAGCTCATCGACGGCCGCATGACCGCCTGCCAGCTCGCCTCCGCCGGCCCTCCTCAGAACCCCACCCCAAACCCTAATGCCAGCTCCAATCCTCATCCTCTCCACCACGGTCATGATAACCTTCCGAGAAAGATCTATGTGGGGAACGTCCATTCGGAGATTGACGGCGCTAGGCTCCGGGCCTTCTTCTCCAGGTTCGGCGAGATCGAGGAGGGCCCTCTAGGATTCGATCGGCATACGGGGAAACCCAAGGGCTTTGCTTTGTTCGTCTACAAAACCCTAGAAGGAGCTCGCAAGGCCCTGGAAGAGCCAAGCAAGAACTTCGAGGGTCATGTTCTATTCTGTCAGAAGGCAACCGATAGCAGCAAATCGAGGGGTGGAGGAGCTGCTGCTGCTGCTGCTGCTGCTGCTTCGGCAATGGTTCAAAATGCTAGTGCTGGGATGCCGAGTATGAATATTGGGGGTTATGATGCATCCGGGTATGGCGCCCAAGTGCCAGACATGGGTCTGGCCCAGCAGGCGGCGATGCTCAGTCAGGGGCTTCTCGGTGGGATGCAGCCCAATGCTGCGGCCCTTGCCATGCTGGCGGCTGCTGGCCAGAATCCAGCGGCATTTGGGCTCAGTCCAGCTATGCTTACTCAGTTGAATCCTGCTCTGGCAGCTGCTTTGGGTGGGGTGTCGCAGCCAATGGTGAATCCTTCTGCTGTGCCACAAACTCCTCCAGTGCAGGGTTATGGCATGTCAAATGCTGGTTATTCTAATGTGGGCTATCAGGGGCCGCCTGGGTTTCAGGCTGCAGCTGGTTTCCAAGGCCAACCACCTATGACCCAGCAGGCTGGTGGATCTGGTGCTTACCAAGGTGGAGCGGTGGGGCAGGTCCCAATGCCAAGGCCTCCGACTGGACACATTGGGGGATATTGACCTTGCTAGGTATATGATCTTATTACTACAGGATGATAAATAGGTTTCTTATTTTCTATGAATTTTGAATTTTGTAAATTATCTAGTTTATGGTTGCGTTTCCGTCTTGCTGATTGATGCTTCTTTGTTTTAGTTCTCTATCAAGCTCAGAAGGCTTTTAAACCCATATTGGCGCTCAGGGTATTGTGGATCGTGTTTCAATGCAAGGATTGTTCGGAATCAGAACTGCTTTAGTTTTTTGTTTTTCTCTTTCTCTGATGGTTGTATGAGTTTTTGGATTCGGTTCTTTGGTTGTAACCGCCTAATGGTTTGGACCTATAAAAGCTGTTTCTTGAGAATGTCAATGGTGACTTATTTTGCTTGTGCTGTTTGCACCCTTTTGGCTCATGGATGTGGTTTTAAGGTTTTGGAATTACAGATGATTTTTATGAGAGCATCAGTTTACATGTGTGGTGCTATTTTCTGTGGATTGCAGAGCAAGAACTGTGTTTTGAATGCAGATGATTTTCTATTTCAGAAAGCACAGGTTGTGTTTGTTGGATTCGGATGTTGAAAATGACTAAATCCAACACTCTTTTGCTCAGCTTCTTTTTGTTTCGTTGATAATGTGGCACAAGTTTCATTTGATTCTGTAGGTGGGTGTTTGTTTTCCAGATTGTCCTATGGGTTTTTTTTGGATATGTGAGGATTTGTATCTTCATGGTTTCTTTTGTTAATTTCCATTTGTTGGTTTCTTTTAACTTCTTTCTCATGCTTTTCATTTTTTAGATGCAGTATGACAGCGGGTTTTAGGAACAAAAAGCTTGCTTAGTGTTGTGAATCCACAACAAAGTTTCTTCATGGGCTTGTGGTATGAGTTTCCAACACTTATACAAATTGCTGTCTGTTGCTTACATATTACATCTCTTGCTTAAATGTCAAATCTGCATGCACATTTATGATTTGCTCATGACTGTGTATTCTTTTGAATTATTGTCTCTAATTTACATGAACTGTTTACCTTGCCAAGTTCTATGCTTTGCTTTTATTGTGGAACTTGCAACCTTTTAACTTTGCATCAGTTGACCTTGACATGCTATTGATTTTTCATAAAGACGACGTCATAATTGTTTTCTACTAGATTTTTTGGAGCATCTACTGTGGAATTTTGCTACTGGCTATTTGTTTGCCATTTATTATTATTTTTGTTTTGAGCAACTGAAATTACACATATGAGAGACTGATTCAACTAGCAAGCCAATGTTTGAGGTGTCTCATTCATTGTTTTCTTCTTGCATTCTATTACAATATTATGATAATATGATACATAATAAGCTGATATGGGCATTTTTTTATTGAACATACGTTTTGACATCCCTGCAGTGACATGTTGCACTTTTAAATAATGATGTTGTTCCTATTTAGGTTGTTGCAAAACATATTGATGGTAAATTGGCATGCTTGAAATCTTTAAATTTCAGGACTTAGTCACTATCAATATGGAAGCAAGCATAAGAATGTTAAAATACAATAATACATGGCATTTATGTGACAACAAGCTGTTTCTTGTGACTTGTCAAGCATATCATGGGAGAGTGGAATATTTTAAAAAGAAATGCAATAGTAGACCTGACAATATACGATCCAAGCCAAATTAAATAGATTCGGGTTTGTTATAATCGGGTTTCATAGTAATCAAGTTGATCCATTAATTTGGGTCATAATTGGGTCAACTCGAATGACCTGAGTGATCTGTTTATTTATCGGATTATAAATGGATCGGGCTGCGTCAGGTCAACCCATTATCAATTAAATCAATTAAAATTATTTAATATTTTATTTTACAATATTTTTAATAATTTTTTATATAATTATTTATAAATCAAGTATTTTATTATTATAATTAATTTTTGATAATATAGTTATTTTATTGTTTGAAATATGTTAAAATTATTAATGTTAGTTAAACATGTTGGATAGATTTGGGTCAATTTGGGTCAATTCAAGTTGATTTTAGCCAATTGGATCAATCGAATCAAATTATGACTTGTTTAATTAAATAGGTCAATTTAGGCCAATTCGGATTGAGTTAGATTATCCATTTAAAAATCGGATTTGGTTTGAATTAAAAAATTAACCTATTTGATAAACAGGTCGGGTTCAAATTGACCCATTTATTATAATATTATTGGTTTGACCCAACTCGAACATGATCCGTGAACCCGAATTGCCAAGTCTACACAGTAGGTATGAAATTGGTATTCTATTGAAGTTTCTTTACTTCTTGCATGGCGTATGATTCCCTTGTTTATGTTTTTTTTCTTGAGCTTGTTGCCATGTTTTCAGTTGTTAAATGCCTCATCCGCCTTTTTGATTGCTCAAACTTCAGTACCCATAGCAAAGAAATGTCTTGGCAGCTTTCCTATAAAAGCTTGATGATTATTTTCTGTGTTAACCCAATTTGTCTAGTACCATTTTGAGATTCTTATAAGGATGCTTTGCGATGATTATTATCTTTGTATCTACTAATTCAGGTTGTATATAAATGATTTCCTCATAAGAGATAAGGCTTATATATGTGAACAAATGCCATATAGATTATTTGTTGCTAATGTAGTTATGTAACCAGAATGGAAAAAATAATCTCTTTCTCTATCTTGTTGTTGTAGGTGAAGAAGGGACTACTGATTTTGATGAAAAGATCCCAAATGTTGCCCACCATATTTTTGACATCTTTACCCATTCCATGGTTTCTAGAATTTTTGTCATTCTTAGGTCACATACCGTGAGAACGCTCAGATTTAGGGTTTGTTTGGAGAACTGGTAGATTCCATTTAAGAGGAAATCAGTCTCTAAGGAAACTTGAGTTAAACGTAGGCAGAATGACTTGTTATTCAACTTGATGCATACTAGGATTCATATGTCGGTCCGTTACCTATGTTAGGACTTGTTGCTTGGTTGAAAAGGAATTTTACTGTTCAAATAGCTATATAGGCATATGATTAAAAGTAGAGGTAATTCCTTATAAGCCCCTCAATAATTTTGTAATTTCTTTTCAACCTCTCAAAAATCCTTTTGAGCCTCTCTCTCCCCTCCCCCCCCCACCCTGCCACCATTCGCGCTCACCTGTGCCTCTAGGCATTGACTTTGGACGACCGGTCCCATACGAGGGGCTGATAAGAGAACTTATTGGGCTGAAAAGGAAAAAAAAAATTGAGGGATTGAAAAGGAATTTTCCCTTAAAAGTAATAGGCAATTTTTATGGGATCATTCCAAAATTAGATGGACCTTGTCTTTCAAATAGAAGAGCCCTAGATACTTAAAGTAGATGTTGGTTCTTTCTCTCAGCAAACTTGTTTGTTGTGGGGTTGAGCACTAGAGGTCTAAAATAGTATGCCATGAGTCTAAAGGTAGTTTTGAAAATCCTTGGTCAATATTTCCCTCCATATCCACTCTCTTGGCTATCATAGTTGTACTAAATTGGTTAGTCACTTCCTTTTGAAATAATTGAAACACACTAAAGACCTCTTAACTTCTTTTTCATAAGAGAGAGCTAGGTTATTCAAGAATAATCATTGATGGTGGTCAAAAAGGATTTAGAACTAGATAAAGAAGGGTGTCCCGCTGTCAGCATAGTGCACGATGAACCAAAAGGAAAGCCAAATAACTCTGTTTGTTCAAGCTTGATGGATACATAGATGTATTATCTTTAGAATTTAGAATTAAAAATCTTTAATGCAGAACTTAGTTAGCTTGAAATTTATTTATTTTTTTACTTTTGACATCTCAACTTAATACAAAATTCTAGTATTTTATCTTTTATATAAACATAATTACTATTGGATTGGATTCTGTTTACATAAATTTGGTTTGCTAATTGGGATTTTGGCTTTATGAACTTGATGAATATAAGGTTTTAAGTTTTGGTTTCGGTATCGATTTTGGCTTTATTGGATTAGATGTTGTATGTCGTTCATAAATATTTTACTATCTAACTGTAAGTTATTAAAAAAAATATAAAAAAATTGGTATTATTTAAATTAATAAATATGTATCATTCTTAAATATTAAACATAACATGAGTATCACTTCTAATAGTTATAATTGCTTGTTATGTATTGAAATTCTTGATTTTATTTTTGAAGTCATCTGTTTGTTTAATGGATATACTCAAGTTAAAAACCTTAATAAATTGTGTAAAAAATTCAAATGAATGATTTAAAATATATCTTGCGCAATGTCAATATTCTAGTTCTCATATTTAATTTTATCCTTTTGATTATCTTATGTAACGCTTAGAGAATTGTATTTCTATTATTAACATTATCGACATATTGAAATATTAAATTCAGAATTATCCTAAAATGTGATTAAATATTAATCAATAATATTATCATTGTAACTTACTAAAGTATTATAGAATGACAATGTACTCAATTATCTGTAGTATGAATATTCTTAAATAATGTTTTGTCGTAATGACGATCGATAATATTCTCTTATTTGCGAAATTCGATTATTCATGTATATCGCCTTATCTGTAATTTTTTTCGTTCTATTATTTCATATAAGAATCCCATCTTGGAATGGTCATCTGAGTCAACAATTTGCAATACCTTAACTAATGGATTGAATATTTTAATTATATTTTCAACTAATTTCTAAAATTAATTGTTCAAGATTTAATTATGAAATTGTTTATAAAGAATCTTCTTTGATCATTTTAATTTCAAATAATACTTATCATATTCTAATTTCTTTAACTTCTATCGATGGATATATAGGGTTTCAAGGAGATGAATTGTATAGTAAACCAAGTAATATCTGGTTTGATAATCTCTTAATCTCGTGTTTCCATCAATTCATGATACTAAGTATAGTTATAAATGAATTATGTTAATTTTTGACATTTCTCAACAATTTTCTTAATATTAGAATGTTTATCCATATACTTCAATATTAAGTCAATAAAATGTGCTGCACGATGTATCTAGAAGAGATATTTTCTTTTCTACATTAATTTCTTCTTATTATATACCAACGGAGTAATATTATTAGTTACGATTTGTATCACTCTTGATTCACCAATCTCTGCAATGATGCTGTCAATCAAATAGTATAAGTAATTTTCGATTTTTGATTCCCCTAATGTATCAATTAACTTTAAGAAAGCTGTCTTTTTAGGATAATATACTAAAAATTTTATCAAATCTTTAATATTTTGTGTTTTTTATTCATCACACATCAAAGTGCATCCAAATTTATCTCAAAATTTATAGAAGGTTTATATAAAAGTAGAAATCTCTTTAATTTAAAGATCTAAATATTTTTCAGAAATCTCATAGGTACTTGGTGGAGGAATTTCTGGGTTAACTTCTTGAGCGGTACGTATCATTCTATGATAGTAATTGTCATCTACAAATTAAAATGAAATATGATTATAGAAAAAATTTAGATACTATCCCATCCAATCATTGTTTTGCTTTTTGGAAATCATTTAATATTATCTTTAAATTTAGTTGAATATTATCTCTTGGTTTCAATGGAAACGGGTCAATAGGAGAAGTACTGATCCTTTCAAATGCTATTTTAATCTTGTGCTTTCAAAACAAAATACACGACCGTACTATTTACAATGAACTTTTCGAAAATTGCATTTACCAATTCACTGTGTTGCCATGCAATATTGTCATTGCGAGTAAATATTGCGTGATTTGTTTGGGAGCCATGTATAACACAACAGTAGCAACAATAGAACAATAATAGAAACAATAAAAGAGCAGCAGAAGCAGATGAATAATAGCAGGAGTAATAGTAGAAAACCAGCAATAGCAGTACAAAATGTAATGGAAGAAAATTTACCTATGATTAAGTAAAGAAATTTTCGATTTAATAGATAATTTTTGCATAATTTTAAAATTTCCCGATTTAGTAACTAATTTTCACATAAATTTAAATATTCTTAATGTATCACCTAATTTTCATATAAATCTTAATTTTTTTAAAAAATAAAAAACTATTTTCATACAAATTTATTATCAAGTATTCTCTAATTTTTGTAGAATTTTGAATATTTTTTAATTTACTAACTAATTTTTACATTAATTTAAACATTTTCGATTTTGATGTAGGACACTCAAGAAGTTCAAAAATTCAGAGTCAAAAGAAACTAATTCAGAAGTCAAGGGGTTAGGGCAAATGATCCGATTTATTCTTTTATTTAACTTATAACATCTTATTTTGTATTTTCTTATATTGAAATTCTCTTAATTGTGCTTCAACTCTGTGGACGTGGGGAATAACTTTTATTCTCAATAAAGTACTATTTTAGTGAATTTTCTCATTTTTTTGTGGACTCTGAGATTTGTTAATAGGGACAACGGTTTTTCTCATTTACCACGCTTCTTGTTATGTCAAGTGATCTCATAGCGACTCTTTGCTTAATGTTTAACGACGATGCAATCAGCAGCAACTCTAGATACGATGCTTATATGGGTAATCATATCAGTCATGAGTATTTTAACTCGATCATGAAGGCAATTCCTTCTCATTATGATCAAGTATTCTTTCAGTAATATTAAAATTGTCGACATGGTAATCGTAGTGTGAAGATTTATATTAAGGAGTTCTATCGCCCATCAGCACATAATCTGGCGGAAACTGAATCTCATCAAGTGGCAAGATTTATCGGTGGGTTACGCACAATCATCCAAGATAAGATTTTTTTGCAATCTATTTGGACAGTTAATGAGATTGTGAAGAGTACAACTCGTATAGAGTTCCAATTGGAGAGACCTGTTATTAAAAATCAGATGGGGAGGATGATTGGTGAGGATTCAAAAGGAGCAGGATTTATTTCTAATAGAGATGCTATTACACAATGTTCTCGATCTTCTACACAAGGGAATTTTGAAGCTATAAACCTTCAAGGCTATTAAGAAACACCACAATAGCAAGAACCTTAAGTTCAAATTCTAATCTAAAGTGCTCGTTGTGAAAAATTTAGATATTATTTTAATATTTGTCTAGCATGACAATCTGTAAATCTGACTATTGAAAATAATTATATGGCTGAAGATTTACATGACTTAAATAATGATAACTTAGTTTGTGATCAAAAAAACTATGAAGATGAAATATTCGAAGAGTCTGATGATGAAAGATCATATTTAGTAGTTCGAAATATGATATACACTTGAAAGCAAGAGGAAAATCTATGATATTATAATATCTTTTGCACTCGATGCACGGTAAATAATAAGTTTTGCGACATAATTATTGATGGGGGAAGCACTGAGAACATTATCTCCAAGACCATGGTTGATAATCTTTAATTGAAAATGGAATCACATCTCTCTCTTTACAAGATTGACTGGATTAAAAGAATTGGTGAAACTAAGGTAATTGAATAGTGTCAAATTTGTTTTTTAATTGGAAAATTTTACAAGGATAAGGTAATTTGTGATCTTGTGGAGATGAATCCATGTCAGATTCTTTTTAACAGACCTTAACAATTTGATAGAGATTTTACATATCGTGGACGAGATGATCGCTATATTTTTTTCAAAAATGAAAAGAAATTATCTTTACCCCTATTGGTAAAAAACATCAATTTTAAATTTTATAAGAGGAGGGTCATTCTTTCCTGATTGTGCAAAATTTTATAAAAGTTGGAAGTTGGCAGATGTGTGTAGATAATCGAGCTATCAACCGAATCACGGCGAAGTATAGATTTATAATTCCTCGTTTAGAAGACATGCTGGATGTATTGGAAGGGTCAAAGGTATTGTTTAAGATATATTTGAATGGAAAATAGTTTTCAAAATGAAAAAAGGACTTTATGAATAACTTGTTATATTTTTTAGACTCTCAAATGCACCAAATACCACCATTGACGAATTAGGTATTTAAACTTTGCATTGGTTATTTTGTTATTGTTTATTTTAATGATATCCTGATGTACAATTATAATAAAGAAGAACATAAAAAAAATCTAGTAGAAGTATTTACTGTGTTGAAGAAGGAAAAGTTGTACATCAATTTAAAGAAATGCCATTTTATGACTGATCAGTTGGTATTCTTGGGATTCATGGTGAGTGTCAAATACATTTATATTGATGAAAAAAAGGTACTGATATGAAGAAGTGTATTAAAAGTTAAGAGCTTTCATAATTTGGCGACATTCTATTAAATATTTGTCAAAAATTTTAGTTTCATTATGACACCAATAACTGAGTGTTTGAAATAAGGTAAGTTCTCTTAAACTCAAAAACTAATAGAAGTTTCGAGTTGATCAAAGAGAAGTTATCTATCGCACATGTCTTGGCATTGCTTAATTTCGAGAAGTTATTTGAGGTAAACTGATGCTTTTTACATAGACATTGGAGTCATTCTATCCCAAAAAAGAAAACCAATAGTTTTTTACAGTGAAAAATTGAGTGAAGGACGAAAAAAATAGTCAACATATGAATTAAGAGTTTTATGTGATTATACAAGCAGTTTGTCATTACAAGTAGTATCTAATTTAGTGAGAATTCATTTTATATACTGACTACGAAGTCTTGAAATTCATTGATAGTTAGAAGGACTTGAATCATATGTATGGGCGATGGTCATTATTCTTATAGTAATACATCTATATTTTGAAATACAAATCTAGATAGAAAAATAGGTGATGAATGTTTTGAGCCGTATGACAACTTTGATAATTATGAGCAACGAAGTTAAAGGGTTTGATTATTTGAGAGAATTGTATGCTGAAGATTAAAATTTTGAATAGGAGTTTAGAAAGTGCCAAGAAGGATAAATAAATGATTTATATCTCCATGAAGGCTTTCTCTTTAGGAGTTTTTGTATTTGTATTCTAAGGTGTTTCTTGAAAGAAAAAGTAGTGAAAGAACTGCATAGTGGTGGCCTAGCATGACATCTTGAGTGTAACAAAAGCATTGCATTTGTGAAAAAGCGCTACTATTGGCCACAACTTAAAATAAATGTCAATCATTTCATACAAAGGTGTTATGTATGTCAAACGATCAAAGGAACCTCTTAAAATACTGGCCTTTATGCCGTATTGTCTGTGCCAAATGCTCTATGGGAGGATCTATCGATAGATTTTGTTTTGGGATTCCCCAAAACTCAACGCGCTTAAATTCAATATTTGTTGTTGTCGACAGATTTTTCAATATGACACACTTTATTTCATGTAAGAAGACAACAAACGTAATAAGGGTGATTAATTTATTTTTTCAGTAGATTATAAAGCTACATAGAGTGTCAATGACCATCACTTTTGATTATGATACAAAATTTCTAAGTTACTTTTGAAAGACATTGTGTAGGTGGTTTGATACGTTTTTACAATTTAGCAGTGTTTATCATTTTTAAACAGATGAACAAACTGAACTAGTGAATCGAATACTTGTAAATATCATACGGTGTTTTGCAAAAGACAAATTAAAGCAATGAAATTATGCATTTGCACAAGTTGAATTCGTTTTCAATAACATGAAGAACATGTTTACGAGAAAATTGCGATTTGAAATTGTCAATGGAAAAACCCCAAAGCAGTTGCTGGACTTGGTAGTGTTGCCCAAATTACTAGGAACAAGTATAACTGCAGACAATATGGTAGAGAGAATTATTAAAATGCATATTGTGAGGTAAAAAAAATTAGAAGAATCTAATGCCAAATACAAAATTAAAGCAGACATTCATAAGTGTTCGAACGAGTTTCAAGAAGGAATCTGGTGATGGTACACCTGAGGAAGGAACGATTTCCAGCTGGAACTTACAATAAACTGAAGTAAAAGAAAATTAGGCCACTGAATGTACTAAGAAAAATAAATGACAATGCCTATATCATCAACCTCTCGAAAGATTTGAGAATTTCAAGCACTTTTAATATTTAAGATTTGTTTGATTTCTATGCACATGAGAACTACAAGTTATAATAAAATAACTCGAAAACGAATTCTTTATAAGAAGGGGACACTAATGTAAGACGCTCAAAGAAAAAAGTTCAGAAATTTAGAGTCAAAAGAAGCTAATTTAGAAGTAAAGGGGTCATGACAAATGATCTAATTTATTCTTTTATTAACTTAGAATTTATTTTATTTAGTACTTTCCTATGTTGAAATTTTCCTAATTATAATGTCACGAGTCTTTTTTAATTTAAGTCAATTAGGTTTTATTCTTAGATTCCATCAACCCAAGATTAAGTTTGAGTTAAATCCTATTCAATTTAGGACTTAGGACGGATGAATCATTATTTAGGTTTTTCTTTTCTTAATTTAACTTATTTAGGTTTTTACTAACTCAATTAATGCGTTTAAGATAAGTTGTATTTAGTTTAGCACTTGCGAAGGTAGAAACCTACTCAATTAGGATTTCTGATAATTGTATAAATAGGCCTTAATTCCGTGGATATGGGGAGCAACTTTTATTTTTAATAAAATTTTACTTTAGTGAATTTTTCCTTTTTTTTGTACACTTAGGGGTTCGTAACGGAGGTAATGGTGTTTTACTCATTTACCTTACTTTTTGTTATGTTAGATTTGCTACTTAATTTTTACATAAAATCTTGATTTATAAAAAATAAAAAATTTTATTTTCACACGAATTTATTAATAAATACTAGCTAATTTTTGCATAATTTTAAAATTTTTTGATTTATTAACTAATTTTCACATAAATTTAAATATGTTCAATTTATCATCTATTTCTCGCATAAAATTTTAATATTTTAAAATATAAAAAACTGTTTTTGATTTATCACCTAATTTTCGCATAAAATTTTAACTTTTCAAAAAAATAAAAAAACTCTATTTTCGCACAAATTTATTAACGAATACTAGCTAATTTTCGTATAACTTTAATATTTTCTGATTTACTAATTAATTTGTACATTAATTTAAATATTCTTGATTTACTATCTAATTTTCATATCAAATCTTAACTTTAAAAAAAATAAAAAAACATTATTTTCACACAAATTTGTTAGCAAGTGCCCATTAATTTTTGCATAATTTAAAATTTTTTATTTTCTCAACTAATTTTCATATAAATTTAAATATTTTTTATTTACCGCCTAATTTTTACATAAAATTTTAACTTTTTTTAAAAATAAAAAACTCTATTTTTTGATAAATTTATTAACAATTACTAGTTAATTTTTGCATAATTTCAACATTTTTCGATTTACTAACTAATTTTTTCATTAATTTAAATATTTTTAATTTATTACCTAATTTTTACTTAAAATTTTAACTTTTAAAAAATAGAAAACTCTTATTTCATATAAATATTTTAACAAATATTAGTAAATTTTCGTATAACTTCAACATTTTCTGATTTACTAACTATTTTTTATATTAATTTAAGTATTCTAAGTTGCTACTTAATTTTTATGTAAAATCTTAACTTTTGAAAAATGAAAAAAAATTTATTTTCGAACGAATTTATTATAAATACTAGCTAATATTTGCATCAGTTCAAATTTTTCGATTTAGGAACTAATTTTTGCATTAATTTAAATATTCTAAATTTATTACCTAATTTGCACAAAAAATAAAAAAATTATTTTGTACAAATTTATTAACAAATGTTAGCTAATTTTTACATAACTTCAAAATTTTTCGATTTACTAATTAATTTTCCCAGTATTTAAATATTTTTTATTTACCACTTAATTTTTATATAAAATCTTAACTTTAAGAAAAATAAAAAAACTCTATTTTTGCACAAATTTGTTAACAAATATTAGCTAATATTTGCATAGTTTTAATATTTTTCGATTTACGAAGAAATTTTCATATAAATGTAAATATTCTTGATTTACTAAAGTTATACTGCAGGAGTGAAACGCGATCTCATCCACCTCGTTTGGGTTGTGGTATCTAGAGTTATACTACATGAATATTGGTAGAGGCGAAACGACAATAAGTTATAAAGTTTATGCATTTAAGTCTTTCTTATTGAAGTTATTTTGTTGACTAAAATAATAATATTTTTATGAAAAATTACTCTAAATTTTGTATTATATATCTGAATATTAATTGTGAATTTATCTATATATGAAATTTGGTTATGTACCTTGAAGAAAAATAACATGACGAGATTTTAAAAAAATAAGATGAGAGAACAAACATCTTGTATATTAAGCAAAAGTATAAAGAAAAATAAGAACGAATCAAGAAAAGTTTAGTCATTATTGAAAGCAAATGGAGAGAATAGAGACTTGTAATTCAGCTAACTTGACTCTACAAGAAACAGTAGTTAGAATTGGTATGGTAGATTGAAGTTTCTAAATGCTTGGATTTTGATGCGAGTAAGATTATCATATGAGATTTATTAGTTAATTTGTTGGCTAATAGTTTAGCAAACCCAAATTTTTATATGAAGCCTCATAATACAAATTTACAAATTTTATATATTTAGTAACTATAATTATATATATAACACGTATAATAATTAAAAATTTAAAAGAATTTTTTTATCTCATTCTTGAATATGATTGTAGCCTACAGCAGAAAAAAATAATGGACTCATAATTTTTTACAAATGAAACATTAGTAGTAACACGTCGAAAAAGAAACTCTTAAGCACATTGTTTTGCAGAAAACTTGCTTGTACTTCATATAATAAATATTAATTATAGTTTATCTCTCTCTTACAGTTATTTCAATCATGTTACCATTATAATGTTGGAAAATAAAGCAACAGACACTCGCATATGCACCACTATATTTATCCCGTAACTAATAAAACGCTACATCCTAAAGTGCCTAAACTAAATAATAGAACGTAACTGCTAATTTCAATTATTGAAAATAAACAAACAAATCACAATTTGCATTCATAGTCATGCAACTTGCATCCATTGCATTCACAACTTACATCTATTGATCGCTTCAACACCATGAACAAGGGCGCTTGCAGTAGTGGTATTTTTGTCTGCATTAGAGGAGTCTAGATCCCATCTTGCTGTTGAAGAGGCGAGTTGTCTTATTGGTAAAGAGGTGATCAGACTTCTACAACTGCTGCCGAGATTGACCTCCTCGTCTTGAGACGTCAGCAAATTACTTTAGGACTATGTGACGTTCGGAAGCTAGCGAGGAGCAGCTCTTCATGGGTCTTTGTTGTCTTTTTCATCTCGCTCAGGTGGTGAGGAGCAGCAGGGATGAGGTATACCTCAATAAGAGTCGAGTCTCACTTCCACTTCGTGGCCTACTTCATCTCATCGCCTCCGTAGTTACCGGCTTGGGCTGACTCTCATCGATAACAAGCGCATTGATGGAGGAGGGGTTATGGTTTCACCGATGAGGTGGTTCGATTGCCACGACTACTGTCGAGGCCGACCTACTCTTCCTGATATGCCAACGAACTGCTTTAGGACCATGTGGCTTCTGAATTTCAAAAGCTAGCGAGAAGTAGTTATTCACGAATCTCCATCTTCTTTATCTCATTGGGCCAACTAGGAGCAATAGGGACGAGCCACACCTCAACAGGAGTTAAAGTCTCGTGTTCACTTCATGGCCTTCTTCATCTCCACTTCTGCAGTCGTCATCTTTGAGCAGATGAGCTCACTCTGTGTCCTGGCGAATGAGCTGTGCAGTCGCCGCTGCCTTGCCTCCTCAAAGGGGAAAACCCTAAAGTCGACATGTTTGAAATATTTGGGCATAGGCCGAAATTGAAACATTTCGGCCAAAATCCTAAATCCTAAAATCGAAATGTTTCGGTGTCGACCGAAATTTTAAAGCATGGTTTCAATTATTCGGATGATACACAAGTATAACTATATTTTAGGTGTAATGAGAAATTATTTTTTTCTTTTTTTTTTTTTTTAACACCCTTTCCTTAAGTTGAGTTGTATATATTATACATGTTTAATTTAGTCTTGATTCTTTTCAGCTTCTTTAAATTCACAGATTTTGTGAGAACATTTACTAGCTTATCTTCTGTCTTGATATATTCTGACTTCATTTCTTGGTTTAATATTTTTCTCTAACAAAATGAAGATGTATTTCAATGTGCTTGGTTTTTTTATGAAACATTGGACTGTTTGTTATATGAAGAGGTATTTGGTTGTCATATAATAACTAAGGAGCATCTTCTACAGGATACCTCTGGATTTGATATGCTTACTACTGTTTATTATTTTTTTTCTAGCTAATTAAATTTTCACCAAGTTTTGCATAGATTTCAAAACTAGATCTTTTATGCACTAGTGATTCTATCCGGTCTGCAACTAAATATGCCACAATTTTCATTCACTTGTTTCTTATAAATTAGACCATTTTGGTGCACTTTTGAAGTATTTGAGTATCTAGTATATAGTTTCTAGATAAGGTCTTTGGTTTTTTATAAATTTACTCATAACTCCTACAACATAACTAATATCATGCTTTGTTATAGTTAGATAAATGAATTTTCATACCATCTTTCTATGTCTTTTGGTCTGCCACCCGTTCTTTTTGATTTAGATGCAATTGTGAGTTCGGATCTATGGAAATTTTGGTTGTTTTGTTTCCAACCGGACTTGCATTCAATGTGCATTCTCTTGAAACTATATTCCAACGGTACTGAGCTAAATTTCTCAAATCAAATTCTTGAATAGTGTTTTAACTCATAGAGAGAACTTTTCAATTTATCGACATGTTCACTCTTTCTTGAGCTAAAATCAGGTGGTTCAATTATATAAATTTTTTCATGAAATTTTCATGAAGAAATGTATTTTTAATATCAAGTTGATGTAAACTCTATCATTTATTTATTGCTAGTAAAATGATAGTCCTTATTGAGGTGAGTTTGCCAATTAGTGAAGAAGTCCCAAATAAATTTACCCTATGTGTTTGAATATATCTTTGTCTACCAACTTTGCTTTGAAACTCTCTATGCTATCATCTGCATGATATTTTATAGTGAACATTCATATATCTTTGGCTACCAACTTTGCTTTGAAACTCTCTATACTATCATTTGCGTGATATTTTATAATGAACATTCATTTGCATTCCACTGTTGTCTTGTTGGTTGGTTTGGGTATTAGCTTTCATGTATTGTTTTTGTGTAGAACTTCAATCGTATGCCTTATTGTCTCCCTTTGTCTCTTATTAAGTACTTTTTCTATTGCCTTAGGAATCTTGTGTTTTGTCAATGCCTGTTCAAATTTTCCATATGTTGGCCTCAATAAGGCATATGAAATATATCTTCCGGTTGGATGTCTCGTGCACTCTTAAACTCCTTTCCTTGTTATAATTAGCTAGGCTTGATTACTTTCTGGTCTAGTTTTAATATGCTCTTGCTGAATTTCTACAACTGAAGGTACTTGATCTATTTGCCCACTTTGTGGATGTTATGTGAATTCTTCACTAGGTAATTTAATTGATTGGGGTTTTGATTTATGAACTGATTCTATTTTGTCCTTTTAGTATACATTAGTGGTTCTTTTTGTTGATTATTTGTTGCCTTAATTATGTCTTGTGTACTTTTGGAAAGACAGGTAATATTGTATGTTGTTTTATGTTATGGTCACCTATTATATTTTTAAAAAATTCATGTTTTTATTTTTGTAGTAGGCTAATTCCTCATAAAATTTTACATCAATTAAGACCTAAATTTTGGTAGCTTTAGGACCATAACGCATATATCCTTTTTGAGTTCTTGAATATTTAAAAAGATGTACTTGATTAACTTATATTGTAACTTATCTTTAAATAAATTATTATTATGTATAAAACAGAGATATCTAAATATCTTTAGAGGCAAATGAAAAGGATTTTGATATGATAGAGGACTTCAAAAGAGCTTTTGATACTCAGTTTTAATGTGAAAGTTCTATTTATAAGATATAATACAATAAGAATTATGTCACTCCAAAAAAATAATAGTATATTTCTCTTAAAAAAATGAAGCTTTAAGTATCTCTTATAAGTGTTGATTTTTTATATTAGCTATTCCATTCTATTAAGGTGTATTAAGTATATAAAGTTTCTAACAAAATTTTATTATCTTTCAAGTATTCATGAAATTTTAGAAACATTCTCTATCATTATTTAATCTAAGTGTTTTAATGTTTGCATTAAACTGATTTTTTATTTTTTATTTTTTGAAATGTTTTAAATACTTCAAATATACTTGGTTTTTTTGTCAAATATATCCATATTAGTTTAGGATAATCATATGTGAATGTTACAAAATATTTGTAACCATTTGAGAATGATGTTTTAATAATTCATACATCAATATTAATAATATTAAAAAAAGAATACTTGTTATATTACAATTTATATTGATTTGTGATAGTTAGCATTCTTACATATTTGACAAAATGCAGTACTAGATAATGTAGAGGAAGAAGACAATAATCAAAGAATATGTTGTGATGGGTGACTTAAACTGCAATACTACTTGACAACCTCTTTTTGTTGAGCTAGTAGTATCTTGAATTTTGGGTTTGCATCTTTTTAGAATATATGATTTTTTTATCCTCAACATCCTTATTAATTTTCTTATGTATGAAGATTTTGAAAGAAAAATAAGTAGAGTAAAAAATTATTGAGCAATTTAAGGTTTTTGTCAATTGATTGATTAAAAGAAAATTTGCTGAAAATTTTGGAATATACATTAAAGAGTTGAGTTTTAGTGTAGATAAATTGATGTTGTCATTTTCAATTATTGGAGAAATTGTTTCATCTGTTAGAATAATAAATGTTGTGGGTGTAAACTAACTTAAGTGTTAAAACCTAGAGTTAGTAATTTTCATATGGTTAAATGCTCTTGAATCAATGATTCAAGGATTTTTATAACCGGTTGTATTATTTCTATTTTTTGTAAAAAAAGGTTGACTTCCTTATCAGTTGGTCATATTTTTCTTTTGAGATTGTCACGTGTGAATCGGTGATTCTTTTTAACTGATCGTTGTTTAATTTTGGCTTTATAAATTGTCTTGTTTGAACCAAGGTTTTTAAGTTTTGATTTCAAAATTAGTTTTTGCATCCACCAAAATTAATACATTTTGGTCATTTTGGCTGTGTAAAAACTAATTCGTTTCAGTTTCGATTAAATTATTTTTTAATTTTATTTGACTAAAATTTGACTTTAGATTTAAAAATATTTTTAAGAATTTTAAAAATGTGAAAAAAATGCACCAACCAAGGCTTGTGCCATGAGTCATCCAACCCAAGATTAATTTCTTAACCATCTAAGCTAAGCATACTTTCTAACACAAAGTAATATAAATATTAAATAATATATTTTAAAAAATTAAAATTAAATTTTAGACTAAAATATTTTTGGTCAATCTAAAATTGAAATATTTTAATCAAAATTTAAAATCTTAATATGAATATTACTTACCTAGGAGGTTTGTCTATCTATCAGCCAATACTTGTCAATGGTGTGACATGGTTTCACACACCGATGCATTTCAAATTGCTCGTCTCTTCTTCTGCCAGTAAAGTTGACTCTTCCTCTTCCACTGGTTGCATATGTATCTATACCATATGTTGTTTTCTTTATTGAAATTATGATTGTACTTACCTCTCCACTTCTAAGATTGATAGAAAGAGCATCAACTCTCTGAAATCTCTCTAATATTTTTTCTAATGAAGGGAATTCGCAGATTGTACTACTCGTATTGAGATTCTAACTCATTCAAAAAGTGCATGATTTTTTTCTCTTTTTAATCCTTTTTGTTTTTTTTCTGTTTTGATTGGTTTGTAATTTTTCAACTCATTTCACATGTTCGTCAGGTGATTGAAATCTCGTCTTTTGACGTGGATTATATATCTACTTTTGAATTGAAAAAACTAGAAATAGATTATTTGTACTCATATATTTTGCAAAGTTTCTTTCAAATAGCCTTTGAAAGAACACTCACAATGTAGTAGTTCATAGTCTATCTTTAGTTCAATGTTGTTAAGGACAAACGTCAATTTTGAATCTTCTAGCTTATAGTTTTCCAACTTCTCATTACCCTTTGGTGAGTCTTTTGTCAAGCATTTATGTTTCCTACGAGATTTGAGATAGATTTTTACCCGTTTAGCATATGGGAGATAGTTTTGAATATATTTTGACTTTGTGGTTGTAATCTGAAGACTTCTTCTCTCTTTGTATGGCTTACAATATTTGCTTCTAGTTATTTTTTAGATATCGCAATTGCTCGTAGCTTCCTAAAGCTTTGATGCTATTAGGGATGTGAATAAGCCAAGCCGAGTTTACCCCAGCTCGAGCTCGACGCAGTCTTAGAATCATGATCTCGAGCTTGGCTCGCTCGGAGGTCGAGCTGAGTTGAGTAGAGTTTAGTTGAAATTTAAATTTTTGATTTTAATTTTAACAATTATTTCAACTTATTAATATTAAAATAATTTTTAAACTTTAATATTAAAATGATGAATTAAATAATTTTAAAATATAAAAAAATATATCAGCTATATTATCACAATTAAATGATTAAATATATATAACATATTATATGTCATATGATATATTTTTAAATTACATTTTTTATATATTAAAAAAATAAATGAGCTCTCAAGTTGGAATCGAGCGATATGAGTTCAATTCAAGTTCGACTCGTTACAGAACAAGTTGAATATTGGAGCTTGAGCTTGGCTCATTAAAAAGCGAGTTGAGCTATAAGCTAGATTGACACCCCTATATACCATGCTAAAGTTCTAATGTTTTAAAGTTTAAAATTAGGATTTTGATAAATGATAAAGGAGAAATTTTATTATTTTCTTTTGAGATTTTAACTTATTACAAAATCCTAATATTTTATCTTGTATATAGACAAAATTCTTGCTTGGATTGGACTGTAGCCCGTTAACATGTTCCGGTTTGCCAATTAGATTTTTGATTTTATGGGCTATAATGAATTCGTGACTTCAAGTATTTGGATAGTACATTAGTGCAATCATATTTTAGGTCTTGACCCATTGAGGAATTTTTCTAACCCTCTTTTTCTTTTAACAATATAAAATTCTGGTATAATCGCTGGATTCCCCTTTCCAAGACTCCATAGTACATAGTTGCATCTTTTCCGATGATGTCCTTTAGTCATCTAATGCTGACCACTGTCATAGTTTGTTATTATTGGAAATATGTGAATAATGTTTTAGTGAAAAATGTTTGGACATTGCCGAAGTGGAATATAATTTGTATTATTAATGATACTGGCCTAGCCTGTGCCTGAAATATTGGAGAATTTTCTAAGCTAGTCCTTAATTCATTATCCAGAAAAATCTAGGCTGACTCCAGCATATGTCATTCTTATTGGGATGCCTTATTTAGTACTAGACTAGTTTGTCTAGCTACAGCCTTTGAATTAAGGGTGAGATTTGAAGGGATCTTTGTTGGTCACCTGCATGAATGACGAGCATTTTAGCAAACTAGAGCATTTTGTGTTGTATGGAAACAAGAATACTTGGGAGTAAATCCTTTTTTTCCTTTAGAACACGGAATGAGCAAAAGAATCAAAACCACTTTGCAACAGGAAAAGTTGATGTGTTATTAGTGGAATTTGAAGGGATCGTGTTTGCATTTACTAAAGCATAGGTATCTGACGTGTTAAATTTTTATTTGGTTGTTATAAAACTATGATTTTCAATCTAGATGCTTGTGAGTCAGCACAGGAGCATATTTTTCAGCTTCCAGATAACCTCCTCTGTGGTAAATGTGCATCTATCCAAATTCTTATGGGAGAACCCTGCAAAGCTTGTTTAAATTGAAATTAATCTGGTTTGTGGCATCATGTGCTCTGTTTAGGAAAGAGAATGTTTCTAGACTACATGCTTTTGATTCATTGCTTCATCTGCTTGGCCTGGAGCCTGCACTTATATCCTAAATTAATGCATTGCACCCCTTTGTAATGTGCATCTCAAATTTCATAATTAGTTTAATAACCATTATTTTGGTAGAGTTCAAATGGCGGATGTTGGTGAAAATTAGGCGGCACACCAGAGATCAAGCCAAAGATTACTGCTGCAAAACCTCCATAGTTTATGGTTTCAATTTTGTGCCCTACCTCACATGGAATCATATTATTTGTGGGATTTCACTTGTACAGGAGGGCAAGCGTTGTTAGGCACTTAGCCCCCTGTTTCAGAGAAACATTTTGAAACTGTGGTTTGAAAGCCAGCTGCATTTTTCCCTTTGCCAAAAACAGAAATAGGCTATTTTTTGGTATTCAGAGCCAGCCATTCACCATTGATTTTTTCCTTTGCAATTCTAAGTGTGAACTTCAGTTAGCAGAGCAGTTGTTCATTCTGTTTCTTAGTTTTGAACTAGAAGATCTTGTTGATCTTGTTTGCTCAATCTTGTTGGGAGTGTCCGCAGGTTGGCTAATACTTGGGAGAGAAGCCTAGTTAATGTGCCGATAGTTATAAACTTAACAGGAGTAAAGATTCTATGAAATTAAGATGATGCCCGTGGATTTTCTCAATCCATATGCTTGGATTTGTAATTTCCCAATGAACTCCAGTTTTCTTTTTTTGAAAAAAAAATAGTCAGTGGCCAACATTGTCCACTGCTATATAGAATTAGAAATTTTAATTTTTAAAGTAAATCAGGATGATTTTGGATTCTAGTTTTTGTAAGCTTACAAAATCGGTTCTAATTGTGTTTGTGGTTTTATGTTTTGTAAAAATTTGGTGAATTAAAACAGTACTAATTTTATGTGAATAATATAAATTATGTATGTATATATTTCTGTGATACAAGTGAGCCCTGTAGATAGAAAACAAGTGCTAATGCAAAATAAAATCCATGATATCTCTGTGTAAGTTAAAAATAAAACTAAGAGAACGCATTACTTCCTGTTGCCATTGAGTCCAGACTTCAGAAATGCAAACCAAATGGCAAAAAATCTACATATTATACACAATGGATGATCAAACAAGCTATTCATTCCAACAAGAACATGAAAAAAATGCTGTATTTATTCATAATACTGTTATAGCAATAGATGCAGAATACACTATTAATAAATATACTCCGCATTTGTGGAATAAGATAAAAAAAACTCAGGAAAATGTTATTTGCACGTCATGAGACAAAAAAATTGCCATGTAAACTTGGGAGTGGTCTCCAGTTTCGGACTACTCCATGAACTTGGAATGCATCTGCACAAGAAGCTTGATCAACTCTTCCTCCAAGTCATCATTCTCATTCTGCTTGCGAACAGTAATTTTCCCTTTGTTTGTCACTACTCTGACTTCTTTCTTGTATGTTGCAAGCTCATTAGCTACAACAACATGCATTTGATACTTTTGCATGGCCATATCTGCTTTCTGAAGTAGAATATTCGGGTCTGTCTCCAACTGTCAAGAGTTCCAACCAGACGCAACATTCTTTTCAGTTATCACAGAACAGAAGTACAAGAAGCAGCAAGAAAGAAAGCAAACTGTAGGACGAGATTCATGTCATATTACTGCCCTGGAATTCTTAAGGATATACTTGATACTTGTCAGTATTAATAGAACAAAAAATGTCTTGAAGTAGTATATGGATGACTAACCTTGAACGATATACAGAATGCCATGGGAGCCCACTCTTTCCTAAGCATTGAGAGCATCTTTGGGACTTGGTTTAATCTCATGTCCAAAGGTCCAGATGCTGATTGAATCTTATGCTTTGCCTGTGTACTCATAAGTGCAAAGATTCAATAAGCTCCACTAAATAAATAAAACTTTTACCTCATGTTCAATGAGCATTCCAGAGATCAGTAGAATGGATAGGGGCATTCCTATTGAGCTGCTAAAAATATGAAGACTTACAAATAACATTGTGCAGGTGTTTAAAGTGTCCCCAGCTTTAAATGCAACAAACAAAAAATAAGCATTCACTTATGAGAAACTGTCCTAATCTGCCGAGGTCATCGGATCTCTTAATGTAAAATACAAAAAGGGAATTTGTCAGTCACATAAAAAAGTCTGATCATCTTTAATATATGAATTTTTCTCATATGAAACAGTCACAAACAAAATAGATATGGTTTGGCCTCTACATGTATAAGCTAGGTACTGCCTATAATGAGAAGCTACAAAGTGCACAAGCATGAAGGCATAAAGGAAAAACCTTTTCAAAACCTTCTGCGTTTTACATTTTAGCAGCCTTATGTTCTTCATACAGAATTCTGCATAAGATTCAGTGTTGTCTACTTTGTCACCCTTGCTTGTTTCTACAAGTGTGTGATCTATATTATGAACTACAGTAATGAAAATTAAACTAAATAAAGACAAATGTGATATTTAATAAAAACTTCGAGCTAATGTTTCATTATTGCACTGACTCTGAAAGGTGTACAGGTTACAAAACAAAATTGAATAGTGCAGAATTTTCTTATTAATAAATAAAAAATGTGAACACATCCTGGTCTAAGGACCAGATAAGACTGTTTTCTATTCATACCATGTTTTCCCATGGAACATAAAAGTCGGAGACTGCAGCAGCAAGATAAAACATTCCGCGTGATCCAAGCTTCTTCATAGATAACGACACCAACCTTAATAACTGCCAAAGAAAAAGAAAGGAACTTTTTCAATGAAGGAAACCAAAATTCAATACACACAAGGATTTGAAAGTACTGCCCACAAACTATTTGAAAAATATATATGCTAAACATTTGGATATAGATGGCGGAGCTGAGCTCATCCTCCAGGTTTGCTTGATATAAGGGCAAACTGATCAAGAACTCTAATTCCACAAGTGAAAAATGAAACCCAAATTAATAGGGATTTTAACTTTCATATATATTTAGGAAAACTGTCATGTTATGCGCTTCAATGGAGACTAAGAAACTACTAGCTCTGTTGCTATGATCAATATACAAGTTACGAGTAGGCCAAAAGATTACCAATCCTTCTTATCAGCAATTAGAGAGTTATGACAAGCCATAGAGTCTTGCTCATGGAATTGTGCACACACAGTTGCTTTCAATAATGGATCATGTTAATAACCTGAAGATATTCAAAGATAGTGGTAAATGGAAGTTTCAACAATAGTCCTCTTCCTACTGCCTGCAGACATATGTAAACAAAACAAAAAGTCAACAACATAATGTTTTATCAATATCACCGAAGTAGTTTAACATTACAAACTGAAAATACTATAACAAAGAGTCCATACAGAGTGATAATCTCCAATTGCCTTCTTTACAGTGGTAGAGTATGTTTCGCTCACTACATTTCAATAAAAAATATTTACATATAAGTGAGAAGTGTATAAACTCTGCAATAAAAGTAAATAAGGTTGGTCAGAGTTGTATGCCATAAGGGAGTTTAATATGAATATTTATCATGCCTCCCTGGGAAGAAGAAAATTTTCCAACATCAACAATCAAGAAAAGAAGGAAAAGACAGCAACTATGTCAGCAAATATCATATACATTCAAAAAATAATTACTAAGAAGCAACAATATAAAGGCACTCAGAAAGTGCAAGACCTCCTAAGTTCTGGTCCAAGATCTTGCCTTCATTAAATACTCTAAAGAGACTAATGCATGCTGCAAGACTGATCTACTTGTCATGTTGTCACCAGACAATCAGACAGGTTGCAATGACACAATTCCCTGAAAAAGATGAGTTACATGCCATTTGTACGGCATGGCCATATGTTGCCACTGTACAATTACTGATCCAGAATCCTAGAGAGAAGTTTAAAATTATAACAACAATCAAAGGCATTTGAAAGTCAGGATAGGATCTACTGCTCTATTGAAAATGAGAACTATACATTTTTACCTATGGTGGCATAATAGCAATTAGAATGCCTTGGGACTAAGTTATTTGCTAAAAGGTATCAAACAAATTTTATGTGCATGCATGCATTCCTTTTGCATGGGAAACCATTTTAAAAAATGAAATCTGCAAAAAAAATGGCATAATTTGGCTTGAAATACTGTTCTAGTGAACATGAACGTGAATCATTTCATCAAGATTGCGCAGCAATGCACACTAAGCTTAATAGCTTTTCATGCATCTGCTCTGTAGTAGTGGGCATATGTCCAAGGAAACCAACAGTATGCAAAAAAGGTAGTAAAAGCAGCATCTAAGTTCCAGTAGCTAGCTCTCGGGATCACCAAGCTATTGTATTAGCAGGTACCCTAGTTTTCTTCAAAAAATTCAAGATGCCTATCCTACTTTATTACACACATACCTTTAGGTTTAATTCTAATAACAACTAGGAGTAGTAATAGTTTGTGGTTTCTTGGACAAAAATGTCAGACATTGATACAAGGCAAGGCATATGAAAATTTCCCTCAAAGTCAAAGCATATTTTTAATTTAAAATTAAAATTAAAAATTTCTTAAACCTTGAATTGATGAATCCTCTGCAAGGTCAAAGAATTCAAGAAAAGAAACTTCAGGAAGATATCTACAATACGGTTGACAGCTTCCCCTGCAAAACATCAATGACATGATACTCTTGGTTCTTTCAGAGCATGTAGACAGCAAAACTACAATTGCTAAATACTAAAAAAAGACAAGATTATATGTTCCAATGAGAAAATGATTAAATACTCCAATCAAACAGAAAATCTGAAGTAGGAGCCAAAAACTAAAAATAACTTAAGTCATACAAAGGAATCATTCAACTTGAATCCAAGTTCACAACAGAAAGTAGAAGTTACCTGCGGTAGAGAAAGATAACTGCATATCCAGCCTTTATAAAATACCTGGATAATCACCCAACAGCAATATTGGTGGACAATAATTTAAAATGAGATCAGAAAGATAGGAATAAAACCAACTATTGATCTTACTCAGTGGATGCTGCTCCTCGGTTGCCCGAACTGAAGTTGTCAATATAGCGGACACATCTCTGTTCCAGTGGGACAGTAGTCCCTCCAGATGTCACACAGACAATCCTAACAGATCCCCCACTTTCTGGGAAAAAAAGAGGAAGAAGTCAGCCATAACTCATTTAATTGATATGTCAGCATGACCAACACAAGCAAATGATTCCTGTGAACAAAATGGGAAAATGCTACAGCAAACACATGAGGACTTGCCTAGTGTTTGAGAATTCCGGTCGACAAAGGCATGTAACCTCCGGGCAATATGATGGCTATCTTTTAGAGGTGGAGCCAAGTCAAAGAAAGCCTCAACATTGTGGGTGAAAGTTTCCGGTAGAGCTTCCAAGTTATTTGTTGAATCCATGTTGAATCATTAAACTGTTTAAACATCAGCCTTAGTGTCTTTGCACCAAAATTACAATAATAATTGTGCTCTACTCTACAATCAAGGTGTATATCATTTTTTTTGAAAAAAAAAGGAAAAAGGAAAGCAAAACCATTTCCAACCCAGCAGAAATTGGTTCCAGTTAGGGAAAATTCCTCAAATAAGCTCATTCAAACACCTGGATCATTTCAACTCATATAAAGCCAGCCAATAACCAAGGTTCTATTTTGAACTCAAATTTTTGGTTGAATGCTGAATTTTGAGTAACATAGACAAATATCAGGGTCATCCCTAAACTAACAGGCCATTTGAATACATTGAGTTAGAGGACAACTGCAACCTATACCACAAAATGATGAGAAGATAACAGGAACGACTAACAGTTTGTGGGAAGATATAACAGATCTCAAAAATTTTTAGCTTGCAAATTCGTAGTAAGCAAAAATTTTAAGGGTAACATACTTCTCGCACAATTAAATATTAACATGAAATCCGAAAGGAGCCTATATTTGCAAACTATAAAAAGCAAGGCGTCCATTTAATATCAATCTAGTACTCCCAAGCAACCAAATCACTCTCTGGGAAGGGAATCACTAGCCAATCAAAATATCAAATTTAAGAGAAAACAAGCGGATCCATGGTCAATCGAAGCCATTACACAGAAAACCGAGACCAAGACCATCAAAATCGCGGAGATTGAGACCCAGCAATCAACAGGACGAGAAGAAGAAGAAGAGGAGACGGAGGAGTACCAGGAGTTGGCGGCGCACAGAATTCGAGATACCGCTGTACTGGTGTTCGCGGTTGAACCAGACCCGAACCAGAATCCGTTCCCGTTGTCAACTGGTTCAGACAACGGTATGCCGAAGGGCTGGCTGTCCGGGAGGACGAAGGCGAGGTGGGAGGAAGGAGAGCTGACGAGCCGAGGGAGGAGCCACCGTCGAAGAGGAGAAGAGAATGAAGAGCCGAAGAGGAAGAGAGGGAGATAAAGAGAGAGCTTACCGGAGATCGTAGCACGGCCCGCAGGAAGTGTGCGGAGGCACCGGGTTGCTGCTGTCGCGATCCTTCCCGTCGGCGGCCAAGATTTGGGTTTTCACATGATATACGAACTGGGCATGGATGGAACCCTCTTTTCGACTCTTGACTTCCAACTCGAGTCGTTCTTAGTAAGAGTTTTCTTAGAAAAAAATGATTTTCTCATCGAATTTGAAAACGAAATTGTAGTCTTTAAACAACGGATACATTGACAAGTCGATAATTTTATATTTTTGGAGGATTTGATTATGGATGCAGATTGGATTGAAACATTTGATTCTCAAAAATTTGTCCTTTCAAGTTTGAAACTTCCATATTATGCACTTAAATTGTAATAAATTCCATATTTTAATTTGAAAAAAATCACCCAGTTTTTGCTTAAGTCAGACCTGGATCAGTGGATCCGGGACTTTCCGGTCCGGTTCTTGAGAAGAAAAATAGAAACGGATTTATGGGACATTTTCAGTTTTCCTTTTCTAAATTGAGAAGCTCTAGGAATACCATGCAGCAGACTTATAAATCCTGCATCCCTGTAAGTTGATTACCCTCAGGAAGACTATTGAGTGTCTCAAACATGCAAGTTAAAGCGAACAAAAGTGTAGGAAAATAATTTTTTTTTCACTTTTAATTCATTTTTAAAAATAATTGAAAATAATTTATTTTTTTCATTTAGTTGAACAATAATATATTTCAAAAATATATAATTATTTATATAAAATATTATTTATTTAATTTTTATGTAAAATATTAGTTATTTACTTATTTTTTATAAATAAATTTTTTATGTAATTTTTATATAAAATACTATTAATTTTTTTAAAAATATATTATTACTGTATACAAAATTATTATTATTATTATTTAAATTATTATTAAATTTATTTTTAAAAATCACTTTGAATCAAAATATACGTAAATAAAATTTAATTTATTTTTGACTTCTGACCAAAAGTATTTAAAAATATATTAAATTTTAAAAAATTACTTCTCGATAATTAAATAATAAAAATTGAGGGAAGTGATCTCCTTTCCCTCCTCTCTCCCCATTTTTTGCAAACCAAATTTTGCTCACCATAAAAGCCTTTGTAGTTTGTATACCAAATTCCTGAAAAAAAAGAGAATTCCTTTCTTTTGGTAGAAAAAATCCAGAATTTCTACAGCTGCAGAGCCATACACAACCGTACCATAAGAGTTGAAATTAAAAAACCATAAAACCTAAATGATGGCAACCCTGTTGTTCATGTTTCCATCTGATTGATTGAAAGTTCATTTTCTTCCAGTGCCAAGACGAGGCTTTGCCTTGACTTCAGATTCCTGTAATAAAAGAAACAATGGCATCAAACCAACAGCCATAACTCTTGTCAACACATATTACAGATATAATCTCTAGTTCTATCCAGCTAATTGAAAATTTTCACAAAAGTATAACTGGAAAATGGAAGTGGTGAGTGATCCAACAAATTGCTAAATGGAACCACAAGACAAGCATTTTGGTAAATTTATGACTAAATCCAATGTCCTTGCATCTTACAAGGGTTTTTTTTTTGGGGGGGGAGGGGGGGGGGGTGGGGCTAAAGGAGATTTTTAGTTTTTACAAGTTGTGTAGAAGCTCATTCTAATTCTGGACTGACCTGTGGGCTGTGGAGGTAAATGTAGGTCTTTGCTGTTGCTGGGTTGTGATTTTCAGCACCTTTGCTCCAGTCATAGCACACCTGCATTATTCCAAATAAACAATCTTTACATGTCAATTATCACATCAAAGTTTGGCATGCTGAAAAGAATACAAGGTGGATGCAGTGGTGACCCATGATTAGTAGCAAGATAGACTAAGCACAACCATTTCTTTTTTTCTTTTTTTTTTTTTTTGTGGTAAACAATAGCCATGTGAGCTAGAAAAAGGCAACTCACTGCATATGCAAAAATTGAGCCGTCGTGATTGAATGTGCTGCAAGGAATTGGATAACTGCACCTAGCCATGGCCTGAGGAGCGAAAGAAATCAAATTCAACAAAATGAATAGCAGAAGCAAAACAATTGGCACCTTTTTCTACGGAAGAAAACCACTCTAATACATTCCCATTAGCAATGCACAATATTAGGAAGTTTCAAGTTGCTTTTCTATGAACAAAAATTAGGACCAAGAAAGTTTGGTGCCCAATAATAATACTTTAATATATGAAATTCAATGTTGGGCTAAAGCAAATTATCTAGACTCAAAACCAAAAAAATAAAGAAAACAAACTGCTATGCAAACAAACCTTTAATCTTTGCTTGCTATCTTTGTCCCAAAAGTTGAAAGCACCATCAGACCCAGCAGTTGCAAATGTATGATGCACCTGTAACAAGCATTTAATGTAAATATGTTTTGTGAAGAATAATTTATGAAAAACCAGAACAAGACAACAACCCATATGGGAGAACAATTCACTATGGTAAAATTAACTTGTCCAAAGAGAAGGCTGCCATAATGTAAGAAAAATTATGCTACTCAAGGAAAAAAATACCGAACAACTAATGGGAAAAAACGGCTTAGTGGAAGAAGAAACATATTGAATACATAGCATGGAATCTCACAGGATGGAAATTTAATGAATTCACTGAGTAGATCTCTGTGCCTTCTCTGTGGCACTTGAAAGTGAAATTTTTACTTTGCTGAGCATCATCCAAATGGTGTACACCAACCCTCCCTTCTATTGATCCCACCTATAAGAAAGAACCAAATTATTACTGCACAGAAAAACAATACTGATAATTGGCAGGAAAAAAATCTTGGTTGTAGGTACACAGAATAAGATTCCTGCATGAATGCTAAGCGGGGGAAGCCAAATATCCATACAACAAATAAAAAACTAGAATCAAAATATATGCCCAGGGCCAAGATGTCTTCAATATGCAATAGAGGTCAGACAGTTATATATAGAAACAAGGCAATGGATAGAAACAAGCATCGCTAAGGTGGTGGTCGAATAGCAGGAGTATTCAGTCCTCTTTTGTTACTATTGGCCACCTAAGCAGGAAAGCTACTCTCTCTTAAAAACTTCCTATTATGCTTTGCTGCACTAAGTAGCATCCTTGAAAATATGTATAATTCAATTTTTCACATCAACAGTGTTAAATGAAAAGGTAATGCCTTACCAAAAAACCTTGCTGATCAGGAAATGCAGCAACACATCTTGTTTGGTACTTAAGCGGAGATTGGATCCGCCTGTACTCTGACTGTTAAGGATGCACAACTATTAGTTTTCACATGGGTTAATAATGTACATAAATTAGCATCGAGGAAAAAAGTTAGCACGTACTCATCCTCTACAATTAGATAATATCTGAGAAATTAAGTTAAACAAGAATCAATGAAATAGAACTGTGACAATATTAAGGACCGTAAATGCAACCTGCCCTCGTACTTCATCAGTACTCCATACCAAATTGCCAAAAGCAGTAAAAACACAGAAAGCACATGGTATGATATGACTGGAGGTGCTAAAACCAATACCAGTTAAATAGTTTTACAGGTGGCAGTATCAATGGAGAGCATAAACTAGAAATGTTCGTTTAAGTGCAAGTAATGAAATTCAATGAACATTCAATAGCATACACCCAATCCTCCAGTATCTCATCGGATTCCAATCTACAAGGAACCACCCCAATCCAGACCATCTCCATCCAATGTTTCAAAGCATGGCTGAAGTGAGCATTTGTACAACCATAAATAGTGTCATAAAACCCCAACATAAAATAAACTGATACGCTACGTTGGGTACAATGTTAAAGTTGGTTAACTAGTGTAGTTAAGTGGATATCATTTTCATTCAATCTCAACCACAAAAATGCAATGATTGCATTTAGCCACACTAGTTAACCAGCTTTAACATTTTACCAAACATAGTATAGTGTTTTCACATGTATAAACATATTTGCAATCAAGGTTCAACCCAATTAGGCAAATGCTTACAGCATCTGATTCCAAGAACAAGTACTGCAGTAAAAATATAGTAAGCATCCACTATGACTCTATTTTAAAAAGTGTCATAGAAAGCCAACATGTTGTCCAAGAAAAAATATATTAGACCTTGTCGTCAGCATGACACTGCCAATAGGAAACACCACTGAAGTGCATTTCATATACTGAAGAATCTAAGTTAAGTTGCATATGAGGTGGAAACAAAAGTAACATCAGCAAACAGATTCCATGCTATGATTATCAGAGATCCAACACTAATAACTGAGAGATCTCCCTATTGAAGTTTTCCCAATACAACCCTAGATCCCATAAGCAAAGAATAATACCTTGAGAGTGTAGCTCTAGTAAACAGCGGATGCAAATTACCTGAGGGCTTTGCAAGTTATAAACTATAAGATTTCTATCAGCTGTTCCAACAACCATCAGTGGATAACGAACAGTAAGAGCATAGCAACGTTCAGGTAGTTGTTGGGTATGAACTGGTTGTGCTTGTCTTGTGTCCCAGTATCTATTCATTGTATGCATTGCATCAATAAAGAAGTATTTGAAACTTAAGTGGAAATCTGAGAAAGGAATTTTGCTTGAAATAGCAAAGAATGAATACATCACAAGAAATGCATTGAATACCAAAGCCATTGAGATAGAATGATACAAACATTGCATAGTAGTAGCAGAGACAGCAAGCTCATGAAGAAAGACCAAAAGAATTGAGCATTACTTTAAGATTAAAAAATTGAATTTGGACCGATATCAAGGAAACATGATGTGGTGTGACACATGGTGGATACATACAAGGGTCATGTTTGCACAATAGATGAGAGAATATGTACAATTGTTCATGAAGAGTGCATAAAGCGGTCAGTGATAAACACTGACACACAGCATAGCCCATCAGTGAGGTCACTGCAACACAACACAACCTTTCTCCATAAAAAAAGGTGTGTAAAATCTACAACCCCTAACTGCCACCAAATTTGGAAGAGGACAATGCAGAAAGCAAGAGCATGCAATGTTTGTAAAGCCTACACATATTTTGTGGAAGTATCTTTCTGATCGCAGAGATATCGCTAAACAAAGTGTTAAGAATCAGAATCAAAGATATGCTTGCCATTAAGCATATAGATTATCACGCTAACAAAGTCTGCAACACAACCAACAAATTTTGCACTCAAATGCATTGATTAGATGCATCAGAACAAACAAACATGCATATCTACCAACTCTAAAACAACTTACAGTAAAATTTTGACCAGACATTCATGAATGAGAATCCTAGCACTATTAAAATGTCAAGAAGCAAAACCAGAGTGAACATGCCTCAGAGTCTTGTCCCAACTCCCAGTAACAAGAAGATTCATTGGTTGAATCCAAGCAACTTCTTTGACAGGCGCATCATGAGCAGCAACCGTGGTTGCTTGGCCACCAGACATCAGAGACCACATTTTAACCTGCTTATCACATCCTCCAGAGAAAACTGTTGTACCATCATCCTTCCAAGTTGAGCACAAAACCTGTGGTATATAAATGTGCACGTGATCTGAATTGCTAAGCAAAAGTAATATAACCAGAAAGTGAACATGTTTGATTTGAAGTCCCAATATACCGGTTGATCATGTGATATTGATGCCTTTGGTCGGCTACTTCCAGCCTGAATTTCCCAGCACCTAACCTGCATTAAATACACAAAAATAGCCCTTGACATCCATTATGTGGTCATAATGCAGAAGGATTGAAATACAAGATAATCCAGAACCTAGAACCCATAGGAACAGATAATGAACAATACCTGGTTATCCCAGGAAGTCGCCACCAAATAATTTCCAACCGGGCTAAAACTTAGACTAGAGACAGAGTCACTTGGAGAGGGAAGCACCTGGAGCAAAAACAAAAGGCAATGACTATTGTAATAATTTCGCACATAACATACCAGGTCATGAACTCAGTCATATCCCTCTACAAGATGGTTTTCAGTCAACTATCTGTGCTTCCAAATATTGCTGTGATAAGTGTCAAATAAGCTGACCCACGTTCTGAAGGGAAAAAACCAGAACACAATGCAACACTTGATCCATGCATAAATTGCAAATGAAATAGGAATCTTGGACAACCAAATTATCTTAAACAGACTGAGGTACAAAACAGGAACAATAATGAAATCAGCACAGACCTCAATCAAGTGTTTCCCAAAAGTATCATGTAAAGCCCCTTACCTCATATGACTTATTAGGATTTGGATTTGCAGCAAGACCCGAAAGGGCCATCACCTCTTCCTATGGAGACCTTGAAGAAACCAAGAAGTCCTTTCCACTAATATATCTGAAAAATAAAACACAAATAAACCACAAGTAATTCACTAACATGACAATTCGAGTCACAATGAACACATTTAGCATCTAACACAAGATAATGCAAATAGACACGGCATCAAAGCTCAGAAAATAGCCAGAAAGAAAAATATCAAGCATCTAATCATGTCGTTATACTAGATAATCTAAAAATGTTATTCGTATTACTCCCTACATTTCAGACCACCCTCAGTCCATCAAAATCAAAAAATAAACAACCCACCCCAATAAGTACTTAAAATTCACCAAAAAAATTTAAAAATGCTCAAACAGCAAAAACCATCACAATTTGTATATCAACAACAAATCCAGGATCAAGTTAATAGCTCCAGACGGATGGATTTCCACCACAGACAATCAAATTTTCCTCCAATAAAACCAAAAAAATCTTGCATCGTTAAAAACTGGCAAATAGAAACTAAAACCGCATTACGAGAACAATTGCGCCGGAGATAGAAAAACAAAAAAGAATCCGTGCATCGATCTGGGAACGTATTAACGAACAGAGGAGCATAAAAAATTCAAGAAAACCTCGACGAAACCCTATAAGTACGGGGAGACTCACCGCGCTATTTCGAGGCTAGCTGCGAGAAGAGCTGAGAATGGAGTTTTCAAGAACTGGAGCGTGTGAGAGGGTAGAAAAAGAACAGTGGAGCGGTGAGGTTATATAGTAGACGAGGGCGGTGAGGCGAACGCTTATCGGAGGGCTGGGAAAGGAGGATCGCGATGATGGTGAGAATGGACGGTGGATCTTGACTCGGTCTGCTGCGCGTGGCGTTGATTTCACGAGCTTGGAGAAAATATGTGTAGTTAAGGGCCGCATGGTGCGGGCATATCTTAAGCCGTCCGAAGCCAGAACTTGATTTGCACGAATCTCGAAGCTTAGTTGTAGATCTCCTACGCTGCGTCGGAAATATAACGTTCAGGAATTAATTCGATATAGAAATTTCACTTTTACCTCCTCAAAGTGGACAAAATTATGTATGGCATTTATTCCTTTTTAGACTAAAAAAGTGATATTAGAGTTTACCTGACTCATGTTTTCTCAAGAACCCTTATTTTCTATCCATCATTAAAATTCATGATTGTTCACTTCCGAACGTAGATTTTATCATTTCTTTTATGGGGCATATTTCATCCTAAAAAATTCTTATGACGCAGCTGAGGAGAGGAAAATGACCCATCATATAAGCTGTAATAGTTGATTTTGATATGGAAACCAAAAAAGTCTGGGCAAGAATATAGGGAAAAAATACAAAAATAAAAAATCAAGAATATTAAATGTACAAAAACATTAACTTGCTATACAAAATAAAACTTTAGACTTGCGGTAAAATTCTATCAAATTCATCAAGAGACATTTAACCCATATCCTTCCGCTCCATCCAAATAAATAGATTCACTACAAAGTACAAACAGCTCCTGAGTCACGAAGCAAATCAAGAATATCTACACACCTCCACCTTTCACCATCAGAGTCCTCTTCTAAGATCCTGAGATGCTTGAATGCTGAAATCTTTAGTCTATGCAGATATTGCTGCATCTCTAGTGTCCTTCACAACAAGCATAATTTAAAACCGAGACACTAGTTATGTGGAAAGAATTTGAAGATCATCACGCGGGCGAGCAGCCCAAAGGGAGCTCAGGGCTCGAAGGCGCTGGAAAAAGTCACCAAGGACGAGCAGGCCTCGTGCAGTCTGCCGGATGGTTAGTATCTGGTACATCTGCTGCAACGTTTGTTGTCGAATTTGGTCAGCCTGTTCCATAACAATGCATATTAGTAATGACAGAAGCAACATTTTGGTATAATGCGGAAAAAGAAGTCCTATTCTTGAGATGCATTTGAAAAGGAAATGATTTGAGTAATCACTTCACGAGCTATTGCATATTAGTGCTTATTTTCCATTAGAAAAACGACAATTGGACTGATTTCTATTTATAAGAACAATCAATTTGAGCATCAGTACTCTAATAAAAATTCCAATACGATTGAATGTCAAGTGGGGTACTGCAGGTAAGTGCAAGCTTTGGAAACATCTCCAGCAATGCAAGTGACAAAAAGTCCCTTGTGCTGAACCTTTAAGATGTGTCGCAAAAGATATATGGTGAAAATCAAAAGATAAGAAGCTCCTAAAAGTGAAGCTGATTAGCAAAAATTACTGGGACTATTTGTTTTTACAAAGATAATATGTACCTGATTCACAAAGCTCACAAGTGCCTCCAGTTTTCCAATGGCACTAGACATCTGTTCCATGTAGCTAGCTGTGCCAGGGGAACCTAAAGAATCACGAGTCAGACCTTCAGCAAGGGTTTGTTGAAGTTTATCCATCCCCTGAGAAAGAGCATCTTCAGCTTGCTGCGATGATTGCTGAAGATTGCCAACAGCTTGGAGTTGTTGCTCTGTCAAAGGGTCAATCTGTGGGGATAGGACCTGTATGGCACAAGCACCAGAAATGGCAGAATGAACAAATATAATTGGACTTGCAATGCACAGAGCTGCACCAATTGCTCCTGCAAATATCTAAACAGTTTTTTTCCTTTTCTTTTCACTATTGTCCCTTGAATCTTTTTTTTTCTGAGAGGGATCTTCTCTTAATCATTTTAGTAAATGCCACAAAGCTGCAGTGTAGCAGAAAAAGACGAGATCCAAATTCAATCAACATTAAGTTTCCAGTGGATGCTTGGAAAGTTCAGAAGTTAAGATCACCTTAAGAAGCTCTGAAGGTCGAAATCCTCCAATCCAGAGGAAAAAACGTTCTGCAGCTGTTCTCCACACTCCAGACATAAGATAGAAGACATCAGACTTTGCAACGATTGCTTTTATTCGGAAGAGATCATCATAATGGTTCATCCCATTTTCTACAAGTATTTGGAGCTCTACATCAGAGACGTGTGCTTGCAACGCAGCTCTTAATTCACATATTTGCCTGTTATGTTCTTCAACCCAATGACCATATTCCATCTCAAAAGCAGCAACCCCTGTGAAGGCCGAATCCACTGAATTTGGTATCAGGATCAGGATAAGCTCGTTTCAGAATTATTTTTTTTTCTTGTGAAATTAATATTTATTATTTTATAATATTATTAAATTAAATTATTATAAAAATTAAATAGTTTTTTGAGATTTAAATTATTAAAGCCTTAATTTTGATAAAAAGATATTAATTTACAAAAGTGGTTCACTAGACTTGACCTTGACTCCCAACCAAATGGCCCCTAGAAGTCACATATTTGGATTTAATTCATTTATTTAGTGAACTAAATCGACACACATTTAAATAGAATTATTGTGTAGTCTGGAACAAGGAAATTAATGGGAACAATAGGCAAGATACGAATGTTAAAACTAAAGTGGATTTCCAGTTTCCACTTCTCAATAAGTCAATATCATGATAGTTGATACTACAAAGTTCAGAAAATGTTTTGCAACTCAAAGCGAAAGAGAATGGAAGAGTTTTTTCACCCAAATTGGCAAGATTAACCATTCACCCACTTTCAACAGTTTGGAGACAAATTTCCAGCTTATAAAGTGAACCTGAAATTGCTGAACTTTTCTCATGTTTAGATTTTAAAAACCCACTTTTAATAGGGTACTAAATTTGGTTCCTTGACTAATACCTATATACCACCTGATGTCAATCCATTCAAATCATAAGACATTTTTTGGCTTTCTAAGCTAAATTACGCCATTTTTGACTCCTATTTCTTGCTGAGTTTTTAGAACATGGAACTTTACACTTTGGCGGACAAACTTTGACGCATCAGTAGACTTTTCAGGGATTGAAATGGTGATGCTAGAACTTAAGTACCACCACAACTGTACATAAACTACCCAATCAGATATATATATGACAACGAGAACAAAAGCAGTGCATGACCATTTAGTTACTTAAATGATAGAAATAGCTAGTGTTCAAACTTTTCAAAAATTAAAAGAGTGCGACTAAAATAACAATACCAGGACCAAAAAGAAACTTCACAGTTCAATTATTCACCTGAACTAACGTTTGTTGACAATCCAAGAGTAGACTCTCCAGAATGACCACCAATATACAAACCCTGCAATTCTATAAACTGTTTGGTTAGAATAATACAAATTAAATGACCAGTCATACAAATGAAGCACCATTTTTAGCACCTGCTGTCTGGCCCGCTCAAGTTCCTGCTCAAGCTGTGTAAGTTTGATACGACTTGATTCTAGCTGTTGAACATAAGCCTACAAAAATGATCAACAGAAATTAAATTAAATAATATGAATCAGTAGCAGGTATTGCTTGTCCTGTTTTGTCAAGGTACCTTTTTTCGCAACCGACTTTTTCTTGCAGCCTCACGATTTTGTGCTAGACGTCTCAAGACCTGTACGTATGAAGATGGCTTTGAATTTCAAAATAATGGCACAAACATCTTACAATCTCCTGCCCCACCCCCACCTGCTAATCATGCGTAAAGAAAGATATGCACAGGACAACCCAACCTAAACAATAAACTAGTACATATTGGTGAAACAATCCATAATCAAACTATCTGATCAGGTCATAAGAAAGAAAAAGAAAAAAAAAAAATAGTCATTGCCATACATAAGAGACAAATAATTATACAAAAACTCAAGAAGCAAGGATAACCAAAAAAAAAGACAAGGGCAATCAGAACCAAACAAGATCCAATATTCAGATTTTCAGTTCAGTGCTTCAGCAGAATCAGAGTTATGTAGTCCCACTCATCAAAATAGAGAAGGTTTTAGATATAACATGTACATGCTGCTAAACGGAAATTGCTTCAGGAACATGAGAATTCCTAGAGGATGTGCTTACCTTATCTGAAGACTTGTTTGCATCATCTTCATATTTCTTTGTTGGTCCTGATGTTTCATGGGGAGTATCTTCTAACTAAAAGACAATAGATAATAGTTCATTAGAATGGTGGAAGGAACAATATGCCATACAGAAATCAAACAATTTCAAGATTTACCCCATTGTCAATTTTCAGATCTGCTTCAATTATTGCTGATGGACTTGCATTCTGATTGCCATTGGCTTTAAAGGTTTCACCCCACATGCTAATTTGGTGGTTCGGCTCATATATACCCATTCTTCCTGATGTCGCAAACTGAGTTGATGCAGCATTCATAATATTTGGACTGAAAAGGGGAAACACAACAATTATAGCAGGAAAAAGGAGATGTCCAACGAATCTATTTAGCTAAAAATTTGGACTATGAAGTCACAGGTAATTGAGAGTCTGTGACTATGTTGAAATAGTACACTTCAGAAGCCAACTTAAAAAAACATAAGCTTGAGTTTCAAATGCGATTTTAAAGTCATGAAACGATATTCCCTATCCAATTAACCAGTCATGAACTATATAAATCCCAGCATATCCAGCTATTTCACACAACACGGAGAAGACTAACATCAAAAAGATAGTTTGACAGTGTCATCACTGCATATAACATATTAACAAACAATATCTTTCTTTTTCTTGTTCTGAAAAAATACTTGGGGCGCACATAAACCGAGCTTGTCAGCTACCTCATTTAATAAGTTTTTTCCTGATAGCTAAATTATGTAGATTGTTGATTCATTAGCACCAATTCCAAAAACTCACAATTGTATCTTCCAATTTTTTTGCTTCGCTCAATCAATGCCCAAAGAAGTAATCAAACTCTCACTTACATTTATCCCTAAGAAAAATTTCACAGCTGAGAAATGAGAAACCATATGTTCTCTACTGAAACCTACAATATTGGTACAACGAGGCGATAAAAAATTTCCATACTTTGCAGAGGAATTAAAGATTAAAGATTAAAGAGAAAAGAGCAAACTTTCACTGCCAACAAGAAAAATATCAACAACCTTCCATTGACTATAGACCCTGAACAAAATTTCCAACCCTCCACTCCACCAATTCTAATTAAAAACCAATATCAACTATATTTATCAATACACAAGTTGATAGCAATCAAGAAACAGTAAAATTCACTATCCATGACATCTGATAACAAACTCCACTTCATCAAATCCCTGAAATAGTACATAATTCGTATCGAATCAAAAAATATGTATGCATCACATTTCAGAAATTTATAAACTCAAATAAGCAACGATTGCTTACAAGCTCCCACCAAAACCTTCGTTGATGCTAAAACCATCAATTCCACTTTATAAAAGCTCAAACTCAACACAAAACCAAAAACAACTTAAACTAAAAATTCATTTTTTTTATCCAAAAGAAATAAATCCACTGGCAAAACAGTTAAACTGAACCAGATAGTGAAAAAGCGTAGAAACCAAGCAAAAAAACCAGTAAAACACAGAGCGACGCCATCAAAATCAGAGCTTTATCAAAACCCAGGCGAGGATATCAGAATCCAAACCTAGAAATCAAAGCAACAGCTCCAGCTCAACCCTGTCCTAAAGCGCCAACGAATCCCATCAGAAACACCAACTGAAGACGCCAAATCCAACCAAACCAACCAATACCCTAGTCCCTCTCACTATTCCTACTCAGGGTTCTGTTTTGAACTCCAGAAAGCAGCTTCTCTGGAGAGGAGAAGAGGAAAGAAGAGAAGAGGAGACGGGAGAGAAATACAAAAATCCGGAAGTGGCAAGTGAATTTCTCGGAAATCACTTCCGAACTTCCGAGTCGTTTTATAACATTTATTATCTCTTTCTCAAAATTTCCGTCAGGGTCAACGGTTAACCCCGTTAGCGTCCCGCCGTCTAATGGCGGGAAAACAGAAAAGCCACGCCAAGTGGCAGTGTAGTATTTGATGACAGCAGCACAAGTCATCAAATGAGGTTATTGTATACGAACGGTGAGCTTACCAAACTATATATTTATTAATTTTATTAAAACAAGAAATATGAGACTTTTTCTCACTCTACTCTGATTATTAGACAAAAATATCATACAATCAATGTTGACTTAACTAACATACTTCCAAAAAGGAAAAAAAAAAAGAATTCGGCATAAATATTTTTATTGGAGAAGTGGTTGACTAACATCTTAAGCAATAGATTTTATCCGATAATATCATATATAATAAAATTAAACTAATACTCAGACATCAGAACGATGTTTCTCTCACGGGCGGTGACCACAACGCCAGTTTATAACGCTTCATATTCCAAGTTTTGTGGTTGATTGATATAGACGTCCATGATTGGAATATAATCGAATTAAAAAAAGGGATTTTGGGGGAATTAAAAAAGATTATCATGTCATGGTGGAATTGGAAATGAATTTGTCCACCACTCACATGACCGGCCAATTGACCTATTAGTGAACTCGAGTCCCAGGTCAGCAGCTAAGGGTGTTTTGGTAAATTTGTTTCTTTATGGTCGATTTAGAGGTAGGTCGAGTTTCCAGCGAGTGTCAGATTCTAGCTGAAAAGGTCCAGCACGCGTGTGTGACGAGGGGTCGTGTCGTTGTGGCATGTGCCTGGTTGCCATTGCAAATGAACCGTGCGGTCTATTATTCGTGAAATTTACTCAATAAAGATATGTCAATTTAAATTAAATAAAATAAAAATGTCAATAAAAAAAATTCAAGATTTTACATTGCGATTTTAAAATTCAAAACCGATATATTTGAATTATTTCAATTATTTTGGCGATTTTAAATATGCTACTATTTTAAAAATATTAAAATTTTGAAATAAAATTTAAGATAGTATTAGTTGAAATTGATAGTTTTTTGATTTCAATGGAAACTGAAGGCCCTGTAAAAAGCTAATCAAATAATTTTTTAAATTTTTCTATGACTAGTCGATTGTGAAAAAAGAAATTATAATACATTATTGACGTGAAAATGTTTGAACAGAACAATTAGGAGCACTCATGTCCATGCGGACAAGAATATTCTCTCCCACTTTATAACGACAGAGAAAGAGAGAAAGATCCACAATAATGTAAGTGATGACTTACCTGTGTCTGAAGTGAGGGAAGTTCTCTTCCGCATAACCAAAATAGAACTCCATCACAGGAAGCTGAAACTCGCCACTTCAACCGTCACTTACGAAACCACTTCCTTGTGGATCTTCAATATTACTTCGAGCTCCGTTGTTTCTTCTACTTCGATTTCTGAAAGCAAGAATGCAAGCTGAATTCAACAACAGTAGAGCTTTTGTGGTATCTGACAATTAGATCAATCACTCGATCGACAAATCTCGTTTCTGCAAGCAACAAAAGGGGAATAATGGATATAAGAAGGAAATTAATTAAGATGAGTTCATAATACCTTGTCAGTCTTAACCTTGGGCGTGATGAACTTGGATCAGAATGGTTTGGAATGGAGAAAATGAGTCCATATAGAGATGAAGTTGAGAATAAAGAGAAGGTCCAGAGGAGATAAGCACCTCGCTCAAATTATACTCCTCGGTCACTATCTCGACTTAGTAATTTTTTATAAGGAAGAAGCCACAAAGCATGTATTTGTTTACTCGATTAATTTTAGAAAACAATAATGGAGGTTCGAAGAGGGATAGATAGATATGACACAAGCGGAGTACATTATTCTCAAGTCTGAAACTTGGTTCTACACCCCAATCCAAAGCTAACTTGTAGTTAAATTTTTCTGAGGTTTAGAGTTGATTCAATTAGAGATCAGATGTTGGACAGAAATGTTTTTAGAAAGAGAATTAGATTGATGAGTTAGGATGCTGATATGGTTCACACATGGAAATCACTGGCTCAAGAAACTAAAGCTAGTTGAGGAGAAGGCTTCTCTCGGATGTAAAGCTATATGAACCTTTGTGGAGGACACCTATCATAAGATTTGGCAATCCATTTAACAATTATATCATGTAATAATAGACTAATATTACACTTTGCATCACTTAGAAAATAATAACGCTTATCTCTAACACGCAATCAACGGTGTTTGATAAAGATTTTAAATGCTAATAAAACTTTGTTTTTCTATGGTTCTTCCTCTCTTAGTTGGTTCGAGAGATTCTATGGATGATGACCCATGCGCAGCCATGTCAAATCCAGCTAATAAACAAGTAACACGACCAATTGTACCATGCCATGCTCGATTTGTATGGCTTAATATATACTTGGTTGATCCAAACAATTGGAACATCTTTGAAAAAGAAAGAAGCACGATCTTACAATTATTTTCATTAGATTCTGTGGTACAAACAGTACTCCTTGAGATCAAATTCATGGATTGATGGAGCAACTTCCTTAGGCCACTAGAGCTTCAAGGAGACATCTTTTGTTTTGTTTTGTTTTTTTTTTTTTTTCCCCCTTTTTCCTTTCAAATCGCAAGTTGGAAAACCTTTTCTTCCGATTCTTTGTCTCTTGGTGACATCGCAACGACATTGTCTTTTTTTAGTGATAGGGTTATTCATGAGCTTAATTTATAAGGTTATAAAAAAATTTCGAATACGAAACTCTGATATAAGTTAATAAAACACGTGATATAATCTTGATTTGACATGTTTTCCAAAAAGACAGGATAACCATTTTGGTGTCTTTTTTTGTGAGGTCTTAGTGCTAAATATTATGCAAAAAAAAAAAAAGAGTAAATCTAGCCCCTCCAATTCTTTGCATTATTTATAAAAGACCTAACAAGCTTTGTGCCATGCTTTGTTTGTTGATCCTGGCTCTTTTTTTAGCAAAGTTTATGTTTTAATAATTTTTATATCAATTTATTGTCGGATACAAGTTTTGATTGGTGGTTAAGGAAGTGGAAATTCACTCGATCGATTATGGCATGGCATTCGGTCATTTTTATCTAAAATAAATTTAAATTTTTTATATGTTGTTAATCATAATGCTTAGAAATAAAATGGCATATAAAGAAGATAAATTTGATTTTTCTGCTTTTAAAAAGACAAGGAAAAGGATGATGCATTATTGTTCTACAGAATCAAGATAAGGCTGTGAGCAGTAGAAGCAACACTGCGAGTAAAAAGCATAATATTCATGACCATTTCCCCTACAACGCGCAATAATTATTTGATCCATTTTTTAATTTGATTGCATAAATTAATTAGTTGTAATAAAAATTCCTCTAGACGCTCAGTAGCGTCATCTCTCGAATGTTTTCGTGATTAGTAGTATAATAACGTATTAAGCAACCGTTCGACAGAGCGGTTACCATCTAATTGCTCGCCGAACTATTTAGTTTATATTTTTCGCTTTGAATGGGCTTATAGATTCGTACAGGGCCCACACCAATTTATGCAATTGCCCAATAAAAATTTTGAAATTCATTACCAGACAGAGTCACGAGGCTTGACCAATCCGACGTGGCATCCGTCAGCCCGTGTGTGCTTTGACTCTCGCCGTGGGCCCCGCCCTTTTGCCGTCCCTGTCCCGTTCGCGTCTGCCCCGGAGCTCGGCCGTCGATTTCCTCCTAAACAAAATCTCGATGATGGTCCGACGGTCTAATACCAATTTCACGGCGAAACAATGCATTTCGACATCCAAGGACACACTCCTGCAGCGTCACTGCGCTCGCGTCCAAGCCGATCAAAAAGGCGAGCAAAAGATATATCATCCAAAAAGTAGCAGCAGGGCAGAGATCTCGCTCCATTCCTCTCAAAAAGCGGTTCCAATCCGAGGGTTTTTCTTTTCTTTTTTTTTTTTCGGGAATCAGCGCTCGATTTCGAGCGGATTGGTGGCTTTCTCGCCCGGAAATGGTGCGGTTTTCGGGGATCGCTCGGGTGCGGGAAGTGTCGGGGTTGCGGGGATGAGGGGGTTGGGTGGGATTTGAATGGATCTGTGGGTTTAGATAGGGTTTGGAGCTGGGGAGCGAGGGGGATGGAGCGGGCGGGGCTTGCTCCGTGGTTCTTGTGGTTGATCTTGGTGTTTCAGCCTCTGACTAGGATTCTGGCCAACATGGAAGGTAAGGTTCGGCTCGCTGAATTTCTGTCTTGTTATTTATTTAATGTGTTTTTTGGGCATTTTTGGGATAATCTAGCACAAAATAAGGGATCTGAGAAATTAGTCTGGGTTTTAAAGATTCCTTGAAGTCCATTGCATTGTGATTCAATCGCACAAATGATTGAAAAGTTGCCACTTGAGCTGTGGGTGATATGGAGTTAACTTCACATGCTTCAGGTTGCATCCTGGTTGAGAAACGCGATAGATTTATACTACATTATCAACATGATTCTGAAGAATTCTCGACCTCGGACTTAATAAAGTGGGAATATTGTTGATGATTTAGAACATAATATTAGTAGGACTTCAACAGTGGAAAATGTGGAGACACCAGTGTTGGGAATGATGCTGGATATCCAGAACTGGCATTTGAGTTTAAAACAAATTATGTTTCTCGCCTTTAAGCATCATATGAAAAGCACATTATCTTTAATCGTAAAATTCACAAGGGCAATTGTTCACTTTGATGACATTGCAGAAACATTTTGTGCACTCTCTATTCTTCAGCAATCTTACTGAAAATGTACTACTCCAATCCCTCCCGTTCATCATTTGCGCATTGGCCTCATGTGCAAAACCACATTGGCATTTCCCATGGAACAAGAAAAAGTGTGGCACATCTTTTGGCTCTACTGGAAGACTGAACAATGAAATATTATCTGCTTAATCGTAATTTTTCTTCTTGCTTTCTTGCTTTCAGTCTACAAGTAATTCTTTCTCAGTTGATCTCAAGTGACTTCATATCACCTTTATCTTGTTTTGTATTTTATCAATTACATAAACAATGTGAATTCAGCTTTCTACCATGAACCATTTATTGTGGCCATTTTTTCTTTATTTAGGCATTTGTTTCCTTCATTCAAATCCTTGTGTCATATTTGTTTATTTGCCAACAGGTGATGCTTTGTTCCAATTGCGGACCAACTTAAAGGATCCTAGCAATGTGCTCCTCAGTTGGGACCCGACTCTGGTCAATCCTTGCACATGGTTCCATGTTACATGTAACAACGACAACAGTGTGATCAGAGTGTAAGCAGAAATAGCACTGTTGTGGCAACATGTAATGGCTGAGAACATTATTGTCCCATGTTTTGACATTCAATATGCCTTTTTTTAATGACCTTGGAAATGCTGCTCTGTCTGGCACATTGGTCCCAGAACTTGGTCAACTTAAAAATCTGGAGTATTTGTAAGTTATTTGTGTTAGTCATAAATTGTGGTTATTTTTTACCTTATTATTGCACACCCTTTGACTTATAAGTTAGAAAAATTTTCAATCTTGGATCAATCCAAAACTCCAAATAAGTACTCAGCATTTACAATTTTTTTTGGTTGCAGGTCTTGCTCAAGTTTTCATGTTTATATTAGCTCAACTAACAAGTGCTTCGCATTTACCCCTATACATATGGTTTTTGCCTTCACCAATTGAAAGGTCTCAAATGGATCATTCTACAAAGGCTGTTGCCCATATGTATCTTAACAATCATCAATATCATCATTTGCATCTTTAGTTGAATGTAGTTATCAACACCTGCATGCTGTCCAGATCCGGAATGCATTGTTTAATGAATTTCATCTAATCACCAATCTTTCCTTTATTGCCATGCACTTCTTTATCACAAACTTTAACTTATTATTTCTGAAGCTGACTATCTGGTGGCTAGTTAAATTTACTTCCACATTTTTTGCTTGGTAGTGATTTCTTTTATTGACCTTAACAGGGAACTTTATAATAACAATATAAGTGGGATGATTCCTAGTGAACTTGGCGATCTAACAAACCTTGTGAGCTTGGATCTGTACCTAAATAATTTCACAGATGTAATACCAGACACTCTTGAGAACCTGTCAAAACTTTGTTTCCTGTAAGGACACTGATCTCTTTTTTGCGTTTATGTGGATCTTGCCTAGGATTTGTTGTATGCCTTTTCTTGTCTACTTTGAATGTGTATTTAAAATAGGCATCCTTATAAAGCCATCATTCAGTACTAATATAGGTTTGCTAAGATATTGTTCTTTCAGCTTGAAGTAATGTTCTAGAACCTTTATTGTGTTTTGGTTGACTCTTTTTGTTATATTAGAACAAGTTATACATCTCTTGTTTATTCTTTGTTATATACCTTCCATTGTAGTGCACCCCTTTCTTATGTTTTTCTGCTATCAATCTACTGAGCATCATTTATCAAAAGGAACTTCCCCTCCATTTACTTCTTTTGAGGATCTATTTTCATTATCTAATATACTTGTTCTGCATTTTTCCACAATTTTTGTCCAAGGATAGGCGGCTTAACAATAATAGCTTGTCAGGTTGGATTCCAAAGTCATTAACAAATATCAATGCACTGCAAGTTCTGTAAGTTCCTTTATTTGCATTTGAACTAACCTACCCTATTTCTCTCTGTGTGATCTATTTAGTTCATGCCATGAAACTTCTATGCTTAAACTGCAGGGACCTGTCAAATAACAACCTAGCTGGAGAAGTTCCCTCAACAGGCTCCTTTTCTCTGTTTACTCCCATCAGGTATCTTGCTTATGAGGCTGGATAACAAGTATTTCCTATGGTGCGTTTGTTTCCATTGATGGCATATGCTAATTGTTGCAGTTTTGCAAACAACCCTCTTCTGTGTGGTCCGGGTACAACAAAGCCTTGTCCTGGTGCATCTCCATTTTCTCCTCCACCTCCATTTGTTCCACCGGCACAACCATCATCTCTGGGTAATGATTTTGTGCATTGTCTGTTTCCTGTAGTAACTTGTCAATATCCTCCAAGATTGTCATTTGTCTACCAGATTCTGAATAGGATTTAGCATGCAAATAATGGTATTGTCTTAGTATTTTGTTTTCTGTCCTGGTAACACAGTTGGCCTTTACAGTCATATGACATAGCAAGTTCCTAAAGAAATTCCTGCCTACGCTGCACTATCCTCTGAGGAAAACCAGCTAGATCAAACTGAGTCCCATGCGTTCTCAAATTTCCATGATTTGAATCTGTTTTTGGTGTAGCACAATCACTACAAATTAGGCAACAATTTTGGTGCTTGTATTCCATTAATATCACGATCAGGACCAAAATCTGATTCTTGCTGCTGGCTCCTCATAATTTCTATGATCCTCAATTGGAAAAAAAACATCTCTTCTGGTACATAATGTGCAAGAAAAAATTGTGGTTGACAAAACAACTGTTCCCACTCCCCCAGCTCAAAGGTCAATCAATGGTAAAATAATCAGTTTTCAAGTCAATAAATGTCTAATTTAATCTAAAGTGGTCATATCAGAAACTATCAATTTTGCTTGATAGATGTAAACTATCAATTTTGCTGAAAGTTATTCTTTATTTATTCAGGAAGTAGTGTATCTAGCACTGGAGCAATTGCCGGAGGAGTTGCCACAGGTGCTGCTTTGCTTTTCGCTGCACCTGCAATTGGTTTTGCATGGTGGCACCGTCGTAAACCACAAGACCAATTCTTTGATGTACCAGGTTTTTATAACCAGGGATATAAGTAAACATTCTCATGTGATGGGGTTCATATGTAGAATCTCTCTTCTGCAGGTGAAGAGGATCCTGAAGTTCATCTGGGCCAACTTAAAAAGTTTTCCCTGCAAGAACTACAAGTTGCAACTGATGGTTTTAGCAATAAGGACATTTTTGGCAGAGGTGGGTTTGGAAAGGTATGCAAAGGCCGACTTGCAGATGGCTCCTTAGTGGAAATAAGGCTTAAAGAAGAGCGCACACCTGGTGGGGAGCTTCAATTTCAGACAGAAGTGGAGATGATTAGCATGGCAGTGCATTGGAATTTGCTTCGTCTTCGTGGGTTTTGCATGACACCCACAGAACGGCTACTTGTTTATCCCTACATGGCTAATGGAAGTGTTGCATCATGCTTAAGAGGTAGTACTCATTTTTCTGTTTTAAGTGATGTTTGTCTTTCCTAAAAGAATGCTCTTAAAAGAGACTGCTGTTGTGGCTAATTGTATTCTGAGCGCCCCTCTATACAGTTATCACTTCTTCCAATGGTAAAACCTAAACAAGCTTTTCAACTTCTTTGAATGCTTATTTGGGTGCTTGTGGTTATTTGTAGAGAGACCACCATCTCAAACACCCCTTGACTGGCCAACTAGGAGACGGATTGCATTGGGCGCTGCTAGGGGACTGGCTTACTTGCATGATCATTGTGACCCAAGAATCATTCATCGTGATGTCAAAGCTGCCAATATCTTACTAGATGAAGAGTTTGAGGCAGTCGTTGGGGACTTTGGCTTGGCCAAACTTATGGACTACAAGGATACCCACGTGACAACTGCTGTCCGTGGGAAAATAGGGCACATTGCTCCAGAGTACTTGTCCACAGGCAAATCTTCAGAAAAGACTGATGTCTTTGGCTATGGAATCATGCTTCTGGAGCTCATTACTGGTCAAAGGGCATTTGATCTGGCTCGGCTTGCAAATGATGATGATGTCATGTTGCTAGACTGGGTAAGCTTCATTTTGTTGCAAAACTTGCATTATCCCATCCTTCCGTTGGACAACTGCATTCACGAATTGGCTGCAATTTAGCAATCACTAGCACATTCCTGGGTTCAGACAGTGGTGGTCAATCTTGGACTGTATTGTTGTGCTTTTTCTGAATGTTCCAGGTTTTGAGTCACCTTTGGAGCTAGAATTTATTTTAGGACCATAGAATGCTGCTTCTCTTGATACATTATGATGTGTGTGTGTGTGATAATCATCTTTGCAGTGGTTTTGATTCTACATGTACTCCAATCATAGCAATCCAGGAGATTATTACTATTACTAATAACTGTTATTACCTAACCTATTGGTGTCTGTCTTATCAGGGCTAAGCGCAACCCTTAATTTTTGTTATTCTCAGGTGAAAGGACTTCTGAAAGAGAAAAGGCTAGAAATGTTGGTCGACCCTGATCTACAAAACAATTACGTGGAGTCAGAGGTCGAGTCACTCATCCAAGTAGCTCTACTTTGCACCCAAGGCTCTCCAGTGGACCGGCCAAAAATGTCAGAGGTGGTGCGGATGCTGGAAGGAGAAGGTCTCACTGAGAAATGGGAGGAGTGGCAGAAAGCAGAAGTGATATGTAACAAAGTGGAGATGGCTCCTCACTGTAACTCTGAATGGATTGTTGACTCTACAGACAATCTTCATGCAGTTGAATTATCTGGTCCGAGATGAACTTGCACCCAGCAGTGGGGATGATGGGAGTCGAACCAAATCATTTTGTAAACCTCTCCATTGCGTCATTTACAATCCCTGTCTACATTCAAAGATACGAATGCTCAAGGGTCCATTTTATTATCTGCAGCTGTTGATTGTTGTGTATAATGTTTGTTAATTGTATTATTGTTGTCATTGGTTTTTATTGTGATGAGTTTTAGAGTACCTGTTTGTCCAAGGGAGTTGCAGCATTTTTTGCTGCGACGAGATGCTCGTATTGACAGAATCATTTGCATGGGGATGTTTTTGGTGGATACCAACAAGATGTTCATAATTTGGAATAAACATGAATTTTATTGTCTCATCTTTAGTGTTTTTTGAGTACATTACTCTGATGTCTTGTGGTCATTGCAATTAAGGACATTTCAATCACAAGTTATGTCTAACACAACCACCTAAAATATCCTCTCATGAAGAGATGGAAACAAGATAATAATATCACTACAAGCATCAAAAAACAAAAGGCCATTGGAGCAACAGAAATCGACTCTTCCTTTTTGTTTCCTTTTTTGTTTTGAAGAAGCAATATTTGGCTAAACCTGCCAATTTTTTCTTTTTCAGTAAATTGATTACTGGAAAAGAGAAAACAATCTACCAATTGCTACAGAAAAATTGCAGAGGGTCATCTTGGGATGGTACATGAACCTTATATATATATATATTATTGACATGGAGAATCTCAGCAAAAATATTTAAACTACCAACTAAAAGACATGTAAGAATCAAGTCTTTAGATAAAATTTGGTCGGAAACCTGTAGATTACAATAGTAAGCATGAGTTGTTGAGTGAATGTTGAATTGGGGATGCATCGTGTTATAAGAGAATAAGCCCAATAGCTAATTAAAGCAAAGAGAACGTATCTTGAGGTAGGAAGCATCTCTTTGTATGGATTATAATTCATATATCTATAAGAGACCAAGGGCCTTCAGCTGCTGAACATGCTCAGGAGGGAGGGGTGGAGGGCACCAATTTGGATCTGCCATCTCGCTCTCAGCATCCTCTACTACATACTCCTGCCACATAAAAAATAATTAAATGATGGTTAAAGATCATAGGATATTTTCCAAGAATAAGAAAAAAATGAAACCATAAATTAACACTAGAATGTCTATTTTTTCTGCTAAACAGCTCCTGGACACAATATATTACTCTGATAATAATACCCACAACACACAAATTTCAGCAGTTCCTCCTGTTTCTCTTCATGTTTTATGAGATGAATTACGAAAAATCTGAAGTGAACCCTAAAGCAGAAAAGGCACCAAAGTCAGATGCACTTTATTAAACCCATTAGATATTATGAATATCAAATCTAAACATTTTAGGACAGAAAGCATGTGGGTAACACATTACTCAAACTAGAAACAGTAAATAAAACGAAGCACGCTTACTTTGGTTAACATCCGCTTAGCAAGTATATGATAGTGCCGCTGCCAAATCCGTTGGCCAACCATTGTTGCAACCAGAACACTGTAAAATATGCCAATGACAGTGAATAGGCCCAGCAAAATGATCGCCATAATGAGCAATAGTGGGAGCCCAGCTTCACCAGCACCAGCCAGGCAACCACATTCACCTGCTGTACTCGTGCAACCCTCAATGCATGTAGTACAGTCTGTCCACATACAGAGAGTGCCAGGAAGATGGCAGTCCGTGCACACGCTATAAGAAAGGAAAAAATTAGCCACGCGGCTCATGTCACTGAAAAATAGCAAAAGCAATTACCCACGGTCAAAGGTGACTGCTAGCATCAAAGGAAAGTAGCATGTTGCATGAAAATGAGATTATTTTGGTGACTACGAAGAGAAGTTCTTGCTAATCTGAATTCAAGAGTAATGAAACTGCAAAAAACAAAAAGGGCAACAAGGAGAGAACTTGAAAGTGGAAGAACATCCCCATGATAGTCCTGCTGACAGATAACACGTGAGGAATAGAAAATTTACTAATCTGAGTATTCTGCTTCCCATATAAACCACATGATCTTAATTTTGAGCTCCATTTTACAACATGTACAAATAGTCATCAACCTGCAAACAGAAAATGGCATGCATGCTTAAAACCTACATGAACTTTTCATTCCAGATCATGATAAATATATAGATCCTCATGGTAACAAAAAGTTCTAGCTGCAAACTTAAACTAAAGAAACATGCAAAAATCTAGACAAATAATAACCCATTGATATAATTACAACTAAATTGAAAATTATGAACCTGAGCAACAATTAAATGATCAAATCACATAGATGAAGCAGTTACCCAGGTTGACAGCAACATATACAAAGTTCTCGGCATGGTTGAGCCAAATCGTTGCGAACTCGTCGATCATAGCATGTTATAAAACATCCAGACAGTCCAAGCAGTGCAAAAAACAACAGAGCCCCTACATACAAAGCAATTATAATGAAAAATTAGTATTGGGGAGACCAAGAAAGTATAGAACAATCAAATAAAGACAACATACTGCACTACCCCCAAAACTGAGACAAATGTGTTATGCATTAGTGATTGTGCAGGTTCAGGAAGCCCTTGCAAAATATGAAGCACTGGTATTAAGGTCAAGGGCAATTCTTTATATCTGAATATCTGACCAAAGTATAACAACCTAGTTGCATGAACAAACCATGCGCATCAAACATCTCATTTGGTTCTTTCCAAGTCGTGTTAGATAAGATAGAATACAAAGAATGACAAGTAGATTATATTAAGATTGAGAAACAAAAATGTACCTCTGAATTTATATCCCATAAGCATTATCAAATAGTTGAGCTCCACTCATAAAAGTAGATATCAAAGATGTAAATATTCAATATGTGAGTATGCCATTAGAAAATTAGAGTTTCTCATGAAAATAAATTAAAAAACCAACATAGTTAGCAATGGATCTAGTAAGAACATCATAGATAATCACATTTTGTATCAAACAAAATGTGAAGATAAATATTGAGAGGTTTCAAGAGTTCACCACAGATGTAGTAGAAAGTAATTTCACTGTCAAATTGCCAAGCCAACCGCAGCCAATATTGTTGATAACTATCAACTAAATACACCAAATATGCCAGTGAGGAAATTACCTGCATCATTAAGTATCACAATAAAGACAGCTAATGCAGGAGAAGATAAGAAGACAAAGTGACATGCGAAAAAACTCACCAGTTGTACAAGTGCAAAAATGAACAATATATCTCTAGCCACAAAGAAGCGGAACTTCAGAGTCCTCCATTTCCGGTCAGTATGGACATGAACCCTCAGATAGTAAGGAGCCTTACATGTTGTACAATGAGAAAATGCAAAACCTTCCTGTAGAACATCAAGTGGCATGCTTACAGTCACCTCAAACTATGGAAAACAGAATATCTCAAACCACAAAAAGAAATAGAGGTACGATGATTCCAGCTTTTGCTAACCCCAAACAATGCTGTAATAAAAATGACTCCAAATGTGGAAGGTGAAATGTGGGAAGATGAGATGCATAGGCAAATGCAGCAAAAGAGATGAAATAACAAAAGAAAGCCTATAGAAATAATTAACATATATAAAACTAAATAACAACCTGATTCAAGACTTAAGAAGCAGAAATTTTCTAGTAAAAATTTATTTCACAAACCATCACAAATATATTGGCATCCAAAGAAACTACAGCTTGTATAATGGTGTGAAATTCCTAACATAAATGTCAATCATATACATGTAAAAAATCTCTATTATCTGTGTATTATTAAGGAAAAGAACAATTTTGAGTAATTTATCATAGACAAGTGTTTAAGTAGTTTTTGCAACTCAATTCCAACTTCGAAATTGACAAAAATTAGAGTTGAATTTTGAGTCTAATTTGTGGTGAATGAGACCCAATTTGAAATAGAAGAGAGCTAAAAATTCAGGCTCAAACACTGAACCAAGCCGTATTGGTCGATTGGTTTCCAACCGGTCAACCAATTCTAATAAGCCGGACATATCACTGTTCGTAAACGATCGACCGATTCTCAACCAGTTGACCGGTTTGAGTCATGATTTGTAAAAACAAAAATAAATTTCTTTGAATCTATCAAGAATCGATGAAATTTTCAATAAAAGAGATTGTAATCTCAGAATCTATCAACCATAGGGATCCAGATATAAAAATTATAATAAAAATATATCTTTCAAATTTTAAAATCAAATCAATTGAACACCTAAATTGAAAATCTCTTCAAGCCCAATAAAAAAGGACTACAACACATGAAATAAAAGAGAAAATTATTGGGCGAATTTTGAAGCAATTACTCAACGAATTCCGAAAAAGGAGAGTGTGAATCTCGTTGTCAAGAAGAAGATCAAGAAGACATTGTCAAAAATGCAAAAGAGATCACCCTGTTGTCCGCGTTCGGATGACTAAACTATAGAGAACCAAATGCCTAAACTCTTTCGAGAGCTTTTTTTATTTTACTAACACCGCAATCACTCGTGATCCTTTGTAAGGTGGCATATCTCCACTGACACCGCGGCCCATAGCATAACGACGAATCCCGACTAACACCAAAGTCATTTTCGATCCGTTGCATAACGGCAAATCTTCACCAATATCATGTCATATGCAGCCCTGCGTATAATAGCGAAACTCCACTAACATCGTGACCATACATGACGCTTCACATAATAGCGAAACTCTATCAACACCGTGGTCATCCGCAGCTCTTCATCAATGAAACACGACCAAAACCGCGATTACCCGTAACTCTTTTGCATATCATGAGGCCACTCTTTGCTAAGAAACTTGAATTTTGCAGCCAACCATGAAGTTCTTTAAAAACAAAGGAAAAACGTTGATAAATACTCACTTGAACGGAAACAAGAACAAAAAGACAAACAATCAAAATTCATAATCGGTCTAAGACCAACTCGTAAACTCACTCAAAAATCATTTAGACGATGTTAGCCACCAAACTCGCAATTCGAACTTTAGACCAACTTACAAGCTCGTGAATGTCCAAACTATACCGGCATGTGGCCTTGCGAATGTCCAAACTATGACAGCCTGCAGACTTGCAATTCGGACTCTACCAACATGCGAGCTCACAAACATCCAAACTATGTTAGATTGCGGGCTCGCGAATCGGACTCTATGCCAGCCTATGGGCTCACAAACGTCCAAATTATGCCAACTTGAGATTCGGACTCTATGCCAACTTGTGGACTCGCAAACAAAATCAAATCGACTCGACTAAAGCATCAAATGGATCAAATGGATAAGAATAAATGAATTTAAATCAATCGGACAGACAAAAAAGCCCCCCTAGCCAGTTATCCAGTACTCGAACCAGTCATTCGGTTCTATTGAACTTGCAAGACGACACTTTCACAGTCCATCAACCAGTAGCCCAACCGGTCGTCTGTTTTAGACAAAAAATTGATGAGTTGAATTTAAAAACCAATCCAAATCAATATTTGATCGATTCCAACCCATGTCAATTTGAAATCAAACCAAGTTAGCCTAGTAGCAAAACTAAGTTTAAATTAAAGTTAAACAAGTTAAACAACATTCGAATTAAATCAAAATAAATTCAAATCGAATCATGATTGAATCAATCACATTTGGGTTAAGCTAAAATGAATCCGAATTGAGTTCGAATTAAGTCCCAATTAGGTGAAGTCAAGATTTGAACCCAAACCCAACAAGTTAAACCAAGTTCCAACTGGCCCAAATAAAATTCATACCCAAACTTAATCAAGGTCAAATCAATTCGCAACCAAGTTAAGTCTGACCTAAATAAGTTCGAATAAAACTAAATTAAGCCAAATCGAGTCCCACTAGGTATGTTGTGAAAACATTTGGTGATACTCCAAGAATATGTCTAACCCCATGAGCAAAGGGTGATACTACCAATATAACTTAAACAAAACTAAAATAAGTCAAATTGAGTCTTACTGGGTGTAATTCATTAAGGATCTAATGGAAACCCAACTTGAGATGGAATCCAAATATCAATTGAGATCAGTTGATAATAAGTCCAAAGTTATCACTAATATTTTATACCCAATTGACAATAAGTTAAGATAGGTCGTCGATCATCAAATCGAAAATAATTAACATAAACTAAAAGCATTAATCATTCCTTCAAATCAAATAGGATAAAAGGTTTGAACTCGCTCAGTCAGTCAACTGAAATATCTCATCCAAATAATTTCGATTGATAATAAATTCAAAACCATCAACAACACCCCAAGTTCAGTAGTCAATATAGGTCATCGATCATCAAATCAAAAATAATTAGCATAAATCAAATTTGTTGATTATTCCTTCAAGATAGGTCTAAACTCGTTTAGTTAATCAGCTGAAATGTCTTATCCAAATAAGGATAGTTTATAACAAACTCAAAGTTATCGACAAAACCACAAATTTAATTGACAACAAATTCATAAGGGTCGTCGATCACCAAATCAAATATGATTAGTATAAATCAAATCCACCGATCACTCCTTCAAATCAAATAAGGTAAAAGATAGGTTTGAACTCATTTAATCAGTCAATCAAAATACATCGTCCAAATAAGTTCAATCGACAACAAACTCGAAACCATCGATCACCCTTCCAGCTAGTCAAAAAAGCGACTGACGACACATCTTTTAATCTAATCAACCTCAAAAATCATTGACGGCACACCATTTAAGTTAGCCGACCCCGGAAGCGATCGGTGACACACCTTCCAAAACTAATCAACCCTTAGAAGACGTTGATGGCACTCCAAAATTAAACTCGACAAGTCGTCAATAATGCTTTAAAAAAAATTAACTATCAATATCCAAACCTATTGATCATACTTCAAACTAAATTTAACAAATCATTACTAACGCTATCAAAAAAAATTAAACATCAACACCCAAAACTATCGGCTATATTTTAAGCTAAACTTGACAATCAATCAATAATGCTTTCATAATCTGTCAATTAATTATGCTCTAAGTTATGAATCACACTTCAAGCATGCCCTCTTTTCATCTCTTTATGTCCTACTGAGTGACGTTGCCAAAACAATTCATTAATATTCGTCGATGATCAAATCAAAGTCCGTCTAAGCCAGACTCCACACAGTCCCACACGTGAGAGTAGGATAATAACGCAAATCAAAGCTTTTTCTTCACTTTATTTTTTTTTATTTTCATATTTTTTATGATTTTAAATTCATTGTAAAGGGAAAGCATATTCTTCCTCAAGCCATTTACCATTTCTCAAATTGATTAGTATCATACTTTTTTCTTTTTTTTCTGTATCTATTTTATTAATTAAATTTTTTGTTTTTGAAATATTCTTAATAATTATCGGAGTAATTAACAATAAAGATTTGCGCTTGTTGGAAGTCAATGTTCTCATAACACCTGACTGTGCACTTAAATTATATATAATTTTGATTTGTGTATCAAGATCACTTCTCAAAGTTTCTGTTATCTCGGGCCGCCAAATCTGATCCCACAAGTTTTATCACAAAAAAAAAAAACATTTATGGCAATTCAAAAAAAACTTGCAATCCATGACCAAGAGTCCTTAACATAAAGAACGATAGGCAGAGGCATACCAATAAATTCTATTATGAGTGAAGACATAAATTGCATACTAATATCAAGAAGTTGTGAGGAACTAAAGGTCAAAAAAGCATAATCCAAAAAGGAAAATTAAATAAAGCAAATGTTGCAAACCATGAGTCTTCTCCACTAAGATGAGTTATATGCTATATTTTATCCAACAAAAAACCTAAAAATGCAATTCAACTTAAGACAAACACATACTTATCAATATAAACACCATAACACTTGACTATTGAGTATTGATCATTTGCACATTATTTTTCATTTCCTACAAAGACTTAACAATTTTGCTATGTCAATATGGGTGAATTGTGAATAATGTCTGGACAAACTCTCTCTTGAGTTTGATCAACTGAAGAGACTATGAATGCTTAGTCCTATGAGAGCTGTGACAAAGAAACTGAGCAAAGTTTCCGTGTCTCAGGTTAAGCTCCATAAGTTTTTTATGACATCCATAAAATTTACATAAGAACTTTGGTTTGGGGAGTTTGGACTTCAAGCGATGAAAAAAAAAAGAGGGGATAATATATGGACAAAATTTCTATGGTAATACCTACATTGCCTAAGACTAATTTCGTGACCATATATGGTACTAGGCATGTTTGGTTATCCACAAATCCATCAAATATGTCAGTAGTCAACCATAGATTTCACTATAGAAATCCTATTTTCATGGATGGAAAGCAGTTCCACGTCACATTTATCCTGTGTTTCTCTTCTTCTATCCCATTGAACTGGCTAAGCTGAGATTTTATCAACTTAGCTTACTATTCATCAATTAGACCACAGCAAATACAAAGTTTCATCACCTTTTAGAATCCGAGAGAAATGATGACATTGCAACAAGTGTGGTAGACGAGAAAAACACCGTTGCCTCTACTAAGAACTCCTTGAATCCACAAGAAAGAGAGAAAATTCACTAAAGTAGAACTTTATTGAGAATAAAAGTGGTTCCTCCGTCCATATGACTGAAGGCCTATTTATACAAATACCAGAAGTCATAAATAAATTAATCTACGAAAATAAAATCCTAGATAATGATTCATTCTTTCCAAGTTCTAAACTGAATAGGATTCAGTTCAAAGTTAATATTGGATTGGTGGAATTCGAGAATAAGACCTAATTGACTCATACTATGAGAGACTCATGACATCATAATGAAGAGAATTTCAATATACTATGAAATAATGTTTTCACTATTTTCCCCATCAATAATCATGTCACAGATCTTGTCATTTATTGTGCAATAAGTGCAGAAGATATTGTGACGTAGGTTTTCCTTTTGTTTTGGGATGTACATTAGATTCTAAACTACTAAATATGACTTTTCACCATCAAACTCATCGAATATTCCATCTTCATAATTTTCTTGATCACAAGTTAGGTCATCATCTTTTGAGTCATGTAAATCATCAATTACAAAATTATCTTTAATAGCCATATTCATAGGTTGTCGTGTTGAACAAACATTAGAATGACGTCCAAATTTTCCACAACGATAGCACTTTAAATCAAGATTTGAACTTGGATGCTTTGCTGATATGGTGTTTCCTAATGGTTTTATAAGCCTAACTTCAAGACTCACTTGTGTAGGAGATCGATGAGGTTGTGTATCTGCACCTCTATTAAGAATAGATTATGCTCCTTTTGAATTCTCACCAATTGTTCTCCCCGCCTGATTTTTAATGACAGGTCGCTCTAATTGGGACTCCACACGAGTTGCACTCCTCACAGCCTCATTAATCGTCCAAATAGATTGCAAGAAAATCTTATTTTGGATGGTTGTGCGTATCCCACCGATGAATCTTATCACTTGATGAGATTCAACCTCTACTAGATTATTACGTACTGATAGGCAATAGAACTCCTCAGCATATACCTTCACACCGCGATTACCCAGTCAACAATTTTGATATTACTGAAAGAGTACCTGGTCATAATCTATGGAAAGTAATTGTTTTTCGAAAAGAGCCTTCATTTGTGACCATGCTCGAATTGGAGTTTTATTTTGGCGTGTCCTTTCCAATTGGATACGTTCCCACCGTACTGATGCACCCCCCTTGAGTCGGTAAGCAATAAGTTTTATTTTCTTCAAATTTGAAATCTTCATATAGTCAAAGAACCGTTCTACTTCAGCAAGTCAATCGAGAAAATCTTCGATCTGAAGTTGGTCATGACGTCTATCATGCTTAGAAACTGGCTGATGAAGGATGTCTTCAATTTCTTCGTCGTTGGAGTTTTCAAGGATTTATAAACTCTTTGGATTCACTTGCAGAGCCTTTCCTCGACCAATTGGATCACGAGTCACTTCATCGATCCGTCGACATGGTTGATTCATGCCTTCAAGTTGATCCATCCTCAGCATCAAGCTTGCAAGTGAGTTTTGGATTGCCTCCATGGTCGAATCAACATACTCAAGGCTGATGTGATTACCCACAGGAGTACCGTCCCTAAGATTGCTGCTGGTTACGTCGTCGTTAGACATTTAGCAAGAAGAGTCTCACTTTGATACCACTTAACGTAGCAACAAGCGTAATAGACCAGAAAAACACCGTTAACTCTATTAAGAACTTCTTGAATTCATAAGAAAGAGAAAAAATTTACTAAAGTAAAACTTTATTGAAAATAAAAATGGTTCCCCCGTCCATAGGGTGGAAGACTTATTTATACAAATACCAGAAGTCCTATTTGAGTAGGTCTCTGGCTTCCCAAGTTCTAAACTGAATACAACTCAACTTGAATTCATTAATTGAGTTAGTAGAAATCCTAAATAAGTTAACCTACGAAAATAAAATTCTAAATAATTATTCATCCTTCCCAAGTCCTAAACTGAATAGGATTCATTTCAAAGTTAAACTTGAGTTGGTGGAATCCGAGAATAAGACCTAATTAACTCATATTAGGATAAACTCATGACATCATAATGAAGAGAATTTCAACATAGAAAGGTACTAAATAAGATAAATCTTAAGTTAAATAAAAAAGTGAATCAGATCATTTGTCATGGCCTCTTGACTTCTGAATTAGCTTCTTTTGATATTTTTGAACATCCTTTGAACGTCCTACATCAAATAAGGCCAGATTGTCAACACATTGACACTATGCAAAGTAATAAACATATTATAATATAGAAATGTTGGTGATAGATTGTTTCCAGGTTATATGTATTAGGAATAAAAGCTACATCAAATTAGACCACAACACAAAGCTAATACCTAGTATATCATGAAAAATTGGTTATGCAGTATGCTACTGCATCTTCAAAAGTATATATGACAAATAAGAGTCATACTTTGTGTGAATTCAAGAAAGATCGGACTCAAATATCATTACACCTACATTAGATTTATCATAAGAAGTTTTGGTGGCAGGTTTCAATTTCAGTTCCCTCTAGCCTCTTCACATCCTCCCATCCTATCAGCTTCATCCAATCAAAATTGGTCACTGGAAGGAATTGGCACCAACTCATTACCAATCATAATGAAAAAGAAAAGGGAATACAGGACTTTCTTGATTGCAATTTCTGTCCTTATCTCTACATCCATTTATGTTACCTTGCATATCTCCATTTCTTGTTGAAAATCTATTGCAGACAAGAACCTGAACAATTAGTAATATTGCCAGCTGTTTCATTGAGCAAGTGCCTCACAAGTGGCAGAACTCGTTGCAAGACTTGACAACATGCTGAAGACACCACGTGTCCTACATGTGCCATCCTGGCATGAAAAACTATACTGTATTTAGCAGATAGGGTCTAGCACCCTCACTCCACTCACATCCATCCACAAATTCACAAAAGATAATACAAAGCAGCAATATCAGAAGCTGAAAATTTTGATATCAAACTAAAATCAAGTAGCTGGTGACCCAAATTAACAAATACAAAACTTGGATTTTAGCCTATAAGATTAAAGGTTAAAATACATGTAAAAATCCATTTCCAGACACTTTATAGGGCTTGCTGCGAATCAAACTGAGAGACACATTTCCTAGAATAGCAAGTTTCACCATGCAAACAAGCACCAAAAAAAGCAATATAAGACTTTACCCTGACAGCACGCCAATGATCCAGGCACTCACGGTGGACATACTTCGAGGTTCCCTTGCACTTGCATGGAGCAATGAAATCCCTTCCTGCAAGTTTTCCAATTAAGAGGATAATTACCCCAATTAATTGTTACCACCACAGACCCAAAACATTAAAATTCGAAACAACGAGAGCCAGATTGAGCTAACAAAATCAATTAAATATCTTCAAAAAAATGTAAAGAATTTTTGTCACCATCAAAATCTGATATCGGAGAAGATGCAATCATGTGAAAAACCTGAAAATAAACAAATTGCACCAAATTAATGGCCAAAAAAGAGCGCTACGATCCCCCAAAGGTCAAAATTCGGCCACAGCATAAGGTAAAAATGATGCAAAAACAGCTGAATTTCTGCAAAACGAAGAAACCACACCATCCGATCGCCAGAAAGAATACTAACGCCCCCCGCCATCAAAATTCAACTGAAGAGAAGTAAAAAACTATACACGCAAATCAAATCAAAATTGCTTCAGCAGAACAAACTTCAGAAAATCGTCCCCAAAAGGGAAAAATATGGCAGAATGGACGCCACAGCAGAACCCTTAAACCCTAACCATCAAAATCTCATAGAAACTACAAAAAGAAGCACCAAATGAGCAGCAAACGAAGCCCTAACAGAGAGCGGCGGTTGAAGGGACAACCGTCGGTCTCGAGGCAGATGCGGCACTGGAACTGATCCCCGGGGCCGGCCTCAAGGTCGATCTCCGGCGAGGGGGGCAGAGGGGCGGGGGGCGGGATCAGCGGCGACGAGCTCTCCCGATCCGCCATTGGCCGATGAGATACTAAAGAGATCTCCGGCTCCTCGCCAACAGCTTACATTCGTGGAGAAGAGGTTTCGGGCGTTCGCTGCAATTTCCACAAACTTGACGTTAGGGCCGTTACCGGGCCCGGGCCGTTAGAAGGCCTGGGTACAGCATCATACGTGCCATTCACGTGGAAGGAAAGAGCTTGGTTCGAGAGTGTCTCCAGATGTCCAATACCAAGTGATAATATCTTAAATAATAAATAGTTGCCCTCGATATTTACATAATAAAAAAGGCAAACAGAATTTTAAAAGTAATTAGCTGACAAATATATCAACTATTTCAGTATATAAGAAGAGAGTAGTTATATTAACTCAAAAATAAATTTAGTTAATTGAATTATGATAAAATAAAGAGAAAATTCCAAAGCTTTGATTTTCTAATTACTAAAATGAATCTTGTCACTACAAGTTTTTTTTGCCAATTTTTATTTTGAGCTTTTAACTAATAATTACCGGTCTTATTATAAATTTATGAAAAATTATTTACTTTATTACTATCAGTAAAAAAATTACTATCTTATACTATAAATTTATAAAAATTACCTCGATTAAAATATTTTTAAAATATTTTATTTTAATTCATTTTATCAATTAAAATTAATGTAAAAAATTTAAATTATTCTTATTTAATTTTAGTTTAAATAATTATTAAATTAATAATAAACATAAAAAATCGATTGTTTGATTTTATGAAACTAAAAATTAAAAATCTAATTTTGTTAGAACCAGTTATCCATAATTATGAATTGATTATCCCAAATAAAATTTAAAAAAAAATTATTTTTAAAATTTTTTAATGGAAGAGATTTTTTTGTTAATTTATAATATAAAACAAGTGATTTTTTGAATAAAAATATTATATATATTTTTTTGTAAATTCACAATAAAACTGGTGATTATTTGGTAATAACTTCTTTTATTTTTAAACTTAATTTATTTGGTCCATGCGACAAGAATGCAAACAAAACGTATCAATTATTGGCTTGAAAGAATGGGTGACCTTTTTCATTTGCGGGGCCTTCTTCAACAAAATTATTTGAAAAAAAATTATATTAGGATTTGAATACCAGCAAAATAGTATGGATTTGTACACCACTTAACATTTTTTTAATGCTCTTTTCACAAAAATAGTGAAAAAGATGAATCAGTTTTTTTGATAGCATTACAGGGCGACACTAGAGTTCTGTCACATTTGCATCAGAACTCCACAGATTTCTGCAATTGTTAGCAATCAATTATCATCTGGAAAAAACAATAGACTGCAACCAAAACTTCAGCATCAAATTTATCGAATTAGCTTATCTACTCAAAATGCATCATCTCAAAGATCAATAACATTATCTCTAATTGATGGATAAATAGTACTCATTCATAGACTCTCCTGGATAAGAAACCAAAGTTAGAAACAGAAGCAAAGAACAAGGAGAGCTTATCTAGAAAGGCAAGGAAAACACAGAGCCTAACAAACAAGACAGTCTTCACTTCTTCCTCTTCTTCGGCGGCTGGAGTGCCTCCTCGTCTTCATCATCTTCCTCCTCTTCCTCATTCTCTTGGTCCTCATCGTCTTCTTCTTCCACCTCATCATCGCCATCATCTTCATCATCATCATCTTCATCATTGTCATCGTCGTCGTCATCGTCATTGTCATGATCGTCATGATCCTCCTCCTCCTCACCGTTCTCCTCCCCACCAGCATCTCCACCTGGGTTCTTCTTGTTGTTGTTGTTAGGCTTCTCATAGCCCCCTCCTTCTTCCTCAGAGACATCCTCATCCCCTGGTCCAAGGCCTCCGTCTTCATCATCATCGCCAGCATCCCCATCATCGCCATCGCCATCTCCATCGCCATCATCAGCATCAACTAATTCCAGCTCAGACTTGCTCTTTTCCCGCTGTGCCACCAGGCTTTCCTGTTGGCCATACAGGCCGGATGGGTCCTGAAAGCATTAACACCTATCAACTATAAAGATGAGAAGCGAATGCAATGGAGCTCACCAATTACCTGGCCATGAAAACAATCTTGATATGAATTTACTTTCAACATTCTACTCTCAATCAACATGAGTGCTTTTTCCATTTCAAAATTGAGACTCATATTAACAGCTATGAAAATATTTGCTAATTACATCTTAAATTCTAGAATCCCGTTTGGTAAGGACTCAAGATCAGGATCGACCTAGTTTTTTTATTTTTTTCCTTAAAAAATTAATATTGATTATTTTACATCACTATTAAATTAAATTATTATAAAAATTAATTATTTTTCGAATTTCAAAGTATTGTAGATCAATTTTAATAAAAAAAATACTAATTTATAAAAAATAGTTCATTAATTTTAGTCTCAATCTTAACATTGACCAGTTGCTAAACGAACTCTAGAACATGAAGTAAAACAATTATCACTAAATGAACAAAAGGAAGGTAAAGATGAAAATTAACTACCCAGAAATTCAATTGAATCAAAATCCACATTAAACCTCAAATTCGCAATAAATTATATAAACTACAAATTTTAGAGTATCCACCGTATTTTTGCATTCGAGACGTTGCGCAAGCACTTGTGAAACAAACAATCAAAAAGCAACACAAGTCACGTGAGTCACATGCAGCAAGAGAAGCTTCCAAAAATTTTTCAGACTCACACCAAAGTCACGTGCGCACGTGGATCGTACTAATTGCCCAATATCTGTACAACGCTTTTATTTTCGCGCCCACTTGTTTAATGAGCCCGATTGCGTGACACGGATTATACGCAGCCAATGGTGGTCCCCAAATGCAGATAGGCGGAGATCAAATATCGCGGAATATTCGGCAAGCCATATGCGAATATTCCCTCTACTTTGTGCTTTATAAAAAAAAAAAAAAGACAAATAACCCAAGAAAACACAAAAACGATACTTTTATCCGCAGCAGCCCAGCACCAGAACCTAAACCCAACCAAAAATCGCATTAGATTCCGTTTCAATTCCGGACTCGGCGCACGATAGCAATGATCCCTCACCAGACGGCCCAAAAAACGCAAAAAACGCAAAAAACGCAAAAAACAAGCAAAAAACATAAAGTAGGTTAAGGCGATTATTTGAGCCTACGTCTCTACGGCATCGGCGGTAAGCTTACCGTGTAAGACAGCAGAGCAGCTCTGAGGCAAAAGGCGACGGTCAGCATACCGTCCCCCGCGAGGGAGTCGGCAGAGCAGGTTAGCGGGCGGTGAGCGGAAGCCGGCATGGGCATCTCCATGTTGGACGGCCCTGATCTCCTTTCGGGAGTGCCTGGAGATTGGAAAAAGCAGTGGGAGAGGAACTGGTCACCGTCAGATATCGTCTCCAAAGTGACCGTTTGAGAAATCAAGCGGCATCTCTCCAGAAGATCTTTTGATTTTAGAAAAATACTTTCAAGCGCTTTCTTGGAAAAAAAAAAAGCTTTAAAAAGTTGCGAAATGACGAAATTGCCCAGACTCAACAGCAATATTACACAGAAAGCGCAAGGAAATTGTTTAAAATTGCTTAACGTGAAGGGCAACAAAAGGAAAAACTCGTTCATGCTGGCCGAAAATAGGAAACAAATAAACAATGAGTTTCGGCAAATTCTCAGCAAGAACCCGTGAAAATAGATAGAAAATTGCGAGAAACTCCTCAAAAATCATGAAAATTAGCAGAAAACCATCAGAAATCAGGGGGAACCCACAGAAACACTCGAAAAGCATCAAATCGAGGGCGAAAACGACGAAATCGAGCGGAAAACAAAACTTTCGAAGAAAAAGAGCAGATCCGGGTACCTGCAAGTGAGATCGAAGCCGGAGAGGGGCGGATCTGGAGCTTTCCGGCGCTAAAACCAACAGAGTCCGGTGAGGTCGGCTTCCTTCATTCTGGACCGTCGGATTGTGATCAGAATCTAAATCAGAGAGCTGAGAAGCGATGACGGAGTGGGAAGAAAGGCCTAGAAGAGGCGAGGCTTTAGCGTGAGATTTTTTTTTTTTTTTTTTTTCCTTTCTCACGAGAAAAGAATAAACCGGGCAGCGCGGGCAGCTCGGGCAGGGCCGCTGTGAACTGGAGAATGCTGGCTCGGCTGCCCGTAGAAATAGCTAGGGTGGGGGCTGGCAAGTGGGTTTAGATTAACCCCAGGTTAATTATCTTAATTGAATGCGGGATTGGGGTTGTTAATTGGGCCTGGGTAGGGAAAGGGGTATGGGCCACAGCTTTTTGAAGCAAGTGTGGGTAGGGGCCCTCCTGAGGGGAATAGGATTCCATGGTCTAAGGTTACATTTTAACCATGGTTAGGTTTAGTAGGTGGGTAATTGACCGGTTCTTCAAAGATATTAGCATTAATTTAGCAACATATGACCTAGATACTAACTAATTTGATATTCCAGTCATTGATTTGTCCCAAATTTAAACAAAAAATAAACGATTATTTATAAGAAAAATATACGGTCCAATGTCGTGTGCCATAACAAATCAATCCAACCAACAATCACGTCTCGCACAAATTAGATCAATTTTTTATATCTATTGAGTATTTTTTGAAAAGTAACTTGTTCTACCACAGGACAATAAATATTGCTAGTGGCACGTGATAAAATCTGGCACGTAAAATTTTTCATCCCAGGTTACCCATGATCTCCGACCAGGACCGCGATATTTCATCATTTTCTGAATTTTTGACATTTTTTGAAATTTTTTTTGGATATTTTCCTGATATTTCATCATGCAAATTCGCAACAAAATAGCACGTATGGGTCGGACTAAAGACCTTGGCCCGGTATCTCGGCCCGAATGATGCCACTGCAAAGCTGGTCGTAGTGCCACGACAGCGGCATTATCTCAACAGGTTTGTCCCCGCTCGTTCGCCTGAGCCGCGCCACTATAATTTAAGTGGGCCGAAAATGCAAATTACTTTTTACGATCAAAATTCAAAAGCTGCATTTATATACGAGAGCTGCCACGTGGAGGTGAGTAGGAGCTGGCTTAGTGTCACCGGACGCGGGTGCAGACTAAGTAAAGCAGTGTCACACGTCGTACTGGTCGCTGAGGCCGTTTCTGGGGATCGGTTTTGGTCGGTTTGTGGGTTTAGGACGCGAGACGTACAAATTAAGCACGGTTAATGGGGACGTCACGTCCGGAAACCGTTTACTCATAGCGCTGTCGATGGGCTCGTGGCAGAATTTCCATATGCCGTTTCGCGTCCAAATCGCTGCTCGCGTCTCGTCCACTGAATCAGTGCCGAGCAAAATCCTGCGAGGGAAGGATTTTTATCAGAATTGTTTGGTTAAAATTATCCGAGCAATTTTTTATTTTTATTTTTTTGAAAAAATGATAAAAATAAGTTTTTTTTTTGTATATTTTTATTATTTAATTGTAAAAAAATTACTTTTTTAAAAGTCAATTTATTTTTAAGTATTTTTAATTCAAAAAAATAATAAACTAAACTTTATTTTTATATATTTTGATCCAAAGTAATTGATAAAAAAATATAATTATGTTTAATTATAATAACGTTAATAACCTCACATACAATAATAATATATTTTTAAAAAATTATATAAAATTATTTTTATGAAATAAGTAAATAAATAATATTTTACATAAATAATTACATAAAATTGATTTATGAAATAAATAAATAATATTTTATCTAAATAATTGCACTTATAAAATATATTTTCGTTGAATCAAATGTTAAAAGTATATTGTTTTTAATTATTTTAAAAAATGAGTCGAAAGTAAAAAAATGATTTATTTATTATCCACTTTTAAACAATCAAACAATCCTTGAGAAGAAAAAAATCTAGAGTCCATTTGACTTGAGGTTGATTAATTGGATAGCTATTTTTCTAATAGCATTTTAAATTTAAAAATTAACTAATTGATTAATAAGTACTGAACCAAATGGACTCTTAAGAGCATTTCATAATAAATAATATAGGACAGTCCAATTTTTTTAAAAAAAATTGATTAGAAAAAAAATCCAATTATTTTTTTGCATTTGGTTACTAGTCCAACCATCACAAATTTTTTCACGGAAATGCATTATTTTTTAAGAAACGATAAATTGAATAGCTAATTAGAGTAATTAATTTACAATTGAGTGATAACATGTAATTATATTACATAAAATGTTTAAAAAATGATTACTTGCTGATTATATTATATTTATGTCATAAATAAATAATTAATTGGGTACTAAATAATTATTACATAACTCGATATATTATGTGGATTTATATACAAGGCATGAGGTAGTCATTTTTTTTATTTTTAGTTTAAAGAAGATAAAAATTTAGTCTTTTTTTTTTTTTTTTTTTTGCGTTTGATTGTTAGTCTAATTTCTGAGTCAAACTAATTTTAATCTAAATTCATTATCGAATAATCTCTTAGAGCTTCCCCCTGCAAAGAAGGTAATTTTGCTTCTTCTTTTGTTCCTAATCCTTTTTTTGCTCGCATTTTTCGCTGCAAAACCTTCGCGACCCCCGATCTTTGAGATTGCAAACATCGGCATTGATTGCTTCGCTGCGGAGGTGTCTAGGTACGGTTGTAAGTATAATATTTCGGTCAAAGATTTAATTTCAAATTTAAAATATATTATATTTAATTACATATAATTTTTATGTTGCTGGTTCAATCTTAGATGAGATGAGTAAATTTCTCATTTTATTCTCACATAACTTCGTTTGAATCCTTTTTTTTTTTTTTACATTTATTTTTTGATATTTCTATACGTTTATAACCAAAAAATATATATATTTAATAATTTAAAAAAATATATGTGTGTAATTTTTTTGATATTGCAAAATTATAATAATATTAAATCTAAAGTCAAATATACTAAAAAAATTTTAAAAATAATTTGACTGAAATAAAACGAGATTGGTTTTAACTGAATTCACAATATTTTCATTTTAAAATTGGATTTATTTTTATTTCATAAAATTAGGCTAAAATAGATGGTTAAGTATATATAAAGCCGCACGAGATTGAATTTTGGGTTTTACATTTGATGTAGTTTGATATTTTAAGTCTTTTTAGAGATTTTTTTAAAATTATTTTTAGAATATTTTTGAATTTAAAATTAAAGTATATCCAGATAAAAGTAAAAAAAATTTAAACGAGATCAAAACCAAATTAATTTAGGCTAAAATGTAGATTTTGAAGCCAAAACTCAAAACATTGATCCAAGTAGCTCACCCATCTCACGACCCATGCGAAGCGGGACTCTGTCGCTAATTTCCTGCAGAGCAATGGATGGAATGACAAATCAACGACTGATAAACTCATGAGCCGAGGGTGCTCGCTGGCAGAGCGGAGAGAACCTTGAAACCAAGGATCAAGACGGTACAACAACTCAGCTTCTCTGGCTACATCAGCGATCTGCGGTCAAAAATCGAGTACTCGAGGAACAGCCTGGGAACTAATGATAATGTTCGCTGATTAGAGTGGAGCGCACTTGATCGTAGCCAGTCTGATAGGGCAGTCAATGGGCTTGCCCCGCCCGAAAGCCCATTGACAGCCTTGTTAAACATTAAGATATCAGACCTCGACCTTTTTTTTTTTTTTAGCTATTTCTCGATATTATAGGTTGTATATTTATTGTTTTTCAAAAAAAAAAAACCTCATTAAATTTTAATCAATTTTTGTTCCTAGATTTTGCCATTGGCGATTATATTTTAATCCGGACGAGATTATTTATTATGACGAGTGATCCGATTGGAGATGAAGCTATTCGTTCAGTTGCATTTTAAGATCTCGATCATCTCCATTGATTTACTGTATTTTGATTGGCTGAATGCAGCTTTAGGGAGAAGCAGAAGACGAAAACAAGCACCTTGCGAGTTCATGCAGTCGCAGCGGAAACATGTATCTCTCAGTTTCTTTTTTTTTAAAAAAAAAAAATTGCTTTTTCATTTATTTTCCTTGTGATTACGGCGACTGGGTTATTTGACTCACCCGATTTTGAAAACTGATTTGGAATTTTCATGACGAAATCCCGTTTTCGCTGATTTTTATAGATCAATTCTAACATTATTTATATTTGCATCAAACCCCTCCATCCATTTTTAGCTTTCCTATTTCATTTAACAGCTGACCTAAGCAAAGAGCAAGACATGCGAAGCATTCATTTTCATCTATAAAGGTAATCCAATTATGTTATATATAATGATAACTAAACAGATGAAAATGAATACTCTCATACTCGAACAAAAGATAGAAACTTCACGGAATAAGAAAAAATATCTGCCTTTTTACTGATCAAAATATAAATTAAAAGATGCTTTCTGTAAATATCCTAAACTCAGGTTGTCATCTGCAAAATACTGCAAAAAAAAATATAAGAATGTTGATCATTTGAATTTGTTCCTACGCATCAATATATCCCTCAAAAATACAAGTTTTTGGCACATCATTTCTGCAGGAATAATAATACATCATCAATTTACCACTAAGAAAGCATAACAATACATAGAATAAAGCAGATGCCAGCATTCCAAAATAAACCAGTTAAACCAAAGGTTAATGCCAAATGCTTAAAACAAAATAAAATTTTCATAGCTAAAACCCCACACTTTGCTTGAAGATTGGATGATTGTCTTCTAGAATAATGACCCGAGCAAAGAACACATCCATCCCTTTGTTTAACAGACTGCATGTATCCTAGATGCTCAAATCCAATCTCATTCCTCACAGATTAAGTGATTGATCTCTTATGAAAATATATGATATTTGTAAAGAACACATCCATCATACTGAGTTGCAAGTGCCAGGTTTAGGAGACTTCAGTTATCATTGATGTTCAAGAATTTTTAATGGTCATGGTCATCCTTGGTAACTATTACTATTGTTGATGCTCAAGAACTTTGGTTTTACCTGCAGAAAAGAAGATCAACTATGAGATAGTAACTATTACTATGAAGTACCACAATTTTGAGCAAACATTAGCATAATCACTACTCAAATGCTATAGGAAACATGTAAGCTGTCAACAAGCTTATCCAAACAGTTTTTGACAATTCTGTGGAACTATGGAGCACAATAACAGCAAATGAACTTTTCCCCATGGACAAACCTTCATCCAAATGACATAACATAATGTTGATACACATTTTCCCCTGCAAATGAACCTTCAACCAAATTTCAAAAAGCTTGTTGTCGTTTTAATGAACAAACAAGTCTTCATGCTAAAACGTAACAAGACACCACACACTAGTTAAAGAGGAAGCTCAACAGAAGGAACCTAACTAAATAAAGATCTCAAATGGTAAATAGAAAAAGCTGTGCCTGAACCAAACCGGAGTCAGTACTGTACCAGGTAGAATCTGACATTTCCAAAAAACAAATAATGAAATAAAGCAGGTGGGATTCAAAGAAATTGACAATTCATTTTAATTACTGGTTTAATTAGCATACCTTATCCTGAGATTTTCAATTGTAGTATGGAGAATTAAAATCCACTTATTGCCCTGGATGCACCAAATACAGATTCCACATGTCAAGGCTGCTTCATAGGTGATTAGGACTTTGAATTTTATGTAGATTGGCTTTAGAGACATACCCCTCAGCTTCAGATGTGATTTGAAGAAATCATCTAGCCTAATCATAAGAAATGTGTAGCCCAATGCATTGGAGCAGTTTTTTAACACAAAAATCCAAAGGGTTGTTCATTAGAACTTAACAAAGGTACTATTTTCCAACTGCTGCCTTCTGATTGAATGAAAACTTACTGATGATCTTAACACATTAAGCAAGAATTTCATCACCAAAATTTTCAGTTTGTTAGGAGGGCCTAAGAGTTATCTAAGCACCATTTTGAGCACATATGAGAGCTTGACAAAATGTCAATATCATAAACTATGCCCCAACCAGTTAAGAAAAAGTAACAAACCTACGGTAATGGCCATTCTTTCCCAGATAGTTTGGAGAGCCCACATGGCCCTTATCATCTAGAATGCACCTAGCAGTGATAACAGATACCCTGCTTCAGAGTTGATTAGGCCAACAAATTTCTAGAATATAGATTCTAACTCATGTTATACATAGCCTTCAAAAAATAGTTGAGAAGGTCAGAAAACAAAAAGTTTTTGACAACAGAAGTTAAAAGGGTAATGCTACAAAAACAGAAAAGAACTACTTTCCATGTGCACCCTTCCTGTGGGACTGAGGAGCTAATGATGTATCTCAGCACATGAAGAGAGGATTTTATTGTCACACTTTCAGTTTTCTATGGTTCTACCAAAAAACAAAAGTTTCTTTGGAGGACTAAGAGTTACCTAAGGGTCATTTTGAACACACAAGAGAGTTGGCAAAAAGAACAATATCACCAATCAGGCGCTTATAAGTTCAGGGAAAAAAACACAAACGTATTCCTGACGTAGGTTCTGGGTTTCTCACCAGAAAGCAGCCACTAGATTGAAACCTTCCCAGCACATGCTGCATCATAAGCTTCACGGAGGCCAGGGACTGCAGCTTCATACGGGATAACAAATCTATTCAAGAACTTTTCACCAGTCAAACTGACTGTTGTATACAGGTCAGATCTGCCCAACGGCAGCTGCTTCGACTTTAAGGTATTCAGAACATAATGCCGAGGAATCAGCCTCTTCTCCAAGCTATAAGTTAGAATCACCGGGAGCCGAACAATGTAGGGCATCTCGTACCCGGCTTTCTTCACAAGAAAATCAATAGTGTCACATATCTTCTCTGCCGACATCCTCAAAATAACTGGACACTTTCTAATGACTGATATAATCTCGTCCTCGGACCAACCAAGACTCCTGAAAAGATCGCACTTAGAATCAAATGTGCTCCGGCTAATGCAGCAAAGGGAGCGCAGCAGTTGTGGGTACATGCCGGAGCCATATGGAATGAACTCATTGGCCCGCGAGGCAATCTCCTTGAGCTCATCAAGTTTGTAACCAATCACCCTCGGTGTTGTTAGTACCACTGCCGCAATCTGTGGGTCAGAGAAGCCACATTCCCTCAAGAAAGCTATGTTTGGCATGATCCTCTTCTCAAGGCTGCAGGTAAGAAGGAAACGATTCCTCTTGAAGGCTTTAAGCATGCGCTCATTGGTTTCCAGTATGGTCCTCCAGAACTTGAATTTTGACCGCAAATTACTGGCGTAGAAAGCGCAAGGATCATCAGAGATGAGCTGAATGAGTTCAGAGTCAGAGAAGCCAAGCATTTGCAACGCCTTCATTTTTGGTTTCAGGGTGTTTTTCACATCAGCAGCGAGCACCCTTGGGTCAGCGACTATAAATTTGTTGATCAGAGCATCATCCCATCCATTGCTCTTGAGGAATTGAATAACAGAATCTGGCTTTTTAGGTGTTGTGACATGGGCGACGTACTTGGATGCTTTGAGGGCTTTGTCTTGAGAGATGCCACAAGATTTGATGAGGTAGTCCACGATGAATGGGGTTTCAGCAGTTAATGGTGAGTCTTGGATTGTGGAAGCAGAAAACCAAGCAATTGTCGTGAGAAGGTGATAATGATGAGAGGAAGGAACAGAGACGAGGCCGCAGCAATTGTTGTGGATCTTGTCAGCAGCCAAAAAGTGATGGGCTTGATGGTGAAAAGAGAGAAGCAGTGATGGGGATATCTTCTCCTTGATACGAAGCAACAACGCCATCATCATCGATGTATAACCACCAGAATCAAATTCGCCCCCTTTCCGAAGAGAAAATACCCTAGACCTATTCCCCTTGCCCACGAAGGATCCCCTCCGCCGCCCGATCGCAAGATGAGAGCAGAAGCCAGGAGCCACCGCTTTGGAATCCTGTGTTTGCGATTGGTTCAGAATTAAAGGTTTTGCGAGGGTATTGAAGCAAATTTGAGAAATGGAAAATGAATCAGGAACAGAAAAAGAAGCAAAATTACCTCTTTTGCAAAGAGAAACCCTAGATTTATATATTCAATTGGGAGAAAATTTTTTTAACAAATTTCATATGACTCCTTAAAAACTTAAAAAATTATATATATTTTTTAAACTTAAAATTAGAGTTCAGTTAATATTAAAGAAATTCACTCGAATTTGTTTGAAAAATTTATCTTGAATTAAATTTTAGAAATAATGTTTTTACATCTAATTTGATTTAAATCGATTTTGTGCCATATTGTATGATAACTCATTTTACAATTTAGAGCTATTCTATTGATAGCGAAAACGAGATAAATGTGAGAGTAGAACAAGACAAGTGTGAGAAAGGGATGAGATGAGCGCGAGAGAAGTGGTAGACAAATGCGTTTGCAAGTGTGGTTTATTGTCCAAGTCCTTACTCCAACAATCGGAACCATCTTCTCCGATGATTTGAGTCATTCCAACGGCCGAAGAGTGAAAGAAGTCTGTTCAACCTAAACTATTTTTTCTCCTTTTCAAATGCACATTATTATCTTTTTTTCCTTGTTTGAAACTTAAATCACAATATCTTTATACCCAAACCCTATTTTTGGTTTTTCTTTGGGATAATTACGGATAATCCCCTCGTAATTAGTCTTAATTACGCTTAACCCCCCGTAATTTCTGTAATTATCCCCCTCAAATTCGAAAATATTTACCCACAGCCTCTATTGTTATTTAATCAAAATTTTGCCAAAAAATTTCCAATTTTACCCACGGTTATTTTACACATACACCCCTAAAAACTTATTTGTTTATATTTAACGCCCCAAAATTCGGTATTTTGCAAATAACACCCCGAAATAACTCAAATTTACAAAAACGTCCTCGAAATTTGAATTTTTGCAAATAAACCCCCTGAAAATTATTCCGATTTATAGAAAAGTCTCCGAAATTCGGATTTTTTCAAATAACACCCCGGCGCGGCCTGGAGCGGAGGAGGAGGCCGGCCCCCGCGCGCCGGCGCGCCGGCCTCGGCCTCCGTCCCCGGCACGCGGGGGCGGAACGGCCTCGGCCTTGGTCGTCCGCGCCCGCGTGCCGGCGCGCCGGCCTCGGCTCCGTCCCCGGCACACGGGGGTGGAACGGCCTCGGCCTCAGCCTCCACCTCCGCTCCCGCCGCCGGCTCGCCGGCGCCCCGGCCTCCGCCTCTGTTCTCGGCGCTGAAATTCGGATTTTTGTAGAAAAGTCCCGAATTTCGGATTTTTGCAAATAAAACCCCGAAATTATTCAAATTTACAGAAAAGTCTCCGAAATTCGGATTTTTGCAAATAACACCCCGAAATTATTCCGAATTATAAAAAAATCCTGAATTTTCTTATAAAACCCTCTTCTTCCTACTTAGCCCTAAACTTAAAATTTAAAGTAAAATATTTTTTATCATATTTTAAGTAAAATTTTACAAAAAAGACATTAGTGATTTTTAAATTTATAATTACAAATTTAATATTCATACATTACAAAATAGACCCTTAAATTTTTTTTATAAAATAAGTCTAAATTTTTTTAAAACTAATTTTTACAAATACACCCCTCATATTTGTAAAAACTTAAGGGTGTATTTGTAAAACTTTAAGAGGTGTATTTGTAAAAATTTTAAATTTTATGTTTTGAAACCTTCGATGATTTATTTGTAAAATTTACTTATAAAATAAATAAAATTTGGACGTATTTATAAAGAAAAATATTAAAGGTGGTCTATTTTTAAATGTAAAAATAGTAAACTTGTAATTTGTAATTTGAAATTTTAAAACTTTCACGGTATTTTTCGTGAAATTTAATATTAAAAATGATTAAAATATTAATTTATTTTTTAAAAAAATCAAGGGATCTATTTGTAAATGTACAATATGAAACTTGTAATTTTAAATTTTAAGTTTAGGGCTACAGTGGGAAGAATAGGGTTTTATAAGAAAATTTGGGACTTTTTTGTAATTCAAAATAATTTTGGGGTGTTATTTGCAAAAATCCGAATTTCGGGGACTTTTCTGTAAATTTGAATAATTTCGGGGTGTTATTTGCAAAAATCCGCGCCCGTGCGCCGGGGATGGAGGCAGAACAGCCTCGCCCTCCGTCCGCGACACGCGCGAGCTGATCGGCCTCGCCCTCCGCCTCCGCTCCCGCCGCCAGCTCGCCGGCGCCTCCGTCCCCGACCTCCGCTTCCGTCCCCGGCGCGCTGAGGCCGTTCCGCCTCCGTCCCAGTCTATTTTGTAATATATAAATATTAAATTTGTAATTATAAATTTAAAAATCACTAATGCCTTTTTTGTAAAATTTTACTTAAAATATGATAAAAAATATTTTACTTAAAATTTTAAGTTTAGGACTAAGTAGGAAGAAGATGGTTTTATAAGAAAATTCGGGATTGTTTTATAATTCGGAATAATTTTGGGGTGTTATTTGCAAAAATCCGAATTCGGGGACTTTTCTGTAAATTTGAATAATTTCGGGGTGTTATTTGCAAAAATCCTAAATTCGGGATTTTTCTGCAAAAATCCGAATTTCGGCGCCGGGTTACGGAGGCGGAGGCCGGGGCGCCGGCGAGCCGGCGGCGGGAGCGGAGGCCGAGGCCGAGGCCGTTCCGCCCCCGCGTGCCGGGGACGGAGGCCGAGGCCGGCGCGCCAGCACGCGGGCGCGGACGGCCAAGGCCGAGGCCCGTTCCGCCCCCGCGTGCCGGCGCGCCGGCCTCGGCCTTCGTCCCCGGCACGCGGGGCCGGAACGGCCTCGGCCTCCGTCCCCCGCACGCGGGGGCGGAACGGCCTCGGCCGTGGCCGTCCGCGCCCGGGTTTCGGCGCGCCGGCGCCCCGGCCCCCGCCTCCGCTCCCGCCGCCGGCCTCCTCCTCCGCTCCAGCCCGCGCCGGGGTGTTATTTGCAAAAATCTGAATTTCGGGGGCTTTTCTGTAAATCGGAATAATTTCCGGGGGTTTGTTTGCAAAAATTCGAATTTCGAGGATTTTTTGTAAATTTGAGTTATTTCGGGATGTTATTTGCAAAATACCGAATTTTGGCCGTTAAATATAAAAAATAAGTTTTTAGGTGTGTACGTTTAAAATAACCGAGGGTAAAATCGAAATTTTTTGACAAAATTTTGATTAAATAATAATCAGGGCTGTGGGTAAATATTTTCGAATTTGAAGGGTGAGAGTAATTACGAAAATTATGGGAGATTAAGCATAATTAAGGCTACCAATAGAATAAGTAGATTTTCGTTTAGTTTGTTCATTTAACTACATGTATGCATGCGAGAGATTTAATCGTCCTATATTGTTGATACACTGGAGATATTGTTTTATTAAAATTGTTGGGCCTATGATATATGTATCTCGAAGCAAGAGTTTGTTATATCTGTTAATTAATAGTTTTCTGATTAGGTTAATTTTTTGTCAATTAATCATATGGGTTGTTTATTCCTTTTTTATTGATTAGAGTATGTAATTAGGGTTAATGTTGATCCGAGTGATCATGAACCCATCTAATTTAATATGTTCTTAAGAGTAATATGTTTCTATTTTAATACATTTGAAATATAGTTAATCATGTAATTAGTGTTTAATAAAATAATTAGGATTTTTTATTGTAGATTATTTCCACAAGTAATTTTATATGTGTATGATTTCTTTAATTTTGAGTTCCATTTAACGAGTAATTAAGGTTTATGTCTAGTTAAACACAACTGCTAGGCAAGCATCAAGAATTAAAACTATAAATTAGTGCTGCTCAACTGAATATATGAACTAAGATTAGTGAATGTGATCACCCAAATGCATAACATGAGATTCAAATGAACCGGCACTGATTCCATTGTTCAACTAACAAATGACAACTTCACAACAATCAATTGTCATCCAATATTTCTTAAAAAATGAAGAAAAAAAAAACGGAAGTAGTTCTGAGATGGCAACAGTGGTCACTGGCTCACTGCAATGCAGATAACATAACATTAGCTAATGAAGCAATGTTTGATTGAACCCATAATCTAAACCTGTTTACACCAAATAGTGTATGGACAGGTGACATTTCCTCCCCCTCTTTTGCTACTCAAAAATCAACAATTGGATCAGAAGCTTGAACATCAAGGAAGCTCTGAGCTTTCTGTGTATCCCTCTTCTCTAATCAAATTCAAGTACATGCCAGATAGTAACAAGTTAAAGGGCACTTTTCCTAGTGTCATGCAGTATACACTTCGAGAAGCTCTGGAGCTTCCTTCTCATTCTGAAGAACAAAATCCGTCATGAATTTCTTTTCCGGATAGCTCATAATACTCTTAAGGCCATAGTCCCCGCCATGCAGAGAACGAGCCTTCAAAATCTTCCACAAATTATGCCGAGGAATCAACCTCTTCTCCAAGCTCATTGACAGAAGCACGGGGAAACGTGCAACATAAGATGGCTCACATCCAACAACATTCAACAAAAAATCCATATTGTTCCTCATTTTTCTCTCTGAATTCCACACCAGCTGTGGACAAGACCGAACTGCCGAAGCAACCTCAACATCCGACCACCCGAGTTCCTTAAGAAGCTTGATCTTGGCATCATAAGCTGTTCGGCTGATAGCGCCAGCAGAACGGATTGCTCGCCACAGCATTCTAGAGCCACTGAGCAGCCCCAACTCCTCGGCACGTTTGACAGTTTCCTCGAGGAAACCCTGTCTTTTAGTGAAAAAATAAGGACTATAAATCAAAAGGTTCACAATACCATCATGAGGGATACCGCACTTCTGCAAGAAGAACACATTGGGAATTATCCTCTTCTCCAGGCTGAAAAAGACAATGAAAGGCTCTCTCTTCACAACCTTTAAAAACTTCTCCTTGGACCCAAGCAATTTCATCAAATACTCGATATTCGGGCGGAGGTCGCAGACCTGAAGAACAGAAGGATTGTTCGACACGAACTGCGCAATATCGGCCTCAGAAAGGCCAAGCTCTTGCAATGCCATCAGTCTAGGTTTCAGCCTGTTTACCTGAGCACAGAGAAGCTCAGGACGCTTGCAGATAAAGCTAACAATCTGGCTCTCACTGAAGCCATTGTGTTTGAGGAAATGCCTCACAGAGTCTGGTTTCAGAGGGGACTTGATGTGGGTGAGATTCTTGGACGTCTTTAGGGCTTTTTCTGGTGAGAGACCGCATGAATTGATGAGATAATCCACAATGAACGAGGATTGGGTTGGTGGAACTTGGATTGCTGAAATGGAGAGCTTGAGGAAGATTGTGTGAGCAGTGGAAGGGAAGCATGGGCCACGGGAAGAGAACTTCTTCCCAAGAAGTAACGCCATCGCGTGCTTTGCATCAAGCGAACAAAGCAAAGCCAGAAGCAGAGGAAGATTGGTTACCTGCTTGGGAATTAGCACTCTGAAAGCCCTCCTTCGTTTCCTTCTGGTGGCCTCTGCCCTAGGTTTTGCCGCTTGAAGTTTCCATTTAAATTCATGCTTACCGAGAAAAAACAATGGAATTTCACATACGACTCCCTCAAGTATATATAATTACATAATCCTAAGCAATTCGAATTCGCTAACCAATGAAAACAATAAGGGATTTTTATATATACCCTTGACAAATACTTAATTCATATGGATATGTCTCTCTAAATCTTATAATTGCATATTTATCCTTATATAACATTCTTTTGCAGCTGCGCACCAAAAACTAAAATAACTCTTATTTTTCCTGATAAAAATATTATAAAATTATCAATGTAGATTTTTATTTAATCCTTTTCAAAATATCTATGTAAACTTATCTTGATCATTTTGAAACTCTCTATAAAGAAAAATAAATATTATTTTAATATGGAGATGTAGGTGTCATAAAAAATAATTTAGATGGGCATGAATGCGATTAGAAAGTTTAGAGGGGTAAATATGCAAATTCAGTGTGTCTCTAGGCATACCCATAAAAGTCTCATATACATAATTTGGTCACAAGTTTTGCAGATAAACGCCTGTCAAAGTACATTTCCAAATTCATAATCGGCTAATTATCCAATGGGGCTGTTTTATCAAAATTTTCTGCAAGCTAGTCACACAATTATGGGACGAATGGGCAGCAGATTTGCAATTAGCCACATACTGCAATATTGCACAATTGCCACAAACAAGACCACCAGAAGTGAGAATTAGCAGCCCCTTTTTCCTGTGCTTGAAACGCATAATACATCAACAATGGCAAAGAACCAGTTGTGAAAGTTTTCTTGCAGTCAAGCTTTTTCGAACTTTCAAAAACAAAGAAACTACTTTGAACACAGCTCAAATCATCACAAATCCGCTTCTCAAACTGTGGATCTTTAGCAAGCCACCATGCCAAGAAAGAGGAAAAGTTGTGGAACTTCTTTGCTGCCATAAAATTCGCACTACCAGTGGAGTTCCTGCCCGCTTGGATTCGTATCTGCTCAAGCAAGCAATTCAAACAGTAGAAGTCAGTAAAATTCTCTGGCTGAGAAAGCAATTGGTACTTGCAAACAGAAATTTATATTGTTAAAGATCCCAGAAATATCACCAGATTCCTTTTACATGATTAGAAAATCAAAACAATAGCGGAAGTAAAACACAGTCTGCAGTTCATCCTCCAGTTCAAGTGAATCAAGAGTCTAACTTGGTAGCAGCTGCAGTTGCCGCCACCCATTTGGAGCCACATCCCAAGGTTGAGGCTATTACAAGATCTATTAATCCGACCAGTGGTAATCTATTCCTTGATTAAGGGCAATGTTTTCTCTTTGAACACAGTTCTTGTTTTTATTTCTATTTTTTCTTTTGTAAGCCTCTTTGATCTCATATTTTAAATACGAAACAAACATTGCAATATCCAAGTAGCCAATGCGTTGGACAGTTTCTGTGTAGTAAGCAAACCACAATAGTACTGGTTAATAGGTGGCAACAATTCAACAAACTTCATTTCAATGTCTACAATGCAACAAAGAAGGTAGCTGTTGAAAGCATTGACAGAGGAAATGGAGAGGTTGCAGAATGAACAGAAGCCAATAACTTAGATCACAAGAGGACATGGCAAGAGAATGGAAGCCATTTCATTATCAAGAGGTGCTGCTTTCGAATGCACTCCTAGTTCCATAGACACTGATATATATATTTCATTCAGTTCTGGGACTTTCTCCAAGCGTGGCAGAACAACTTCTCCATGAACTTCTGCTCTGAGAAACACATCCATGTGTGTAGGCAATAGTTTCCATCGTATAACCCATGGAACTTCAAAATCTGCGATAGGGTCCAGGGAAGCAACGTCTTCTCCAAGCTCAGCAAAACAAGCACCGGGTGGAGAGCACAGTATGATGGTTCACATCCAGCCACATTCACCCATAAATCCATTGAGCTCCTTGTTTTCATCTCTGAGTTGCAAAGTAGCTGCAGCAACTTCTGCAATGCAGACATCACTTCTTCATCCGACCAACCCAGGCTCTTGAGGAGCTTCACCTTGCTGTCAAATTTGGCTCTACTATTGAAGAAGGCAGACTTTAAAGCATAAAATAACATAGAAGACCTACAGGGGACTCCAAATTCATTCGCACACTTCACATACTCCTTGAACACATCATGCCCTCTAGTGATCACCCCAGAGATAGACATCGTCAGACTTGCAATCCCCCAATCGTGAATGCCACATTCCCGCAGAACGGATACACTGGGGACAAGACACGAATAATGGATGTTTGAGCTAAGAAGGAAAATATCCTTTTTAACGGCCATGAACAGATCTGCATTACTCTTCAATATCTAACTCAAGAACTGTACCTTTGGACGGAGGTCGCGCGCTCTGAAAGCGAAGGGGAAGACAGAGGCAAACTGGGCGATTTCTGGATAAGAAAAATCAGATTCCCGCAGTGCATCCAATCTGGGTTGCAGAGTTTTTTCGACACTGAAAAATAGGATTGCTGGGTGGTTGGGAATGACACTTCTAATCTGGGTTTCCGACTTTGTCTCAAGGAGTGGATAACTGAGTCAGGTCTGAAGGGAAGCTGACATAGGGCAATCTCTTGGATGCATTGATGGCTTGCTCTGAAGAGAAGCCACAAGAGTACATGCGGTACTCAACGATGGATTTAGGCTCTGGATTTGATGTTTCTTGAATTGTTGTGGAAGTAGAAAACCTAAGAAAACCTAATAAGGGTTTTGCAGTGTGACAACAATTGTGACAGGAGATGAAAGATGAGATCTCGCCCTTGAAACTCATCACCATGAATTATTGTGCATCAAAGGAAATGGAAACAGTTTACAGGAAAAAAAATTGGAAGTGAGATACCTGCTTGAGAATTTAGAGCGAACAAAGCGGCCTATTTTGATTTTCCGTCTTGCGGCTTTCGAGGGTTTACCGTTTTGCCGTTTTGGCACTCTCTAAAGGGGTCTGGTTTATTTGGATTCGGATCAGACCCGATAAATTGGATGATCCGAATTCATCATTAACCCTCATCAGTATAAACCCTAGGATAGCTTGAAAAACAACTATTATAAAAAGGCGAAACCTGGTTCTTGAATTGCTCGTCCTTTCTCTTGTTTGTCTTGGATACATTCGATCGTTCTTCTTCCTTTCATAGATTGCTAACCATTGTCTTGGTTGTATTTAGAGTTTTGTGGGAATCTGGAATCCGTTTATCGTTTAGCAGATGATTTGTTTCAAAGATCCAATCTTTATTTCATTTTTTACTAAGGGTTCCATAATTTTTGCTTTTGATGGGTCTCTCATTTTAGTCTGGTGCAAATTTGTATTAAAGATCCATATTTTGTAGCAAGGGAATAGTTTTCTCTGTGCTCGCCAGTGAAGGGAGTTCCCAAATGCCATGCTTTATTGGATTCGGTTCTTCACTGCAAATTTTAGTCCTAAATAAAATATAATTAGTAGGAAAATATTTTAGATTGAATTGGGTTTTATCTGTATTATTTTTGTGCTCATCATCTGGCAATTAGACAGAATTAGAATTTCATGATCATATATGGCTTATAATTTTACTTGTTTGATTGTTAGCAATAACTGAATCTCTTTAGAATATCATCTTGTTGTTGGATTGTGGATTAGAGAATAGCTAGGGTCCTTTTTTTCCTGATAAACACTGTCAATATGATTCTCTTTCTGCTCCAAAGCAAAGGTAGAACAAATGCTTTGCCCTCCCTTCTCTCTTGTTTACTGTCATTTCCTGAAAAGATTTTCTTTTCTTTGTTCAGTTCGTCTACAGTCAGAAATCTGCCTTATAGAACTCGGCCTAGTTCTGATTCCAACACATTGATCTTGAATTACATTATCCAAACACTTAGTGTTCCTGAAACCCGAGTTCTTTCCTCTGTCAGATGCATTCAAAAAAGCCATACTATTGAAAAACTCAAGTATGTTGTCCACCTCCTCAAACAGTATGGGTTGTTGGATAATGAAGTCTGGAAGGCTGTCCATATTTGTCCACAGATTCTCTTTCTAGATGCTGAAAAGAACTTGAAGCCCAAGCTCCAATTCTTCAAGGACTTTGGCTTCAATGGCACCCAATTAGGTATCTTCCTACCTGCAAGTTCTGTTGTGCTCACCCACAGCCTTGATCGGAGACTCAGGCCTTCAGGGGAAATATTGAGGGCAATTTTGTCCACTGATGACATGCTTTGTGCGCTCCGGAGATGCAAATGGATCATAAAGGAAGACCCCAGTTTGAAACTCCCATCCCCAACATTTCTTTCTTGCGTAATTGTTGTCACATTGAGAGTTCGCAACTTCCGAAGCTACTTGTGCGGCAACCATCATTGTTTGTCATGAAACACTTGGCACTTCAGGATTTTGTTCACAAGGTTGCTAATATGAGTTTCACAATGGGGTCCCCAATGTTTATCCACGCTCTCCGCACATTAAGTTCCATGCCTCCAGACACATTGACAAAAAAGTTAGATCTGTTTCATAGCTATGGTTTCTCACATGAGTAGACGATGCTGTTGCTTCAAAAGTCACCAATCTTGCTCAAGTGTTCCAAGGAAAATTTGAAGTCAGGTTTGGACTTCTTCATAAAGGAAGTTGGCTTCGGTCATTCTGCATTAATCCGTTATCCTACCAGTTTGATGTATGGCTTGGAGTCGAGAGTTGTTCCTTGCTACCGAGTTCATCAAATTCTAGAATCAAAAGAACTTATAAAGAGCAAAACCAGGCTTCTAACCATGATACAAATATCAGAAGAGGATTTCTTGAAGAGATATGTATGGAGATACATAGATGTGGTGCCTGAGTTGTTGGGTGCATACAAGATGAATCCTGAGGTTGCTTCTTCTGGTTGAAAGTGTTGATCTTTGTAAGAACTGCTGTAGAAGAATTTGGCTTGTAATACGTGATGTTTTCTGAATATCAATGCAGGTTCAAGATTGTTTGCTGCCACATGCAATGAATAGGGCTTATGTTGATTTTTTTTGTTTGAATCATGATTTTGATAAAATGATGTTTCATCTATGTTTCTAGCTCCTGCTTGTAGAAAAACCTTGAACTGCATTTTTCTCATAGACAGTTACTGCTCATTAATATTTGTTTGTGATGATGTAGAAAGAAAATATGGGGGCCAATGAATCTGTGTCTTTGAATCTTTGGCTGAGAGAATGGCAGTCACGATTTTGGCAATCCATTTAAGGATTTAAAACCATAGTTTCAATTTCGGTTTAGAGGGCTCTAAAACTGGAAAATTTTTGCTTTCAGTGGGGATTCAGCTTGCCAGATTCAAGTTAGATTCCAACATAATTCCTCATCTGTAAACATGTATACAAAGAAATGAATTCACTTTTGTTCCCTCAAGTTCCTGGATAAATGAAACTACTGCTGATGGATTCTCAAGAAATAATTCCCAACACAAAGTTAAAAAGCAAACATTGCTAACGCACCATTGTACAGGTGAACAAAAATTGCTTTATTTAAAAAAAAAAGGAGAATGCTTCCTCTTAAAAAGTGTCAAATGCTGTAGTAGCAACACCAATCAGTGTTGTAATGTAATGGTAAAACATCTAGTAATTGAAAACCTTCCAAAGTTTGTATTGTTCCAATACATAACAGAAACCAAACGTCCAATGATTGTGCAGCAGCAGAATCATAGAGCTTTGAATTTTGAGCATTAAATCAACGAAGATGCAACTTGATTAGCCGTTAATCCAGAAAAGAATCATTGCAGATTCCTCGTACCAGCTCTATTCCAAAACAGTTCATCCGAAAACTTTCAATTGTTAGCATGCTGATGCTTGCACCTTGCAACAAAGCCTGCACCAACAAAAAGTGATAATTAGAATTTAAGCATTGTGCAAAGCCCAACCCTGCCACTTTGCAAAAGAAACACTGTTAGGAAAGGGCTGAAAAATCTCAGGTATCTGAATCAGAAATAAGTTCAAGTGGAAATCTAGGTTGCTAATATAACGACCAGAGTAAAGCCAAGCAGCAGTCATAATTTAATTTCAAAATCACACTCTGCAAGTTCCTGAACCTCACAGAGGTATTTTCTATTAAGATATTTGGTATCTGCACCTCCAAAGTAATTATAATATGTAAACATCTCAAACGCAAATCCGCATGTTGTGTTGTGCATTAGGTTTTCCAAGGATTGTCAACTAGACAATATGCTTGGTTTATACAAACATGACAGTTCCATTTAGGAAGGCTAATCAGTCGAGCTCAATTTTGAATTTTGTAATTTTAAATTTCAATAATTATTTCCAGCTAATTAATATCAAAATAATTCTTTAAAAAAACTTAATATTAAAATAATGAGTTAACATCCAAACATGATGATGTTCACGATCAACTAAATATTAACATTTAAGAGAATAAAATAATAAACATAAAAACTAAAAAATAACATGGATAATCCTAAACAATAATATAAAGAAACATGTCATTTAAATAACAAAAATATAATATTATTATATACATATAAATTATATATAATATTATATAAATAATAATAATAAATATAAAAAATTAAAAAATTAATCGGGCTCTCGAGCTAGGGTTTCAAATCAATTGAGCAAGCCAATTCTAGTTGGAGCTCGAGTAGCTCATGAGCTTCAAACTAAATTGATACCAACAATGAGGAATCATTTTCCCATTAATGATCCATTTTAATCATTTTCAAGTCTCTTGTTTCTGATATTTTGCCAACTAACACAAAATGTTTTTAACTTATAACAATCATCCAATTTGATAAAAGTGGAGTTGCTCTCCTTGCTTGAATCTTGGAGAAGGAACTAGAAGACAGCTATATTTTTAAATGGAAAATGAGGATAGGTCTTCAACACTATGTTTCCCTCCACTAGGGTTGTTATAATGTTAGGTGTGATGAATTAGTCTCATATCGAATATTAAATAGATAAAATCTAATATATATAATGAAAAAAATCTCATATCCCATGAGTTTAGGTTTTTGAGATGGTTTGATATTCGTCCCATTATATTATTCTGATTCGACATTTTTTCGACTTCCCCAACAAATGGTATTAAAGTTTTAGCCTCGAAACTGTGCAAACTCTTAAGACCAAAATTACCGTAATGATGCGATTGAATTAAATCGCATATTAGTCTCTCTTAAAAAAAATTTAAAAAAATGAGACAAAAACTTGTTAGTATAGGTCATACGGTGGAACTGGTCAAGTAAAAAAATTCTTGATTAAGAGTGTTAAAATTAATGCGATCAAATTACCCCTGAAAAAAGATATTGTTATAATGTCAGGTGTGATGAATTAGCTCTACATCGAATATTGGATAGATAGAGTCCAATATACATAGTGAAAAAAGACTCATACCCTATGAGCTTAGACTTTTGAGATGGTTTGGTATTCGATTCACTATATTATTCCGATTCAATATTATTTCAACTCCCCCAACATAGAGTTACATCGGTAGAAGACTACCTGCAAGGCTACATCAGTAAAGTGATTTGGTGAAATCATTGGTCAAAAGAAGCAGCCTCAGTGATAACTAAAAAATAATAATGTCTGACTTTACTAAAAGCCTAGAACTATTAACTTCCAAAACCACTACTGTTTTTTTTTGTAATAATGATGTCTCCAAGGTCGAACACAAAAATGAGTACATCACCTACTCACTATTCTGATACTCTGAAAGTAATGTAACATTATGGCTGAACATGAAAATCAAAACTACCTAAATTAAATGATGCACAATGAACATACTTCCGTAGCTAGGATTTCTATCTTACACTTGCACAAATAGAATTGTAACTCTCCATCATATGGCTGTTTAATGATGCAATGATGTGCTTTTACAATCATATCAAGGAAAGAATCACTAAGATTCATTTTTTGATGCTACATTGATAGGATCCACACAAATATAAAGGCAAGGCTAATCAAATTGTTCAACCAAATAAAATAATACCTGATATCGAGTTCACCTGTCTCCTTGATACACATGAGACTTAGAATGCACCTCCCCTTTGCACCAATCAATGAACCAATCATGCAACTCAGGGACTTTCTCCTTATGGGCAAGGAGGAATTTGACCATGAACTGCTCATCAGAGTAGTTCATTATTGTCTTCAGGCTATACTTTTCACTGTGCAACCCTTCCGACTTCAAGACTTCCATGACATGGTGCCTAGGAATCAACCTCTTCTCCAAGCTATACATGAGAAGCGTTGGCATCTTAGCGAGCGCAGATCTGTTACACCCAGCCTTGTTCACTAAGAAATCCATCTTCTTCCGCATCGTCTTTTCAGAAACTGTCAGAAAGATTGGGTTTCTGCGAAATGCAGAAAGAAAATCTGCCTCCGACCACCCGAAACTCTTCATGAGCTCCAGCATAGTATCAAGCCTGGCTTTGCTGACCATGCGGAGAGTGCTAAGAGCCCATAGGAACATACCAGAGTCCCGAGGTACTCCCATCTCCTCAGCCTTTTTGGCCAATGCCTTCAATGCCTCTGGCCGCTGCACAAGGAACCTAGGATGCGTTTGCACAACATAGGAAATCCGACTGTCCAGAATACCAAACTCCCGCAGCAATGCCAGATTCGGGATCAATCTTTGCTCCAAACTATAGCCAAGAAGCCATTGTTTCTTTCTAAAGAACTTCGTCATTGCCTCAACCGAGCCAAGGAGCCTCAACCAAAACACAATCCTTGGCCGAGTTGTCGCTTCAAATCTGTAGCTGAGGAGATAAGTGTTGCACATGATGAGATGCGTTAGATTAGGGCCGGAAAACCCGAGATCTTGGAACCCTTGGAACTTTGGCATAAGGCTCCGCTTTACATTGGAGAAGAGCAACCTAGGGTTACAAGCTATGACCTTTTTGATCTGGGCCTCCTGGAAACCAAAACTTCTGAAGAAATTCAGTACGGAATCAGGGTTTTTGGGTCGTTTATGACGGGGGAGGCGAGCTGCTGCCCTGTTTGCACCGTCTACGGAGAAGCCGAGCGAGCTCACGAGGTACTCAACCATGAAATGGGGTTTGGCAGGCGATTCGTTAGAAGAAGAGGCTAGGGTTTTGGATGCAAGCGATGAGAGAGAACATCTAAAGAAGTACAATTGGGCGGAATGGCGGTGTAGTGAGGGCATGTAGAGCTTCTTGAGAAGCAGTATCATCTAGAATTGCAGCAAAGAAGAAGAAGAACAGAGCCAGTTGATTTATGGAAGCATACAGTACCAGGGATGCTTCAAATGTTCAAAACTCCTATATTCCTCCTCCAAGCTCACAAATTAGGGAAATTGAAGCAAGATCGCTGGGGATTTCACCGCCAGAATTGCTTTTTGGAGCTGAGATTGGGGCGGCGGACGTGTTCCAGAACTTCAAGAAAGCAAAATGACGACTTTAACGGGTTTCGGGTTCACATTTATCGGGGTCGGGTCTAGGATCCGATAGCCCCATCAGTGTCCAAAGCTTAGAGAGGACATAAAGGTAATTTCCTCTGAAATCCGACCCGATAAGCTTCTGGATCCAGGTAAAACATCCAATGTAACTCCAACAAAAAACAAACATCTTCTCTCTCCAAAACCCCATTTCAGTCTGGAGTTGCTCTTCTCCTGATTCAATTCTTTGCCATTACTGATTCTAGTAGAGAAAAACAAGAAATTCGATGGATTTCTGGTGCGCTATGGATCAATATATGAGGTAATTCGTCACTGTTATCATCGGCCATTGCTGTTCTTGTTGTTTTTCTTCTTCTGCTGCTGCGATAAATGAATGCAATGCTCCTTCACAGGCTCTACATTGCCACTGTGTACCACCATTATTCCAAAAACCTCATCTTTAGATGTCTCCTTTGCATCTCTGCCCCCAAATCCCATTCTGTGGTGGAATACCTCGTCGTCTCTCTTGGCTTGTCCTCTGAAGAAGCAACGGCACTTTTGAAATCCCTAAAAAACTCGCCAGTGCTGCAGCATGTAGAATTCGCTCTTGATTTCTTGAAAAGGAGCGGTTTTGAGGACGCCCAGACCAAGAAACTTGTCTCTAGGTACCCCCTATGGCTCCAATATGATGTAGAGGAGCACCTGAACACAAAGTTTAAAGCTTTGGATGATTTGGGCTTCTCTGGCCCTGACGTTGCCCGGTTCCTGGTCACAAACCCCACTGTTATGAGTTTGAACTTCGAGAAGAATCTTATTCCCAAAATTCAGTTCTGGGTTGATCTTCTTGGCTCCATTGAGCCCGTCAAAAAGCTTCTAAGGAGGAACAAGTGGTTCCTTAATGGAAGTCTTCAGAAACCATTCTCCCAAATGTTTCAGTGCTAAGGGAATATGGGATTCCAGAAAGAAGGGTTGGTGTGGTTGCAAAACATCGCCCAAGCTTCATACTTCAAAGGCCCAATGTGTTTAAGTTGCTGGCGGATCGGGCAGATAAACTTGGTGTTCCCCGCAGCTCAGGGCTGTTCCTATGGGCAATTGTCAGTTTCACTATGATCAATGAGTCAAAGTTTGATGCCATGTTCAACTCATGAAGAGCTTGGGGTGGTCAGAGAAAGATTGTCTTACTGCCTTTTGCAAGAATCCGTTATGCTTGACACCATCTGAAAAGGTAATAAAGAAGAAGATGGAGTTTTTGGTGAATGAGGTTGGGTGTGAGCCTTCATATGTCCCTGAACATCCGGTGTTACTGTCATTGACCTTGGAGAAGAGGTTGATTCCAAGGCATCAGGTGTTGCAGAGTTTGAGATCAAGATGGTTGTTTACAGGAGAGAAGAGCTTGACTTCTCCGATGTTCTGCTCAGATAAGAAGTTTATGAAAGACTATGTCCTTGGGCACAGGGAAGAACTACCTGAACTTGAAGGAATTCACATTGGTGGTGCAAAAGGCAAGATCTCCTCAAGAACTCAGTTCTAAAATCTTATGCCCTTTTTGGGAAATCAGGTATTACTCTCTACATTTTTCCAAAAAATTACATTTCTGCAATTCATCTTGGAGTTCTTGAGTATGCTTGAATATGTTAAATGTTTTTTATAATAGTTATTATGCTTAGTTGTTCGTGTAATTGAAGAATTCACTGTGGCAAAATAACCGTGTGTTGATTAGACAGATGGGAATTAAGATGTACCTAATTATATATATATATATATATATTGCATTCTTAATGTATTTATTATTTACCAAAAAAATTTTATTAGTTATAATGTACAAGAATTCAGTTTTCGGTTCAAAACCAAAACAATGGGAAATTTTCAGTTCAGATCTAAAAAGCTTATTTTGGTCAGTTCGGTTCTGGTTTTAGAAAACCAAAAAATTTTGATTCAACTAAATGCTCACCCCCAGTTATGTGCATTTCACAGTGTATTTAGGTTATGACTGTACAATTAGGATGGTACATAAGCATAACATTTTTAGAGCCTATTTATTTTGTTAGAAATTGGTGTCTTGAAAAATTAAAATTTTCAAGACTTGAGAATTTTGAAATTTTGAAAATTTCCAAATTTTTCTTTTGAGGGATTTCAACGTTTTAGATTTTAAAAATATTCGAGTGAATCACCACTAAAATACTCAAAAAGTTTTAAAATTAATATTGATTTTATTCTTTAAAAATACTTTGAATATCTATAGTACTTTAATTAATTAAATTTTAAAATTAATTATTAAAAATATGTTGAATATCTAGAATATATTAATTTTTAAAATTTTAAGATTAATTATAAAAATATCTTCAATATCTTTGATATTTTAATTATTAAATATTTAGATTTTTTATAATATTTTTTAAAAATATTTTTAATCATTGAAAAGTTTGAATATCAATTAAGGTCACATGTATTACCTGAAAAAAAATCAATGTTTTAAGTTCTTTATATCAGTTTTGGTACGCTGAAATCAATACATTTTTATTTTGCTTATTTTATATGTTTCAGACATTCCTTGTCCTTAAAAATACTAAATTTTCGAAATAATTTTTAAAATCGTTTTGTTATGGTATCATACATTTCAAATAAAACATTTTGATTTCAATTGAAACTTAAAACTTTGGATGATTAATATAGGCATCGATTTATGACCAATTTGGTCCCAATTAAAATCTTTGAAATTAAGGATCTTATTTTTTTCAAGAATTTAGATTTGCTACAAAACCGACATTGGAATTTTCAAATTTCCAATATTGAATTTTGAGGACTTGATTTTCATGCAACACAAACTTGTTCTTAATTGAAATTGAAAATGTCTTTCCAACCTGAAGGAGTTTATTCTTATATTCGAAAAATTATTAGGGATAATTACGGCTAAATCTCTGTAATTAGCCTTAATTACGTACAATCCTCCGTAATTTCCGAAATTACCCGCATCCCCCATTTTCGAAAATATTTACCCACACCCCCTGATTGTTATTTAATCAAAATTTTCCTAAAAAATTTTGATTTTACTCTCGGTTATTTTTACAAATACACCCCTAAAAACTTATTTTTTATATTTAACGTCCTGAAATTCGGTTTTTTGCAAATCACATCCTGAAATAACTCCGATTTACAGAAAAATCCTCGAAATTTAGATTTTTACAAATAAACCCCCGGAAATTATTTCGATTTACAGAAAAGTCCCCAAAATTCGGATTTTTGCAAATAACACCCCGAAATTATTCAAATTTATAGAAAATCTCCGAAATTTGGAATTTTGCAAATAACACCCCGAAATTATTCTGAATTACAAAAAAGTCCCGAAATTTTCTTATAAAACCCTCTCCTTCCTACTGTAGCCCTAAACCCTAGTTGCGCCGCCGCCGCTGCTCTGCTCTGTCGCTCCCTGCGTAGTTGCTGCCGTCGCTGTCCCGCCGGCGAGGAGATCGCCGTTTGGTCGCTGCCCTGCGCCCCCCACGCCGTCGCTGCTCTGCACCGCGCCCCTCACGCCGTCGCCGTTGCCGTCGCCATCGCCGTTGGTGCTCGCCCCTTGCTCTGCCCTCGCATTGTCGTTGCCTGGCCGGCGAGAACACCGCCGTCCCGTCGCTGTCGTCGCTGCCGCCCTCCTTTGTCCTCAGTAAGCCACCACCGCCTTCCGAACCCCCCCCCCCTCTTTTCCTTCGCGGTCGAGGCCGGCGAGGACGCCCGGGCAGAAGAAGGCCGGGTGGCGAACGTCTGCGCGTGATGGCGCCCTGGCGCGGACACCGGAGGCTGGGTGGTCTCAGCCGTCTACACCGCGCGCCCTCGAGCCGACGTCTGCCAGCCGCCCGCCGTCGTACGGCCTCAGACCCACTCCCCGCCCAATGGCCTCAGACCCGCTCCTCGCCTGACGACCTCAGACCCGCTTCCCGCCGACGGCCGCGAACCCACCCATCGCTCCCACCCCCGGACGGCCTCCGACTCTCCCCACCCCTCTCCCCGCCCGACGACCTCAGACCCCCCTCCCCATTCTACGGCCTCAGACCCCCTCCCCCCGCCCGACGTGTCTCTTCTGACTCCACTTCCCACCGCCCCCCATCCCCCCCACCACCACCACCCCCCAACCCCCCACCCAACTGGCCTCCGGACCCACCACCCTCCAGTCTCCCACCCTCCCCCTTTGCCTCACTGCCCCCCACCACTCCCCCGCCCCCACCCCCCCCCATCCTCAACCTTCCTGTCCTCTAGTTGCCTCGGAACCCCACCCCCCCCCCCCCCCCCCCCGCCCTCCCCCCCCCCCCACCCACCAAGCCACCTACCACAATTCTTCTATATATCTTTTATATCTAATTTTTGATATTGTGTATTTACAGATGGCTGATTCAGAGAATCTGGTACGATTAGTGCTCCGTTATGGAGGATATTGAAAGGAAGTGGAACATACTCAAAAAAGAAAATATGTATTTGGTAGACAGAAGTCTTTACTGGTTGATACAAGAAGATACACATTTGCAGAATTATGGACTGAAGCCTGTAAATTGATCGAAGTAAGGATAAATGAGTTACTTGTGATCAAGTATTTATATCCAAATAGCAGTCCTACAATTTATATGTCAATTAGCAGTGAAATTCAACTGGAAGTAATGTGAACAGTAATTCAAGACTTGAAGCATAGCAATATCTATATATCAGTGGAGGACATAGGCGATCCTTTATCAGCGGTGTCTACACCAAGGCTGACTCCTTTGATAGGAGAATTTTCTGTGTATCACAGTGTGCAAATAGATGAATATATTGATTTAGATTTAGATGATTGTCCTTCTGATTCTAGTTTTCATAGTTTGATGTATTTTTCTGATGATGATGAAGATGAGGAGGAGGATGATGATAATGATGAGTTAGTTGCTGAGCAGGAGTAAGAAAATATAAGACAAGGCGAAGAAGAAGGAGTAGAAGACAGAGCGGAAGATGATTTACTACCTTTACTTGAAGATAATTTGAATGATAATGTTTTGAAAATAGGAGACATATTTGAAGATGTATATGTATTCAGATTGGCTCTTAGACAGTACTGTATTGTGCACAGATTTCAGCCTTTGTTTGTGAAGAATGATCGTAACAGAGTAACAGTCAGATGTGATTCTGCGAATTGCCGATGGAGGCTTCATGCTTCAGAGAGATATGATGGTTCAGATTTTCAAATAAGGAAAATGGAACCAGTTTATACTTGTATTGCTGTCAATACTTCAGGAAACAAAATGGCAAATGCTGAATGGGTAGGCAACTAAGTTTTGCATTGAATGTGTGTTGACAAGCAAATATATAATATGATGAATGAGAAATACAGACTCAGACTGACTTATATGCAGGCATGGAGGGGAAAAGACTATGCTTACAAGATTATTCATGGCAATGAAGAAGAATCTTTTAATTTGTTTCATTTGCTGAAGGCAGAGTTGGAGAGGAGTCATCCTGGTAATATTGTGCACATTGCTTAGTGTCCATATATGTCTTTTCAGAGATGTTTTATGTCACTACATGTTTGTAGGAGAGCTTTTCTTATTGGATGTAGACCTATACTGAGAGTTGATGGATGCTTCTTGAAAGGGAAATATAAAGACACATTGCTTTTAGCTTATGGAATTGATGAGGAGAATAACCTAATTCTAGTTGCATTTGCAGTTACAGAAGAAGAAACATACCAATCTTGGTTATGGTTTCTACATAACTTGCAACGGGTTATTGGAAATTTGAATAGATTGGCTATTATTTCAGATATGCAGAAGGGTCTTTCTGATGTTGTGAAGAATATTTTCCCATATGTTGAGCATAGAGCTTGTATAAGACATGTGATTGCAAACTTAAAAAGATCCTACCTTAAGAAAAGGTTAGAAAATTTGGTTTTTAATGCTTCAAATACATTTTTGCCTACTGAATTCGTGAAGTACATGGAAAGAATTAAACAACTATCCATACCATCTTGGCAGTACATGAAAGAAATAAATGATTTTGCATGGAATAGAAGTCACTTTGATCATTCAGTGAAATGTTATTATGTGACTAACAATATTTCTGAGTCATTTAACAGTTTTATTCAGGATGGCAGAGAGCTTCCCTTTCTTGAATTACTTGATTTCATCAAGCAGAAGATAATGGTAAAATTTGCCACAAGAAAAAATGAAGGATCCCACTGGTCTGAAAAACTAGTGCCAAGAATAGAAGTTTTTATTATGAAAGTTTCACAGGCACGGGGCGGATACCGTATTTGGAGGTCTTCTGATGATATTTCAGAGGTCAGTGATCCTGCAGGCTGATGGATTGTGGATATAAGGTAGAGGATTTGTGATTGTAGGCAATGGCAGCTGATAAGAGTGCCTTGCGTTCACGGTATTGTTGCTCTCCTTGATGTTCGGCTTGATCCTATTAATTTTGTTGATGACTACTACACTCTGGAGACATACAAAAGAGTATATGATGTTTCTGTCACTCCATTGCCAAGCAAGCAACTTTGGGTGTCTGTGCCAAATGCTCTGCAAGTATTTCCTCCACGTTCAAGGAGACAACCTGGTAGGCCTAAGAAGAAAAGGATTAAGGATCCAATGGAAACATCAAGTAGAGCAATATATATTTGCAGTAGATGTGGTCAGCTGGGACACAACAAGAGAGCGTGTAAAGAGCCTCTTGGACTACAACAACAAATTGATGTTTCTGGATCTAGCAGTAATCAACAGTCAGTGGGAAACCAATATGTTGGAGGACGTGGCAGGGGAAGAGGAAGAGGAAGGTCTACCGTAATGACTTCAAATTTTAGTATGCATTTACCATGTGAGTTTTTTTAAAAAAAAATTGACAATTTTTTTCTTATTTTATGTGATTTTGAAACAATACATTAATAAATGTCACTGTGTTTTTTTGCAGGAAGTTCGTCAGATCTCTAGGATCAATTTTGATTGGGTAAATTATCTTCTCGAAAATGATGATGATGTCATGTTGCTTGGTTACCATAACTATGGGTGCATTCTATTTGCAGGTACATATTTCTGCTAGATAGACTGGGGAGAGTTAGATGGCAAGGTTTTGGATTGGCGACTCAAGAGGAGCTATCATATCTTTTATTATCCACCTCTCTTTTGTTGAATGAGAAATGAGGAGTGTTATTTTAGACACTTGTTTCATTAATGTTCTTCAAATTCTGATTTATAAGGAATAATGGAAGGTTTCCTTTTTTGGTTGAATAATGGAAGGTTTTCTTTTGTTGGACAACAGTAGAACTTGTTATATTGTTTTGTGTCTTGAACTTTCTAGCTGCTATTGCTATCTGATTACTGATTAGGTTATATTGTTCTATCAAGCTGTAAGCTTCTATTATTGTTCTGATAGGCTATATATTATAAAATCTCAGGAATGATTGTCATTTACTAGGACGTGACTTTCTTTATCATATCCAGTTTTACATAAATTGGGTTTATCCTTTTGGTGGAAGATCTGGATCTGGTGTGATTTCTCTCCGTACTCTTTTTTAGTTGTTTCAAAACATAAAATTTAAAATTACAAGTTTCATATTGTATATTTAAAAACAGATCCCTTGATTATTTTTTTAATCAATAAGTCAATATTTTAATCATATTTAATATTAAATTTCACAAAAAAATAGGGAAGGTTTTTAAATTTAAAATTTAAAATTACACATTTAATATTTTTACATTTAAAAATAGACCACCTTTAATATTTTTATTTATAATAAGTCTAAATTTTATTTATTTTATAAGTAAATTTTACAAATAAATCATTGAAGGTTTCAAAACTTAAAATTTAAAATTACAAGTTTCATATTGTACATTTAAAAATAGATCCTTTGATTATTTTTTTAATAAATAAGTCAATATTTTAATCATATTTAATATTAAATTTCACAAAAAAGACAGTGAAGGTTTTTTAATTTAAAATTTAAAATTACATATTTAATATTTTTACATTTAAAAATAGACACCTTTCACTATTTATTTATAAAGTTAAGTTCAAAAATTTCTTTATTTTCTAAGTACATTTTACAAATAAATCATCGAAGGTCGAAGGTTTCAAAAACTTAAAATTTAAATTATAAGGTGCCATATGTGTACATTTAAAAAGAGCTCCCTTGATGTTTTTTAAAATAAGTCAATCATTGTATTTATCATTTTATATTAAATTCACAGAAAGGACAGTGTGAAAGTTTTAAAAATTTAAAATTTAAAAAAGTGTACAAGTTTTACTTATTTGTACATTTAAAAATAGACCACCTTTAAAATTTTTATTTATAAATAAGTCCAAATTTTATTTTATTTATAAGTAAATTTTACAAATAAGTCATTGAAGGTTTTAAAACTTAAAATTTAAAATTACAAGTTTCATATTGTACATTTACAAATAGATCCCTTGATTTTTTTTAATAAGTCAATATTTTAATCATTTTTAATATTAAATTTCACAGAAAATACAGTGAAAATTTTAAATTTTAAAATTTTAAATTACAAGGTATTACTTATGTCAATTTAAAACTAGACCACTTTTAAGATTTTTCTTTTATATAAGTCCAAAATTTTATTTTATTTATACAAGTAAAATTTTACTAAAATAATACTCATTGAAGGTTTTAAACTAAAAATTTATAGATTACAACTTTCAATTGTTAACTTTACAAATAGATCCCTTGATTTTTTTTACCAAGTCATATTTTAATCCTTTTGAATAGGAATTTCACAAAAAGTTATCCAATGAAAGTTTAAAAGTGTAAAATTTAAAAATCTACAGTTTACTATTCTTTACATTAAAAAAAATAGTACCACGTTAATATTTTTATTGTCTAAATAAGTCCAAAAATCGCTATATTTTATAAGTAAAGTTTACCACAATTTTAAGTCATTGCAACGTTCAAAACTTAAAAATTTAAAATTACAACTTTCATGTTGTACATTTACAAATAGACCCCTTCAATATTTTTATTTATAAATAAGTATGTATTTTTTATCATATTTTAAGTAAAATTTTACAAAAAAGACATTAATAATTTTTAAATTTATAAATACAAATTCAATATTTATACATTAAAAAATAGACCCTTAAATTTTTTTTAAAAAAATAAGTCTAAATTTTTCTTATTTAAAAACTAATTTTTACAAATACACCCATCGCCGGACCATCGTCGGCCGGCGTCCGCGCCCTCGCGCCGGGGACGGAGGTCGAGGCCGGACGGCCCGCCGCCACGCGAGCGCGAATAGCCGAGGCCGAAGCCGTTTCGCCCCCACATGCCGGGGACGAAGGCCGAGGCTGGCGCTCCGGCCTCAGCGTCCGTCCCACATGCCAAGGCCGTCTGCGCCCTCGTGCCGGCACGCTGGCCTCGGCCTTCATCCCCGGCACGCGGGCGCGAACGGCCTTGGCCTTGGCCATCCGCGCCCGGGTGCCGGCGCGTCGGCCTCCACCTTCGCTTCCGCCCGCGCGCCGTCATTCTCGCCACCGTCGAATTTCGGAGACTTTTCTATAAATCAGAATAATTTCCGGAGGTTTATTTGCAAAAATCCGAATTTCGAGGACTTTTCTATGAATCGGAGTTATTTCAGGATGTTATTTGCAAAAAATCGAATTTCGGAGCATTAAATATAAAAAATAAGTTTTTAGGGGTGTATTGGTAAAAATAACCGTGGGTAAAATCTAAATTTTTTTAGAAAATTTTGATTAAATAATAATCAAGGAGTAAATATTTTCGAAAATGGGGGTATGGGTAATTTCGGAAATTACGAGAATTGTACGTAATTAAACCTAATTACAGGAACTTATACGATAATTATTCCAAATTATTATCTTGTTATTGTTTCCTGGAATACTACTATAGACTCATGGAACAACCTTCTATACACTAAATTGATATGTTTGTTAGTGCCGAGGTACCCAAAAGTCATCGTCATGTTCAAGAATTCTTCCACAACAACACTTCCAATTAGCAGTGTTTGTTAAATGCGTGTGTTGGTAAAGCAGAATCGGTACAATTTCACGATAGAAGATGCAGCTGGTTTCTTCTCCCCAATCCTATCCATTGGTGGTTCGATTCTTCTCCGATGAATGGACATCCTCGCTTGGGCACTTGGTTTAACCATTGGTCCAACAAAAGATAGTATAGTAGCGGTTAGATGTATTTTATACTTGTGGCAATTCTTTCAACTATGCATTTGTCATCAGATGCGAGGTCTGTACGTGTGATGAGATGTGTAACTGTGATACGAGGAGCATGTTCATATTTGGAGACCATTACGGTCTGTTGGAATTATGAAGGGCATCGAAATTCATCGATGTGTTTAAGAGTGCGTTTGGTTCGATTTTGGATTTAAGAATTATGGAATCGTGAGAATTGTGTGATTCCGGAGAATTGAAGGAATTGAAGGAATTAGATAATTACAGTATTTGGATGAGTATTTACTGTAGGGAATTGGCAATTGGCCAATTCCTTTCCGTTGTTTGGTTGACAAATGGAGTTGATCAATTTCATAAGTTGTTGAATTCTTGTGTTTGGATGATTTTTTACTGTAAGGAATTGAGAAATATATTAAAAAAATTAAAAATAATAAATATTTTAAAAAAATAAAAAAAGTTATGTAAATATCTTATTATAATCAATTACAGATTTATTTAATATAATTTTGTTATTATCTTCTAAAATAATTTTTAATAAATATAGAAAATATATACTTATTTTTTTGAAAATAAGTAATATTTAAGTAATTTGAGTAATAAAATAATTTTAATTTTAAAATTATTGAAATAATTTTAAAAATTAATTAGATTTTACAAAAAGACCCAAAAATGAAGGGACTTCAGTTTCACTATATGTACAAATATCATAATAAATATTACGATGATTTATATATACTACAGAGACAACTTAATATATTAGAAAAAATATTTTAGCAGGTTAACACAAAAGTCCGCTCAAAAGATGGTTAAATAGATAGTTTAACTTAACAAGTTATTACAAAATATATAACTACATACTTATATCATCCATAAACTCCTGAAGCCACTCAATTCTGTCCTTATCATTCATACCATTAACAAATGTCATGTCATCAACCTCGTTCTCATGTAAACGCCTACATGCAAGTTTCAGAAAAGGCTTACTAAATTGTTCCCCTTTGAACTTCATCAAAGTTGGATACACGGCTTTCTTCCAAGAATCCTTTCCAGCTGTTTGAAGGGAGGATGCAGAAGAAGAGATCGGTGGAGAAGAAGCCGAGTTGGACGAGCTGGATGAGATCGATGGAGAAGAAGACGAGCTGGACCAGGAATGGGGAGGAATTCGTGGAGCAGAAGAAGAGATCGGTGGAGAAGAAGCCGCTGGACGAGCTGGACGGAGAAGAAGACGAGCTGGACCAGGAATGGGGAGGAATTCGTGGAGCAGAAGAAGAGATCGATGGAGAAGAAGCCGCTGGACGAGCTGGACGAGCTGGACGGAGAAGAGGATGAGCTGGACCGGGAATGGGGAGGAATTCGTGGAGCAGAAGAAGAGATCGGTGGAGAAGAAGCCGCTGGACGAGCTGGAGGAGCTGGACGGAGAAGAAGACGAGCAGGACCGGGAATGGGGAGGAATTCGTGGAGCAGAAGAAGAGCTGGACGGAGAAGAAGCCGCTGGACGATGAGGAGGAGCTGGACGGAGAAGAAGACGAGCAGGACCGGGAATGGGGAGGAATTTGTGGAGCAAAAGAAGAGCTGGACGGAGAAGAAGCCGCTGGACAGAGAAGAAGCTGCTAGACGGCCGCTGGACGGAGAAGAAGCCGCTGGACGGCCGCTAGACGGAGAAGAAGACAAGCGGGAATGGGGAGGAATTCGTAGGAAATAGAGGAAAAATTCGGAGTGCTACAGTGAAAAACGAGGAAATTGAGCCGGAATTGGTGTTTTCCCTTGGTTTTAGCCGAGAATTAAAAACCGGAATCGGGGGAATTAGGAAATAACTGATTCCCTCGATTCCAGGTTCTGAGAATCGAAACAAACACAGGAATGGAGGGAATTGGGCTCCCAATGCCCTCCATTCCTCCGATTCCCGGTTCTAGGAATCGAAACAAACAACCCCTAAGTTGAATGTTCTCCTCTGTTACTCTCCGAGTTTGACAAATCCAATATGTGATATTTGCCATGTAAAGATCACAATGAATGCTTGAAAGGTTAATGGGTTAGCATTGTTTGACTTCGTTGATGCATGCTTGTAAGATTTTCAATTCAAGGCATTGTATTGTACAAGCCAATTTTTGTCCTTTTTTATTTTAAGTTTTTCATACTTATGTTATAGTGAAAAAGGTATTGTATTTAGAAGTTTGCACCAGTCAATACAGTTGGATTTGAAAAAAAATTTGGGTTTAGCAAAAAAAAAATTAAAATTAAGATTATTTTTAGAAACAATATTTTTTTTAAAACATTAATTCTATAATAATTTTAAAATGCGAAAATAGTTAATTTTTTTATAAGATTTATTTCAATAGAATGTAAAATAAATAATATTAATTTAATAAGATAAAAAATAATTTTAAAAAATATTGATACTAATCTTAATTCCAAACCAAATGAATATGGTGCAAAGGAATAACTCTCATTTGAAATTTTCTTAGAAATATTTTAAAATAAATGTCGAATAGTATAAACAATTGAAATTTCCCACCATCCCTTGCATATTTCTATTTGTTGTACTAAAATCATTTTAAATCAGGGTGCTAAAACATGAAATCCAAAAAAAAAATGAGGAATTCATAATAACATGTCAGCCAAATTAGGGGCCAATATGCATAGAGGTAATTTTCCATGAAAGTAAAATCCGACCCGATAAATTTTTCGGATCCCCGAATAAGATCATTAAATTTCTTCGCCGTCGAAACCCTAATTTTCCCTCCTCGCCTTCTCGGCCCTCGCAAGCGGCAGTCCCAATCCCAGCTGCCGAGCCCATTGCAAGCAGGAATCCCTCTTCTTCTGATCTTTTCCTCGACCATTATTGGTCCTGGCAGATGAAAGCAGGAACCTTGATGCATTCTAGAGCTGCCAAGGATCAAAATAGAAGGTAATTCATCACCATCATCGGCCATTGCTGTTCTTGTTGTTTTTCTTCTTCGTTGGCTGCAACTGATGATGGCAATGCTGCTTATGAAGCTCTACAATCCCACCCTGTACCACAATTCTTCCAAAAACCTCATCTTTAGTTGTCTTCTTTGCACTTCTACCCCAAAATCCCATTCTGTAGTGGAGTACCTCGTCAGCGCACTTGGCTTCTCCTCAGAAGAAGCAACCAAGGCCTTGAAATCCATAAGTGACCCACCAATGCTCTCGCAAGTCGAATCCGTCTTTAATTTCCTGAAAAGGAGCGGTTTTGACGACACCCAGATCAAGAAGCTTGTTTCTAGTTACCCCAGATATCTCCATTGTGATATAGATAAGAGCCTGAAGCCAAAGTTCAAAGCTCTGCATGACTTGGGCTTTTCCAGCCCTGACATCGCCCACCTTCTGATCACTACCCCCACTGCTTTGCGTTTGAACTTTGAAAAGAATCTACTTCCCAAGATTCGGTATTGGATTGGTCTTCTTGGATCCATCGAGTCCCTAACAAAGCTTCTCAGGAGGAATCAATGGTTTCTCAATCAAAGTCTTCAGAAAAGGATCCTTCCTAACGTTTCGATGCTAAGGGAGTGGGGCGTTTCGGAGAATAGGATTGGTGTGGTTGTAAAAAATCGCCCAAGCTTCATATTGCAGAAGACTGATGTGTTTAAGTTGTTGATGGACGAAGCGGAGAAACTAGGGGTACCACGCAGCTCGGGATTGTTCTTATGGGCAATTGTTAGTTTACAGATGATTAACAAGGCCGCGCTCAATTCCAAGTTCGAACTCATGAAGAGCTTGGGGTGGTCGGAGAAGGATTGTCGCACTGCGTTTTGCAAAAATCCAATGTTCTTGACTTCTTCAGAGAAGGTGATGAAGAAGAAGATGGAGTTTTTGGTGAATGAGGCTGGGTGTGAGCCTTCATATGTTGCTGAGCACTCCGTGCTTATGTCATTGAGCTTGGAGAAGAGGTTGATTCCAAGGCATCAGGTGTTGCAGAGCTTGAGATCCAGAGGGTTGTTTAGAGGAGAGAAAAGCCTGGCCACAATAATGGTCTACACGGATAAGAAGTTCATGGAGGATTTTGTTCTTCGTCACAAGCAATTAGTACCTGAACTGGAAAAAATTTACACTGCCAGTGCAAAAAGCAAGGAGTCCTCAACAACTCAGTTCTAAAATCTTGTCATTCTGTGAAATCAGGTATTACTCATTCTATTTTTCTAAGAAATTATATTGATGCAATTCATCTTAAGAATTCGTAGAGTATGATTGGAGTATGTTACTGTTTTCACATATAGTTATTATGCTTGGTTATTCAAGCGAACAAAGACTTCCCTGTGGCAAAATAGCAGCATGTTCATTGGCTAGACGAGACTTGCTTGTAACTTTTCCTGGGTGCTTCCTTAAGTGGTTCTCTTACCTCTCACGGCTTTTAAGTTCTTTAAGAATAAGTAGATATTGCATGTTTGGGCTTGATATTGTGGTGTAACAGCTCTTTCTGTACAATTTGCTTTGACTGTCAGAAAGATCTTATTCTTGCACTGTAGTGCTAACTTCTTTGATTTATAACATTGTGAAACTCAAACTATTATCCTGAAAATTGAAAGCTTTGGGAGAAAAATCATAGAAGAAGATAGACCATTCAGCATTGAACTAAACTGATATATGATGGCTAACATGAAAAGGCAACTAGGCTCAGATGTCATTGCTGTAATGAAAACAAGTAGAGAAAAGAACACATCCAAGTAGCTTCAAGATTTAAAAAAGCCAAGATTTTAGTCAATCTTTAACAGAATCATGAACCAAAGCAACCTTAGTCTTCTTCATTTGCACGTATTATTACACCGATCATCCCAAAACTCAAAAAAAGAAAAACTATACACAAATTGCATATGACATCCAATCAGGAAACGAGAAAGGATAGATTCAAGGATAGAAGAGCCCCTCAGAAATTGCAAACCCAAAAGTGCTCCTGGGTTCCATCACCTTGCCACCGATCTCCACCTTATGCTTCTCCACTGCCATGGCTACCTTGAGAGAAGAAAGCTCTTGCTCCAGTTTGCTCTTGAATCCAGATAGAAACAAAGTGCTCTGCCCCTTCACTTCATGTTGCTCCGTCTCATAGCTCTGCTTCATCTTCTTCTTCTTCTCAAACTCCTCCACCACCAGCAAAGCTATATCTGCCATTTCTGAAAGGGAAATCCAAATACTAAGTTTGAATCTGCGCTGCTGTGTGGGGTTTGTTTGTGCTTCGTTTTTATATTGGGGGTCTGGAGGAAGAACAGTGCTTTTGGATAAGGTTGAGCAGGCATGGATTGTGATCCTTATTTGCATGTGATGTGTGGGATTCATGTTTCTCTGGTTTCTAGCGGCTCTGGTTTTGTAAGTGCTTCTTTGTACTTGTTCCCCTCAAAGATTGCTAATTGGCTCTGGTTCACTCAAAGCCCAGCAGCTTGGTTTTAACGGGTACATTTTTTAAAATAGAACTCTTTGGAGGGGTATAAATGCAAAAGTGTTTCCAGTGAGCTGATGGCCCACGCTATCTCTCATTCAATGAATCACGGTCTTTTTTAGAGGAAGCAGTATGCAACAAGTATCAAAAGAAATCTTTTCGTGCCTCTGTCGGTGAAAGAAACTGCGATTTGTTTTCTGTGGGAGTTGTCGGTTTTGGTCAATTAATCTTTTTTTTTCATAATGCGCTCCATCACAACATTTAATTGCAATAAGCCACATTTAGTTTGCATTATTTGGTTTTGCCACAACCATTTGCCACGTTTTTTTTCTTCAAATAAAGATGAAATATTCTGACAATATTTAAAGATTTTTCATTATCTCTTTATTTTTCTAAAAAATATGACACAACTTTTTCGTGAAATTAACAGAAATATATTTTTTTTTCCTTGCAAAATAAAGTTGTCTGTCCTGATCAATTGAACAGAGTTCATAAGGTAGGAATTTCCGGCGGTTTTTCTTTATTTTAAAAATGCAGAAAACCCCCTTATTTTTATATAATTGCAAACAAGTCTCGAAAACCTCCTGTTACTAATTGCAGTCGTAGTGTCGATTCTACGAGGATAAAAGTAATAAAAACACATTTTATATAAAACCCGATTGGGTCAAATATAAATCTGAATTCAATTTTAAAATTTTATTTTAACTCAAATTTTAATTTAAATTCGAAATATCTAAAACTCAACACAATTTTTCAAATATATAAGTCAGATTATTTTTTATTAATGTTTTGAATGATAGAATTCGAAACACAATGAACAAAAAATACCTGAGTGTGGAGGAGGATTTATTCAATTAAATAGGTTGGGCTCCATTTTAAAAGCTCAAATCATCCTCACCAACAACAGAGAATCTATTTACAATAAAATACAACTATTTTTTTCTTTGATACATTCTTGCACAAACTAAATGATTCGGAGAAGAAGAAAAAGAACAATAAAAAAGAAGATCAAATTCAAGCGGAAAAGAATCCTTGAGAGATAGCAACAGCAACGTCGCTCTTGGGCTCCATGCATCTCCATGCAAGCTCCTTCATATTCCGCTCCGCCTTCCGCTTCAGCGTCAAGGCCGCCATCGAATTGCTCCGTCTCTTCGTCGTGGCTCCATCCTCGTCCTCTGGCCTGTTGCTTCTCCTTTCGAACTCCTCCATCACCAGCATCGCAATGTCCGCCATCTCTGCAGCCAAAAACTCTTAACTAATTTTTTGCGAGTTGAAATTTGAGTGGCGGCGTTTGTTTATATATAACGAAGCGTTGGGTTGAAACTGTTTGCTGTTTTGCTGTGGGCTCACGTGGTTTTACTGTTCACTTTTGATGCTTCTAGATTTTTGGGCTGTTAAATGGGCCGGCCCTGTTTCCGTCTAGAATTGTTAGGGCTGGAATCGGCCCTGTCTACGTCCGGCCCCTCGCTGTTTTGCTCCAAATTGAACCAAAACAGGCGGTTTTTTTTTGTTTTATTTGCAAATTAGTCTTTAAGATGGAACTAATATATATGATTTATTTTTTGTAAATATAAATGAAGACACTTGCTCAATTTGTACATATCATCCACCTTGTGCTACTCACCAACAATCATTATAATTGCTAATTATTATCCTAAGTAGTTAAAATATTAATTAATAATATTAGAATAAGGACAAAGTTGATTTGTATTTCATCATTGATTAATAAGTTATACTTAAGGGATAATTACCGATGACCCCCTGTAATTTGGGGTAATTACCGCTAACCCCCCTAATTTCCGTAATTACCCCCACCCCTCAAATTCGCCCATATTTATCCACAGCCCCTGATTGTTATTTAATCAAAATTTTATCAAAAAATTCCGATTTTACCCCATTATTTTTACACATACACCCCTAAAAACTTATTTTTTTATATTTAACACCCCGGATTTCGGATTTTTTAAATAACACCCCAAAAGAACTCCGATATACGGAGGACCGCAAAATTCGAATTTTTGCAAATAAACCCCCGAAATTATTCTGATTTACAGAAAAGTCCCCAAAATTCGGATTTTTGCAAATAACACCCCGTCGGGCGGGCGGGAGCGGATGAGGAGGCCGGCAGGCCGGAGGCGGAGCGGAGGCGGCGGCAGGCGGCGGGAGCGGAGCCGGAGGCCGGCGGGCGGGAGCGGAGCCGGAGGCCGGGGCGCCGGCGCGCCGAAACGCGGGCGCGGACAACCACGGCCGAGGCCGTTCCGCCCCCGCGTGCCGGGGACGGAGGCCGAGACCGGCGCGCCCGCACGCGGAGGCCGAGGCCGAGGCCGTTCCGCCCCCGCGTGCCGGGGACGGAGGCCGAGGCCGGCGCGCCCGCACGCGGGGGCGGAACGCTCTCGGCCTGGGCCTTCCGCGCCCGCGTGCCGGCGCGCCGGCCTAGGCCTCCGTCCCCGGCACGCGGGGGCGGAACGGCCTCGGCGTCTGCCTCCGC
>RXID01014989.1:0-92500 GCA_005019695.1 Trichopus zeylanicus subsp. travancoricus
CGGCTACTATTATAACACTACTAGTACTAATTACAATGTATCATCCTAATACGCTTCGCCGCTAGACTACAACTACTGCTACTTCAGCAACTACTGCTACAACAACTATTACTACAACTACTACAACAACAACAATAACAACTGCTACTACTTCTACTGCTTCTACGGCTGCCACGACTACTACTACTACTATTTCTACTACTACTACTACTACAGCTACTATTGCTATTACTACTACTACTACTACTACTACTACTCCTACTACAACCTAAACTACTACTACAACTACTACGGTAGTTACTATTGCTTTTACTGCTACTACTACAACTACTGCAGCTACTGCTCTACTACAATTACTATTGCTATTATTTCTTCTACTCCAACTGCTACTATTGTTACTACTCCTTCTACAACTACAATTGCTATTATTTTTATGAATGATACTCCTACTGCTACTACTCCTCCTCCTCATTACTACTGTGACTGCAACTGCTACTCCTACTACTACTATGACTGCAACTTCTACTAATGCTACTACTAATACCACTACTACTAATACGGTGGCTATTACTGTTGTTATTACTACTTTTGCTTCTACTATGGCTACAAAAACAACTGCTATTACTTCTACTACTACGACGGCTGCTACGACTATTACTACGACAACAACAACAACAACTACTACTATTACTACATCTACTAGAACTATGACTAAGACTACTGGTAATACTGCTACTTTAACTACTACTGTTACTACTACTACTACTACTACGACTGCTGCTACCACTATCACTAATACTAGCATTACTACTATTACAACTAATACTACTACAACTACAACTATGACTACTATTTTTACTACAACTACTACTACAACTACTTCTTGTACTATAACTACTACCATAGCTACTGCTACTCCTACTTCTACTACTACTACAACAAGTTCTGTTGTTGCTACTACTTCTACTATTGCTACAACTACAACTAGTACTGCTTCTGCAACTACAGCTACTACTACTACAACTACTGCAACTACTACAAGTACTGCTTCTACTACTACTTCTGCTACTGCTACTATGACTACCACTACTACTTCAACTTCAATTTCTACTACTTCTACTACGACTGTTACTACTGCTACTATTGCTATTATCACGACTATTACTACTTTTGCTACTACTGCTACTATTACTACTACAACTACTACAACTACAACAACTACTACAAGTACTACTGCTACTTCTACAATTCCTACTACTGCGACTACTACTACCACTACGGCTGCTGCTGCCACTGCTACTACTAAAGCTACTACTACTCCTCCTCCTCCTCCTACTATTACTGCTACAACAACTACTACTGCTACTTGTGGTACTGCTACTAGTACTAATAATAATACTACTACTGCAACTAGCACTAATACTATTATTGCTATAACTAGGACTTCTACTGCTACTACCAGTGCTACTCCTACTTACTACAACAGCTGCTCCAATTCCCATAATAGCTATGAGTACTACTACAAGTACTCCAGCTACTACTACTACAACTTCAACTACTACTTCTGTAACTACTACTCCTACTACTTCTGCTGTTTCTCCTACTACTTCTACTACTACTACTCTGACTACTACTGAAACTGATCTTTCTACTAGTTTTGCGGCTGCTACTACTACAACTTCTACTAATACTGCTCGAACAACTACTACTATTGATACAAGAACTCCCAATGCCACTACTACTATGACAACAACTACTACAACTCCAACTACTACGACTACTACTACCATAACTACTACAACTCATGCAACAACTACAACTACTACTACCACATCTACTACAACTATTGTTACTACTGTTGCTACTATTCCAACTACAACTACTACTTCTGCTGTTGCTACTACTACTACAACAGCGTCTACTATTGATTCTCTAACTACTACATCTGCTCCTACTGATACCACTATTACTTCTGCTACAACTTCTACTACTACTATGGATGCTATGACTACCATAACTACTATAATTACTGCTTCTGCTACTACTTCTACCGCTACCACTCCTACTATTATTACTGCGACTATTGCTACTACCACAACTACTACAACTTATGCTACAACTTCCACTTCTACTACAACTATAACAACTACTACTTCTACTACAACTACTGCTACAGGTTCTACAACTACTTCTCCTCCTACTACCACTGCTACTACTACTACTACCACCATTGCTACAACAACTACACTACTACTGCTACTACTGCTACTACAACTACCTCTACTAAAACTACAACTGCCACAATTACTACTTCCGCTATAACTACTACTACTACTATAGTTACTAATACTCTTATAGCTACCATTGTTACTTCTACTACTACTACCACTACAACAACTACTACTACTATAGCTACTAATACGATTATGGCTACTAATACTACTGCTACTACTACTACCACTACTACTTCTTCTACTACTACTACTACTACAATTGCTACTACTAGAACTACTAATGTTGCTCCTACTGCTATTACTACTACTACAATTACTACTACTACTACTACTTTCACTACTAGTACTATGACTACTGCTATGCTAATACTTCTGTTGTTGTTGTCGCTACTACTACTACTACTACTACAATTGCTGCTACTACTACAACAACTAATACTATTACTACTACTACTACTACTACTATAGATACTACTATAGAAACAACAACAATAACAACTACTATTATTACCACTACTACTTCTACTACTTTTCCAAGCATAACTACTGCTGCTGTCGCTGCTGCTGCTACAACAACTGCTATTGCTACTACTACTACTACTTCTGATAGTACCTCTACAACTGCTACAACTTCGGATGCTATTACTGCTGCAGCTACTGCTACTGCTGGTGCCGCTGCTACTGCTACTATAACTACTGCTGCTATCACTGCTACTGCTACTACCACTATTACTACATCTACTACAACCACTATTTGGACAACTGCAACGACTTCTGCTGCTGCTACTATTACTACTACTACTTATGCTACTATTCCTACTACTACTACTACAACTACTACTACTAGTATTACAACTATTAATACTACTCCTGCAACTATAACTACTACTTCTACTACTACTCTTGTTTCTATTACTACTAATGCTACACCTACTACAACTACTACGACTACTACTATTACTAAAACTACTACTATGACTACTACTAATATTACAACAGCAACAACTACTACAGCAACTACAACTACTGCTTCTACTACTACTATTGTTGCTATTACTACTACTACTACACCTATTACTACTGCTACTACTACAACAACAACAACTACTACTACTACAACAACTACTACTACAACTACTACTCCTACTACTATGATTACTACTATTGTTGCCGCTACTACTACCACTACCACTAATACTTCTGCTGTTACCACTAGTACAACTACTGCTACTACTCCTACTACTGCTATTGCTACAACAACAAAGACAACTTCTACTGCTGCTGGTGCTCCTACTACTACTTCTAGAAATACTTCTACCACCACTAATTATGCTACTTCTACTACTTCTACAACTACTACTAATACAACTATTGCGGTTAATACTACTAATACTGTTACTACTTCTTCTACTACTTTTGCTAGTCCTGCTTTTGCTACTACTACTACTTCAATTGCTACAACTACTACTACTAGTGCTATTATTACTAGTACTGCTACTGCTACAACTGCTACTAGTACTACTACTACTGCTGTAGTTGTTGTTTCTACTACCACTGTTGCAACTGATGCGGCTACTTCTACTACCACTATTACAACTTCTACTATTACTACTCCTATAACTGCTGCTGCAGTAACTACTACTACTACTATTACTACTACTATTACTACTACTATTACTACTATTGCTGCTACTGCTATTACTGCGGCAACTACTACTGCTGCTACTACTACTGCTGCTGCTTCTACTACTACTATTACTACTACTACTACAACTAATAATACTACTAGCACTAGTACTGCTACTACTGGTGCTGTGACTACTATTGTATTACTACTACTACTGATCCTACAACAACTACAACAACTACTACTTCTGCTACAACAACTACTACTATTACTATGACTACAAATACAAATGCTATTACTACTACTTTCAGTACCGTGGTTACTACAATAACTACTACTGCTACTTCTACTATTTCTACGAGTACTGTTGCTGCAACTAATGCTACTACCACTACTATAACTGCTACGTCTACTACAACAACTACTACTACTACTTTTTCTACTACTACTACTTCTACTACTATTGCTACTAGTATTACAGCTACTACTACTATTTTTTCTACTGCTACTACTTCTTCTTCTGCTACTATTGCTACTAGTATTACAGCTACTACTACCAATGCTTCAGCTACTACTACTACAAGTACTATTGCTACTACTTCTGCTACTACTACTATAGCTACAACTAGTACAATTACTTGCACTACTACTACTACCCCTACTATTACTTCTTATACAACTACCACCACTAGTACTACTACAACTACTATTACAACAACAACAACAACAACAACTACTACTACTACTACTACTACTTCAACTACTACTACAGCAACTACCACTACTGCTGCTACTACTTCAACTACTTCTACTACTACTACTACTACTACTACCACTACTGCTACTACTTCTACTAAAACTACTTCTACTGCTACTACTACTATTACTACTACTACTACTTCTACTACTACTCCTACTACTACTCCTACTACTCCAACTATAACTACCACTACTACTACTACAGCTAGTACTACTGCTACTACCTTTACTCCTACTCCTACTACTTCGACTACTACAACTACTACTACCACTGCTATTATGACTACTTCTACTACTTCGGCTGCTACTATTGCTACTTGCACTACTACAGCAATTGATATAACAACAACTACTGTCGCTACTACTATTCCTACAACAATAATAACAACTGCTACTACTACTTCTACTTCTACTTCAATCTCTAGTTCTACAAGAACAACCACTACTGCTACTACTATTGCTACTTCTCCTATAATGACTACTACTACAACTACTACAACTACTACTATTACCACCACCACTACTACAATAACTACAATTGCTACTACAACTACGCTACTAATTAAACTACTTCTACTATTACTTCAACTACTGCTACTCCTACTACTATTACTACTACTGCTACTACTACTGCTGCTGCTACAACTACTATTACCACTGCTACTACTACTACTACAACAACAACAACAACAACAACAACTACTACTACTACTACTATGACAACTACTACTACTCGTCCTCCTCCTCCTCCTCCAACTACTACTACTGCTTCTACTACAACTACTGCTACTATTTCTACACCTACAAACAAAATAATTTCTACCATTACTTTCACTACTAATTTTATTACCACTACTACTACTCGTATTACTACTACTAATACTACTACTACTATTGGTAGTACTACAACTACTACTTGTACTACTACTATAACTACTACCACCACTACTACTACTCCTGCTATAGCTACTACTACTAATGCTACTACTCCTGCTATTACTACTACAACTACTACTGCCACTACTGCTACTGCTACTACCTGTACTACTATTAATACAACAACTACTATTGTACTATTACATTAATTACTACTACAAGCACTACTACTACTCCAACAACAACTACTATTACTACTATTAATACTACCACCACAACTACTACTAATACTACAACTGCTTCAATCGTTACTACTACTACTACTACAACTACTACAACTACTACTACTACTTCTACTACTACTACTACTACTGATACGAGTAGTAGTAGTCGCAATTGTAGTAATAGTAGTAGTTGTTGTTGTTGTAGTAGTTGAAGTTGTAGTTAGAGTATTAGGAGGAGGAGAAGGAGGAGTAGTAGTAGTTATAGTATTAGTTATAGTCACAGTGGCAATTGTAGTAGTAGTTGCAGCAGTAGTAGTTTTGGTAGTTGTAGCAATAGTAATTGTAATTGTATTAGTAGTAGTCACAATAGTGGTAGTAGTAGGAGCAGAAGTAGTAATAGTAGTAGTAGCAATAGTAGTAGCGGTAGTAATAGTAGTAGTAGTAGTAGGAGGAGTAGTTGTAGTAGTCATAGTTGTAGCTATAGTTGTTGTTATTGTTGTTGTTGTAATAGGAGTAGTAGTAGGAGTAGTATTAGTATTAGATTTAGTAGTTGTAGCAGTCGCAGTAGCTGAAGTAGCAGCAGCAAGAGTAATTGGAGTAGTAATATTAGTAGTAGTAGTAGTAGTAGTAGTGGCAGGGGTAGTGGTAGTAGTAGTAGTCATAGTTGTTGTTGTAGTAGTAGTAGTGGTGGTGGTGGTTGTAGTAGTAGTAGTAAAAGTAGTAGCAGTAGTAGTAACAGTAGTTGTAGTTGTAGTAGTAGCCGTAGAAGCAGTAGTAGCAGTAGGAGTAGTAGTACTAGTAGTTGTAGTAGTAGCTATCATAATTATAGTTGTTGTACTTATAATTATAGTATTAGGCGGAGGAGGAGTAGTAGTAGTGGTTGATGTAGTAGTAGCAGTAGTAGCTGTAGTAGGAGCAACAGTAGTAGCAGCAATAGCAGCTATAGTAGTAGTTGTTGTTAGGATAGTAGTAGTTGTATTAATATTCAGAGTCATAGTAGTAGTAGTAGGAGTATAATTAGTAGTAGTAGTAGTAGTAGTAGTAGTGGAGGGTGGAGTTGTAGTATTAGGAGTAGTAGTGGCAGTATTAGTATTAGTGATTGTAGCAACAGCAGTAGTAGTAGTTGCAATAGCAGTTGTAGTAATAATAGTAGTAGTAGTAGTAGTAGTTTGGGTAGTAGTGGTAGTAGTAATAGTAGTTGTATTAGTAGTAGTCGCAGTAGTAGTAAGTAGAGTAGAAGTAGTAGTAGTTGTAGTAGTAGCAGGAGTAGTTGTAGTAGTAGTAGTAGCAGTAGTAGTTGATGTAGTAGTAGTAGTAGTAGTAGTTGTTGTTGTTGTTGTTGTAGTAGCAGTAATATTAGTGATAGTAGTATTAGTTGTATTGGTAGTAGCAGTTGTAGGAGTTGCAACAACTACAGTAGTAGCAACAGTAGTTATAGAAATAGCAAAAGTAGTTTCAATCATAGCATGAGTAGTAGTGATAATAATAGTTATAGTATTGGTAGCAGTAGTGGTAATAGTAGTATTAGTTGTACTAGTTATAGTAGTAGTAGTATCAGTAGTGGTAGAAGTGGCAGCAGTAATAGGAGTAGTAGTTGTAGTTGTAGTTGTAGTAGTAGTAGTAGTAGTAGTAGTGATAGTACTAGCAGTGGCAAAAGTAACAATAATTGCAGTAGGAGTATTAGTTGTAGTATTAGTAGTAGTACGAGTGTTAGGAGGAGTAGTAGTAGTAGTTGGAGATGTAGTAGGAGTCATAGTAGTAGTAGCAGCAGCATTGACAATAATAGTAATAGTAGTAGCAATAGTAGTGGCAGTCGTAGCAGTAGTGGTAGTAGTAGTAGCAGCAGCAGTTGGTGTAGTAGTAGTCATAGTAATAGTAGTAGTTCTTCTAGTACTAGTACTAGTTTGAGAAGTAGTAGTGGTAGTTGTACTCCTAGCAGTAGCGGTAGTATCCGCCGTAGTGGCAACAGTAGCTATAATAGTAGCTGCTACAGCGGCAACTGCAGCAGCAGCAGTAGTGGTAGTAGCAGTGGTTGTAGAAGTAGTAGTAGTTGCAGTAGCTATAGTAGTAGTATTAGTTATAGTCTAACAGTAGTAGTAGTATTAGTAGCAGTACTAGAAGCAACAAAAGTAGCAATTGTAGTAGAAGTAGTAGCAGTTCTTGTTATTATAGTAGTAGTAGTAGAGGCAGTATTAGTAGTAGCAGTAGCTGCTGTACTTGAAGTAGTAGTAGCAGTAGTAATAGTGGTAGAACAGTAGCAGCAGTAGTTGTATTAGGGGTAGCACCAGTAGCAACAACGGCGGCAGCAATAGTAGACATAGTAATAGTACTAGTAGTAGTAGTAGTAGTAGCAGCAGCAATAGTGGTAGTAGCAGCAGTTGTAGTGGCAGTAGTAGCAGTAGTAGTGGTTGTAGTAGCAACAGTTGTAGCACTAGTAGTAGTAGTAGTATTAGAAATACAAGTAGTGGAGGTAGCAATAGTAGTGGTAGCAGAAATCATAATAGTAGTAATTGTAGTGGTAGTCATAGCAATAGTAGTTGCTATAGTAGTTGTAGCAGAAGTAGTGGCAGTAGTACAAGAAATAGTAGTTGTAGAAGTAATAGCAGTAGTAGTAGCTGTAGTAGTTATAGTAGTAGTAGTAGAAATAGTGGTAATAGTAGTAGTAGGAGGAGGAGGAGGAGGAGGAGTAGTAGTAGTAGCAGCAACAACAGCAGCAGTTGTAGCTATAGTAGTACTAGTAGTAGTTGAAGTCATTGTTGTAATAGTAGCTATAGTAGTACTAGTAGTATTAGAAGTAGTAGTAGAAAAGGTAGAAGAAGCAGCCGCCATAGTAGCAGTACTAGTATTAATAGAAGTAGTTGTAGTGGTTGTAGTTGTAGTACTGATGGTAGTAGTGGCCATTGTTGTAGTAGTAGTAATAGTATTGTAGCAATAATAGTTGTAGTAATAATAGCAGTGGGAGAAGTAGTAGTAGCAATTGTAGTAGTAGTAGTTGTTGTTGTTGTTGTTGTTGTTGTTGTTGTCGTAGTAGTAGTAGTAGTAGTAGTAGCAGTAGCAGTTGTAGTAGTAGTATTATACCCAAAGTAGTAGTAGTAGTATTTATTGAAGTAGAAGTAGTAGTGGTAGTAGTGGTGGTGGCGGAAGTAGTAGTAGTACTGCCAGAAGTAGTAGTGGCAGTATTTGTCGTAGTTGTAGTAGCAGTTGTAGTAGTACCCAGAGTAGCAGTAGTAGTAGTTATAGAAGTAGTTGTAATAGTAGTAGCTGTAGCTATAGTAGTAGTTGTAGAAGTAGGAGTAGTAGTAGTGGTAACAGTAGTCGTAGTAGTAGTAGTAGTAGTAGTAGTAGTAGTAGTAGTAGTAATAGCTATAGTAGTAGCAGCAGTTTGATAGCAGCAGTTGTTGTAATAGCTATAGTAGTAGTAGCAGTACAAGCAATTATAGTAGTAATAGAAGTATTAGTTGCAATAGTTGTAGTTGCAGTAGTTGTAGCAGTAGTTGCAACAGTAGCCGTAGTAGCAATAGTAGCAGAAGTAGCAATAGTAATAGTAGCCGTAGTCGTAGGAGTAATTATAGTAATAGTAGTTATAGTAATAGTAGCAGAAGTAGCAATAGCAATAGTAATAGTTGTAGTAGCCGTAGTCGTAGGAGTAGTAATTATAGTAATAGTAGTTGTAGTAGCAATAGTAGCAGAAGTAGGAGTAGTAGTAGTAGTAGTAGTAGTAAAAGTTGTAGTCACAATAATGGTAGTCAGAGTAGCAGTAGTGGTAAGGGAAGCAGTAGTATTAGTCGTAGTCATAGTAATAGTAGTTGCAGTAGCAGTGGTAGTAGTAGTAGTGCTAGCAGTAGTATTAGAAGCAGTAGCCGAAGTAGTAGTAGAAGTTGTAGCAGAAGTAGCTCTAGTAGTAGTTGTAGTAGTAGTAGTTGTAGCAGTAGCAGTAGTGGTAGTTGTGGTAGTAGCAGTAGCAGCAGTAGTAGAAGTAGCCGGTTAAGCCGTTGTAGTATTAGTTGTAGTAGTTGTAGGAGAAGTAGCAGTAGTAGTTGTAGTAGTAGTAGTAGTAACTGTAGGAGTAGTAGTATTAGTTGTTGCAATAGTAGTAACAGTAGAAGTAATAGAAGTAGCAATAGCTGTAATAGGATTCGTAGCAGTTGCAGCAGTAGTAATTGTAGTAGTAGTAGTAGTGGTAGCAGTTGGTATAGGAGTAGTAGTAGTTGTTGTTGTCGTAGTAGTAGCAGTATTAGCAGCAGCAGTAGTAGTAGTACTAGTAGTTGTTACAAAAGTAGTTATTGTAGCGACAGTAGCTGTAGGAGTCCCAGTAGCCGTTGCAGTAGTAGTAGAAGAAGAATTAGTAATTGCAGTTGCAATTGAAGTTGCAGTAGAAGTAGTAGTTATAGAAGTAGCAACAGTAGCATGAGTAGTAGTAGTAGCAATAGTGGTAATAGAAGCCATAGCAGCAGCAGCAGTAGTAGAAGTAGTAGTAGTCGTAATGGCAGTAGAAGTAGTAGTAGAAGTAGTAGTACAAGTACTTCTACTACAGTTAGTACCAATAGTAGTAGTAACAAAATTAGTAGTAGTAAGAGTTGTAGAAGTAACAACATTAGTAGTAATGTTAGTAGGGTAGTAGAATTAGTAGCAGTAGTAGTTGTGGTAGCTATAGCAGCAGTAGGAGTAGTACTGATAGCTGAAGTTGATGTAGGAATAATAGCGATAGTAGTAGTAGTAGTAGTAGTAGTTATAGCACTAGTAGCAGAAGAATAGTAGTAGAAGTAGTAGTAGTAGTAACCACCATTGTGGTAACAGTAGTAGTAGTAGTTATAGAAGTAGCAGCAGTAGTAGTCATAGTAGCAGTAGCAGTAGTAGCAATAGGAGCCATAGTAGCAGTAGCAGTAGTCATAACGGTAGTGGAAGTAGTAGTTGTTGTTGTACTACGAGTAGTACGAGCAGTACTAGCTGTAGTAGTACTAACAAAAGTAGTAATAGTTGTAGTAGTTGTAGTAGTAATATTAGTAGTAGTAGTAGCATTAGTAGTAGTTGTAGTAGTGGTAGCTATAGCAATTGTAGGAGTAGTAGCGATAGCAGATGTTGATGTAGGAACAACAGCGATAGCAGTAGTGGTAGTAGTAGAAATAGTAGTAGTTGTTACACTAGTAGTAGTAGACGAAGTAGTAGAACTTATAGTTGTAGTAGTAGCGGCTGGGTAATTGTGGTGGTGGTAGTAGTTGTTGTAGTAGTAGTAGTAAGTAGTAGTAGTAGTAGTAGTAGTAGTAGTAGTAAATAGTAGTAGTAGTAGTAAGTAGTACAAGTAGTGGTAGTAGTAGTTGTAGTAGTAGCAGTAGTAGCAGTAGTAGTAGTAGAGGTATTTGTAGTGATAGCAACAGTAGTTGTACAAGTAGTATTAAAAGTAGTAGTAGTAGAAGTAGTAGCAGACGTAATACCAGTATTAATAGAAGTAGTACTAGTAGTAATGGTAGTAGTGGTTGTAGTTGTAGCAGTAGTAATAGTAGTAGTATGAGTAGCAATAGTAGCTGAAATAGTAGTTGTAGCAATAGAAGTAGTAGCAGTTAGAGTAGTAGTTGCAGTGTCCGAAGTAGAAATAGTATCATTTGTGGAAGTAGTGATTGTGGTGGTGGTAGTAGTAGTACCCAAAATAGCAGCAGCAGGAGTAGTACTAGTAGTTATAGTAGTCATAGATCTAGCAGTAGTAGCGGCAATTATTATAGTAGTAGTAGTTGTTGTTGTAATAGTAGTAGTAAGCATAGCAGTAGTAGTCACAAAATTAGTGGTAGTCGGAGAAGTAACAGTAGTAGTAGTAACAGCAATAGTAGTAGTAGTAACAACAGTAGTAGCAGAATAGTAGTTGTAGTAGTAGAAGCAGGAGCAATAGCATTAGTAATGATAGTAGTAGTAGTAGGAGTAGTAGTTGTAGTAGTAGCGGTAGTAATAGCAGAAGTAGTAGTAGTTGAAGTAGTAGTAGTAGTTGTTGTTGTTGTAGTAGTAGTAGTATTAGTAGCAATAATAGTAGTATTTCTATTAATGGTAGAAGTAGTAGTAGTTGCAGATCTAGTAGTTGTTGGACAAGTAATAGCAGTAGTTGTAGCCATAAAAGTAGTAGTAGTAATACTAGAAGTAGTTGTTGTTGTACTAAAAGTAGCAAAAGTAGCAGTAGTAGTATGAGAAGTAGTAATAGAATGAGTAGTAGTAATAGTAGCAGTCGCTCTGTAGTAGTACTAGTAGTAGTGGTTGCATTACTAATAGTTATAGAAGTAGCCGTAATAGTATTGTAGTCATACTAGTTGTAGTAGCAACAGTGGCAATAGTGGTAGTAATAATAATAATTATAGTAGTAGCAGTAGTAGTAATAAGAGTAATAATAGTAGTAGTAATAGTTATAGCAACAGTAACGGTAGTAGTAATAGAAGTAGTAATAGTAGCAGTAATAGTTGTATTTGTAGTAATAGTAGTAGTAGTAGTAACAGTCGTAATAGTAGCAATAGTAGTAGCAGTAGTAGGAGCAGCAGCAGCAACAGTAGTATTAATTGTAGTGGTAGTAGTAGCAGTAGTAGTAGGAGGAGTAATAGAAGTAGTATTAGTAGTAGTAATTGTTGTCATGGTTATTGTATCAACAATAGTAGTAGCAGAAGCAAGAGTAGCAGTAGTAGTAGCTGCAGTAGTAGTATTAATAATAGCTGAAGTAGCTGAAGTAGTAGTACCACTAGTGGTAGTAGTAGAAGTAGTAGTAGTAGCATAGTAGTAACAGTAGTGATAGTAGTAGTAGAAATAGCAATACTAGTAGCAGTATTAGTAGCAATAGAATTATTAATAATAGCCACCGTAGTAACTATTATATTTCGTGTAGCAGTAGTAGCAGTAGTAGATGTAGTAGTAGTTATAGTAGTGGTAGTACTACAAGTAGCAGCTATAGTAGTAGTAGTAATTGTTGTTCTTGTAGTAATAGTCGCTGGAGCAGCTGCAGCAGCAGCAATAGTAGTAGCAGTTGTAGTAGTTGTACTCATAACAGCGGTAGTAGCAGTAATAGTTGTAGGGGTAGCAGCGATAGTAGTAGTAGTTGTAGTAGTAGCAATCATAGTAGTAAAGTAATCAGTACAGGTGTATAAGAAGTAGTAGTAGTACTAAGCAATAGCAGCAAGCAATAGTTACAGTAGCAGTAGTGCAAGAGTAGGGCTAGTGTTGTTGTTGTGTAGCGCAGTTTTTAGTAGTTGGAGGTAGTAGTTAGTAGTAAGGTTGTAGTAGTTAGTAGTATTCCGTAGTAGTATAGCAGTGGTCAAGTAGTAGTTAAGCAGTAGTAGTTATAGTAGTAGTAGCAAAAGCAGGACTAGTTGAAGAAGTACTAGTAGTAGTAGTTGTTGTAGTAGCAGTTGTAGTCTTAGCAGTAGTTGTAGTAGTAGTTATAGTAGTAGTACTAGTAAAAGTAGTAGTAGAAGTAGTAGCAGGTGTACTAGTAGTAGCAGTGATAGTAGTAGTTGTAGTAGTGACAGTAGCAATAGTACAAGTAGTAATAGTAGTAGTTGTCGTAGTAGCGGCAGTAGTAGTATCAGTAGTTTTGCTGCAGCATATGCAGTAGCAGTATTGGTAATAGTAATAATAATAGCAGTTGCAATAGTAGTAGTAATAGAAGTAGCAGTAGTAGTCGTAGTAGTAGTTGTAGTAGCTGCAGTTGTTGTCGTAGCTGTTGTTAGCAGTAGTAGGATATGAAGTACCAGCAGCTGCAATAGTAGTGGCAGTAGTAGCAGTAGTAATAGTCGTAGTAGCAGAAGTAGCCGTAGTAACAGTAGTAGTTGTTGTTGTAGTTGTAGCGGTCGTAGCGGAAGCTGTAGTAGTAGGAGTATTACTAGTTGTAGCAGTAGGAGTAGTGAAATTAGCAGCAGCAGCAGTAATACTTGTAGTAGTAGCTGAAGTAGTAGTAGTAGCAGTACTAGCAGTAGTAGCAGTAGCATCAGTAGTAGTAGTTGTAGCAGCATTAGTGTTAGAAGTAATAATAATGGTAGTAGTAGCAGCAATAACAACAACAGTAGTACTAGTAGTAGAAGTAATAGTAGTAGTGGATCCGCAATAGTAGTTGTAGTAGTAGTAGAAGTGGTGGTGGTGGTGATGGTAGTAGAAGTAGTAACAGCAATAGTAGTAGCAGTAGTAATAGTAATAGCAATAGTTGTAGCAGAAATAGAAGTTGTTATAGTAGTGGTAGCAGTAGCAGCCGCAACAACAGCAGTAGTAGTAGTGTTAGTAGTACTAGTAGTAGCTGTGGTAGTAGTGGTAATCATAGCAGTAGTGGTAGGAGAAGGAGGAGTCGTAGTAGTAGTAGTATTATTAGCAATAGTGGCAACAATAGTAGTAGTAGTTGCAGCAGCAGTAGTAGTAGCAGTACCAATAGTAGTGGCAGTAGCGGCAGTAGTAGTAATAGTAGTAGTTGTAGAAATAGTATTAGTAGTAGAAGTAGCAGTAATAGTAGTAGAAGTAGTAGTAGTATCAGTAGTAGTAGTAGGATAAGTAGTAGGAATAGTAGTAGTAGAAGCAGCAACCGCAATAGTACTATTAATAGTACTAGTCATAGTGGTAGTAGCAGTAGTAGCAGAAGAAGCAGCAGTAGCTACAATAGTAGTAGTATCAACAACATTAGTGGTAGAAGTAGCAGCAGTAGTAGTAGTAGAATTAGCAGCATTAGTAGTAGAAGTAGTAGTAGTAGCAGCAGTAGCACTAGCGGTAGCAGTAGTAGCAGCAGCAGTAGTTATAGTATTAGTAGTTGTAATAGATGTAGCAACAATAGCCGTAGCAGTAGTACTAGGAGAAGTAGTAGCAGTATTTGTAGTGGCAGTAGTAGTAGAAGAAGTAGCAGCTACAGTAGTAGTATTAGCATTAGTGGTAGTTGTATAACTAGTAGAAGCAGTGGTAGTAGCAATTGTACTAGAAGTAATACCAGTTGTAGCAATGCTAACAGTTATAGAAGTAGCAGTAGTAGTTGTAGTAGTTATTGTTGTAGCAGTAGTAGTATCAGTAGTAGTAGTAGTTGTTGCAGCAATGATAGTAGAAGTAGTAGGAGTAACAGCAGCAGTTGTAGTAGTGAGAGTAGCAGCAGTAGTAGTAGTTGTTGTAGTAGTAGTAGTGGTAATAGTAGTAGTAGAAGAAGTAGTAGTAGTAGTTGTTGTCGTAGTAGCAATAGTAATAGTAGAAGTAGTAGTAGTGGTTTTTTTAGTAGTAGTAGTAGTCGTAGTTGTAGTAGTAGTTGTGGTAGTAGTACTAGTAGTAGTAGTAGGAGTAGTAGTAGCTGCAGCAGTAGTTGTAGCAGTAACTGTAGTATTAGTAGTAGATATTAGTTGTAGAAATATTAGTAGTTGTAATAAGAGAATTTGTAGTAATGGTAGTAGCAGTAGTTCTTGTCATAGTAATAGCAGTAGTAGTAGTTGCAATAAAAATAGTGTTAGTAGTCGTAGGAGTAGTAGTAGTATTGGTAGTAGTAATTGTAGTAGTAGTAGGAGCAGTAGTAGTATTAGTAGTGGTAATAGTTATAGTTGTAGTTTAAGTAGTAGTAAGTCTAATAGTAGTACTTGTAGTAGTACTAGAAGTAGTAGTAGTAGTCATAGTAGAAGCAATAGTAGGGAGTAGTTGTTGTCACAGTAGTGTAGAAGTACAAGTAATAGTAGTAGTTGTAGTAGTAGTCATAGTACTAGTTGTAGCAGTAGTAGTTGTATTAATAGGAGTAGAAGTACGAGTAGCAGCGACAGCAGTAGCATAAATACTAGTCGTAGAAGTAGTTGTAGCAATAGTAGTAGTAATATGAGTAATAGTAGTAGTAGTAGTGGTATTAGTAGTAATAGGCGTAGTAATATGAGTAGTAGTAGTTGTAGTAGTAGTTGTAGCAGTAGTTGTTGTAATAGTAGTTATAGTAGTAGAAGCAGTAGCAGTAGCGCTAGTAGTAGTCATAGAAGAAGTTTTTGTTATCGCAGAAGTTGTAATAGTAATACTCATCGTAATAGTAGTAGTGGTCACTGTAGTAGTAGTACTAGTAGTTGCTGCAGTATCAGCAGAAGTAGTAATAGTAGTAGCAGGAGTAATACTAGAGGTAATAGAAATAGTAGTGGTAGCCGTAGCAGTACAATAGTAGTTGCATTAGTAGAAGTAGCAGTAGTAGTAGTAGCAGGATAAGTAGTAGGAGTAGTAGTAGTAGAAGTAGCAGTGATCGCAGTAGTAGTAGTAGTGGTAGTAGAAGCAGCAACGGCGACAGTAGAAGTAGTAGTAGGAGGTGGAGGAGGAGGAGGAGGAGTAGTAGTAGTAGAAGCAGTAGTAGTAGTAGCAGCATTAGTGGTAGAAGTAGTAGTAGTAGAAGCAACAGTGGGAGTAGTAGTAGTAGAAATAGTATTAGTTATAGAAGTAGCAGCCGAAGTAGTAGCTTTAGTTGAAGTAGCAGAATAAGTAGTAGGAGTAATAGTAGTAGAAGAAGTAGCAGCAGTCGTAGTAGTAGTAGCAGTAGTGGTAGTGGTAGTAGTGGCAGTACAAGCAGTAGCAGCAGCAATAGTAGTAGTTTTAGCAGTAGTAGTAGTCGTAGTAGTTTTAGCAGCATTAGTGATCAAAGTAGCAAAAGTATCCGTACTAATAGCTACAGCAGTAGTAGTTGTTGTTGTAGTAGCGATAGTAGTGGTAGTAGCAGTGGTAGCAGTAGTTATTGCAGCAGCAACAACAGTAGCAGTTGTAGTGCTATTAGTAGATATAGTTGTAGCAGTAGAAGTAGTAGTACTGGTAGTAGCAGCAATAGTAGTAGTGGCAGTAGTAGTAGCCGTAGTAGTAGTTGTAGTAGTAGCCTCAGTAGTAGTAGTAGCAGTAGCAGTAGTAATAGTAGTGGTAGTAATAGAAGTAGTAGTAGTATTAGTAATTGTAGTAGTCAAAGTAGCAGCGGCAGTAGTAAAATTAGTTGTAGCACCAACAGCAGACGTAGTACTACTACTATTAGTAGTAGTAATAGTTGTTGTTATTGTAGTAGTAGCAGTCATAGTAGTACTAGTAGCATCAATATTAGTAGTTATTGTTGTAGTCGTAGTAATTGTAGTGATAGCAGTAATAGCAATAGCAACTATAACAGTAAGAGCAGCAGCAGCAGCAGTAGTAGTAATAGCGGTAGCAGTAGTATAAGTAAGTAGTCGTTGTAGTAGTAGTGGCAATTGTATAAGTCGTAATAGTAGTTGTAGTAGTAGTAGTACTGGCAGTAGTACTACTAGCAGGAGCATTTCTAGAAGTAGCGGGTATTGTCATAGTAGAAGTATTAGTAGGAGTTGTAGAAATAGTAGAGGCAGTAGCAGCACTTGTAGTAGTGGTAGTAGAGGTAGTAGTAGCATTAGTAGTAGTTGTAGCAATAGTGGTTGTAGAAGTTGTAGTAGTAGTAGTAGTAGCACAAGTAGTAGTTGGTCAAGTTGTGATAGCAGCAGTAGTATTGATAGTAGTAATAATAGTAGTAGCAGTAGAAGGAGGAGGAGTAGTAGTAGTCATAGTAGTAGTAGTTGCAGTAGTTGTTGTTGTTGTAGTAGTAGTAGTAGTACAAGCAGTAGTTATACTAGTAGGAGTAGTAGTAATAGTAGTAGTAGTGGTAGTAGTAGTAGTTGTTGTTGCAGTAGTTGTTGTAGTAGTTGTCGCAGTAGTACTAGTACTAGTTATTGTTGTAGTAGTAGTAGTAGCACTAATACTAATAGTTGGAGTAGTAGTAGTTGCAGTAGTAGTTGTTGTTGTCGTAGTGGCAATACTGGCAGTAGTAGTTGTTTTAATAGTCATAGTTGTAGTAGTAGCAAGAAGAGTAGTCGTCGTCGTAGTAGTAGTAGTGGTGGTGGTGGTAGTTGTCGTCATAGTCGTATTAGTAGTAGTAGTAGTAGTTATTTTTGTAGTAGTAGTTGTAGCAGTAGTAGTAGTACTGGTAGAAGTAGTAGTAGTAGTAGTAGTAGTAGTAGTAGTAGTAGTAGTAGTAGTAGTAGTAGTAGTAGTAGGTGTAGTAGTACTAGTACTAGTAGTAGGTGTAGTGGTTGCTACAGTAGTCCTGGGAGTTGTCGTAGTGGCGATTGTAACAGCAGCAGTAGTAGTAAAAGCAAGAGTAGTAGTATTAGTAGTTATAGCAGTAGTTGTTGTTGTAGTTGTAGTACTAGTAGTTGTGGTAGGAGCTGTTGTAGTTGTAGCAGTAGTAGCAGTAGTAGAAGTAGTAGTAGTAGTGTTAGTAGAGGTAGCAATACTAGTAGCTCTCGCCGTACTAGTAGGAGTAGTTGTAGTAATAGTAGTAGTTGTAGTTGTACTAGTAGTTGCAGTAGTAGTAGTAGTAGTAATAGTAGTAGTAGCAGTAGTAGTAGTATTAGTAGTAGTAGTAGTAGTCGTAGTAGCAATATTAGTAGTTGTAGTAGAAGAATTTGTATTAATTATATAGTAGTATTAGTAATAGTCGTAGTTGTAGGAATCTTAGTAGTTGCAAGAGTATTGGTAGTAATCGTAGTAGCATTAGTGGTAGTAGGATTGGTAGAGTAACAGTTGTAGTAGTAGTAGTAATTTAAGTACTAGTCGTTGTAAGTAGTGTAGTAGTAGTAGCATTTGTAATGATAGTAGTAGTCATAGTAGTAGCAGTAGGAAGAGTAGTTCTAGTCACAATAGTAATATCAGAAGTAGCAGCAGCAATAGTAGTAGTCGTAGTTGGACGAGTAGCAACAGCCACCGCAGTAGCAGTAGTAATAATAATAGTAGTAGTAACAGTAGTTGTAACAGTTGAAATAGTAGTAGAAGTAGTAGTAGTTGTATTAGCAATAGCAGTAGTTGTAGTGATAGTAGTACTAGTAGCAATAGTAGTAGTTGTACTAAGTAATACTATATTAGTAGCTATAATAGCAGTAGTAGCAGTATTAGTAGCAGTAGTAGTAGCAGTAGTAGTAGCAGAAGAAGTAGTAGTAGTCGTAATCATCGAAGTAGTAGTAGCCGGCTAGTACTACAACTACTGCTGCTGCTGCTGCTGTTACTACTAGCACTGCTACTACTACAACTACTACTACTATTACTACTATTTATACAACTACTATTACTAATATGACTACAACAACTCCTTTTGCTACTACTCCGACTACTATTACTACTGCGACAACTACTACAACACCTACTGCAACTACTAATACTACTACTACAACAACTACTACTACTAATACAACTACTACTACCACTTCTACTAATCCTCCTACAGGTACGATTACTACAACCATGGCTACTACTACTATGACTACTAGTACTCCAACTCCAACTCCTACTCCTACTACTACTCCTACTACTACTCCTACTAATACTTCTATTGCAACTACTACTACAACAACTACTACTATCACTACTACTTCTACTACTGTTGCTGCTACTATTACTGAGACTACTGCTACTGCTACTACTACTACTACTGTTGTTACTTGGTACTACTGCTACAACTCCTAATACCACAACTACTACTATTGCTGCTACTACTACTACTACTACTACTCCTCCTGCTACTACTACTCCTAACACTCCTACAACTTCTACGACTACTACTCCAACTACTATTGCAACTACTACACTCCTCCCCCTCCTGTTACTACTGCTACTACTATTACTACTACTACTATTACTACTACTACTATTACGACTACTACTCCTACTACTATTACTACGACTACTACTAGTCACACTAATACTGCCACTCCAAATACTCCAACTACAACTACTACCGCAACAACTGCTACTGCTACTACTACTACTACGACTCTACATCTACTACAACCACTACTACAGCTACTACTACTGTGACTACTACTGCTAATACTATTACTACTGCTACAACTACTGCTGCTTTTACTACTTCTGTTGCTACCAATATTGCTTCTAATACTACTACTACGACTCCAAATACTAGTACAACTTCTACTATTACTTCTACTACTGCTACTGGTTCTATCGCTAGACCTACTACTACTCCTACTACTACTATTGCAATTCCTATTACTACCACAACAACAACAACTACTACTACTAGTCCTACTCCTAAACCTACTCCTAAACCTACTCCTACTACTATAACTACTGCTGCTACTACTACTCCAACTACTAGTACCACCACTACTGCTACTACTACTACTACCCCAACAACAACTACTACCACTGCTACATTTGATACTACAACTACTACTTCCGGCACTACTGCTACTATTACTACTACAACTACTACTGCCACTACTACTACTACTACTACTACTACTACTACTACTACTACTACTACTACTACTATTAAAACTACTACACCTACTACTTATGTTACTACATCTTTTCTATTATTACTGCTATAACAACTACTGTTGCTTTACTTCTGCTATAACAACTACTACTACTGTGGCTCCTACTACTACCCCTAATACAACCACTACTACTTCTACTCCCACAATTACTCCTACTACTACTACTACAGCACCTATTATTACTACTACTACTATTGTTGCTGTTGCTACTACAACTACTACTACTATTACTACTACTTCTGCTAGTATTGGTACTACTACTACTATTACTATTGCTACTACAAATACTTCTACCGCTACTCCCACTACTAATCTGACTTCTACTATGACAACTCCTACTGCTACTGCTACTTTGACAACTACTACTCCTTCTGTTGCTACCATTATGATAAGTACTACAATTACTACTACTGTTGCTACTATTTCACCTACGGCTACTATTACTACTGTTACTACTACCTCTACCACTACTGCTACAGCTACTCTTGCTACACCACCACCACCACCACTACTACTGCAACTACTACTACTGCTACTACTACTACTACTAGGACTACTACTACTACTACAACTTCTGCTACGACAACTAATACTACACTACTACTACTACCTCTACAACTTTAGCTTCGGTTGGTGGTTGGTACTACTACTACTTCTCCTACTACTACTACTGCTTCTACCACTGCTACGACTGTTGTTATTATTGTTGTTGTTACTACTTCTACTACTGCTACTACAACTACTAGTACTACTACCACTTCTACTAGTGCTATAGCTGCTGCTACTCCCACTACTATGACTATTACATCTACTGCTATTACTACTACTACTACTACTTTTACTACAACTACTTTTACTCCGATTAATACTACTTCTACAGCTACTAGTATTAGCGTCGATACTATTACTATGACTACAACTAATACTTCTACAGCCACAACTACAACTGCAACAACTACTACTTCTGCTACTATTACTACTTGTATTACTATTACCACCACCAACACCACCACTACTACTACTACTAATGTTGCCGTTGTTGCTCCAACTGCTACTACTACCACTATTGCTACTATTATTACTACTACTAGTATTGCTACTGTTGCTCCAGTAACTATTACTACTGCTACTACAACAAATACTACTACTTCTTCGACTATGACAACAATAACTACTACTTATATTACTTTTGCTACAGCAGCAACTTCTACTATGACTACAACTTCTACTACTACTGTTGCTGCTAATGCTACTACTACGACTACTACTACTACGAGTACTGCAGCTACTTCTACTACTACTATTACTACTACTACTGCTGTTGTTGCAGCTAAATATGATACTACTACAACTGTTGCAGCTACTACTAACACAACTACTTCTACTACCACTACTACTGCTGCTGTTGTAGTTGCTTCTACTACTACTACTATAGCTACTACTACTAATACTATTGCTGCTACTGTTGCTGCTACTGTTGCCGCAACCACTACTACTACTACTATACGAACTTAACCTACTGCTTTACCTACTACTTCTCCTACTGCTGCAAATGCTACTACTGTTGCTGCTTCTCCTGGTACTACTATTACTTCTACTGCTACGACTGCTACTACCACTACTACGACTACTATTATTATTATTGTTGCTACTTTTGCAACTACTACTGCTACTACAACTACTACTGCCACTATTACTGCAACAATTATTGCTACTACTGCCACTAGTGCTATTTCAACTATTACCCCTGTACTTCACTATACACCACAAATCAGACTAATGCTACGACGACTATTGCTAACTATTGTTCTTGATACCTATTACTACCATAGATATGGATGACATATGACAAACAAAAACAATAACAACAACTACTACTGCTACTACTACTACCACTACTACGGCTAATACCATTACTACCACTACTACTACTGCTCTTACTACTACCGCTTCTGCTACTACTGCAGGCACTATTACGACTACTACTACAACTCCTATTACCACTTCTACTACTTTAACTAATACAACTATCGCTACAACTACAACAACAACTACTACCCCAAAAACTATTACTACTACTGCTACTGCTGATACTAGGACTACTATAACTAGCACAACTGCTAATGTTGTTGCTGCTACTACCACTACAAATACTAGTACTACTACCACTTCTACTATTACAACTACTGCTGCTACTCCTAGTTCTATTACCACTTCTACTAGTACTATTACTGCTGCTACTCCCACTACTGTGACTATTACTTCTACTACTACAACGATTACAACTACTACTGCCACTATTACTACTGCTGCTGCCACTATTACTACTACTGCTGCATTACAACTACTATGCCTACTACTTTTGTTACAAAAACTACTACTAGGACTCCTACTACTCCTAATACAACCACTACTACTTCCACTCCCACTTCTACTCCTATTGCTACTACTACTACCCCTACTATTACTCCTCCTAATACTACTACTACAACTACCACTACTATTACTCCTACTGCTGCTACTATTTGTACTACCACTACAACTACTACTACTATTACAACTGCTACTACAACTACTTCTACTACTACTCCTACTACTACTCCGACTTCTACTACCACTACCCCTACTACTGCTTCTACTATTACTACAACAACAACAACTACAACTACAACTGATACTGCTGCTACTACTACTGCTACTGCGACATCTACAACTACTACTCCTTCTATTGCTACCATTATGTCAACAACAACAACAACTACTGCTACTACTACTACTACAGCTACTGTTGCTACTATTACCACTACTACTACCTCTACCACTGGTACGTCTGCTACTATAGCTACAGCACTAGTACAGCTACTACTAAAACTAGTACTACGGCTACTACTGCTGCTACTACTACAACTATGCCATTATTACACTACTACTACAACTACTACTGCTTCTATTATCGTTACAACTGCTGCTACTACTACTACTACTAATACTACTACAAGAACTACTGCTACTACGAGTGCTACTATTGCCACTTCTACTACTACTAAAACTGCTACTACTACAACTACTAGTACGACAACTACTCCTACTACTAGTACTACTACTCCTATTACTACTACAACAACTACAACTATTGGCACTGCTACTACCTCTACTATAGCGACTACTACTACAACTACTTCTAAAACTACAACTGCTACTATTACTACTACTACTACTACTCCTCCGCCTCCTGCAAGTACTATGACTATTCCTACTACTATTACTACTACTACGACATCTACTATTAATACTTCTACTTCTGCTACTACACCTACTACTACTATAACTACTGCTACTACTACTACTATTGCGACTCCTCCTACTCCTCATCCTATATCTACCAGCACTACTACTACTAGTACTACCACGTTTACAACAGCTATTGCAACTATTACTACCACTACAACAACAACAACAACAACTACTACTACTACTGCTGCTACTACCTCTACTACTACTAAAACTACTACTACTACTACTCCTATTACTACTACGACTCCTGCTACTACTACAACAACAACTACTACTACTATTACAACCACTGCTACTAGTATAACTGCTACCACTACTACTACTACTACTACTACTACTACTACTACTATTACTACTACAACTAATACTACCTCTACTGCTACTACTGAAACTACTATTACTACACCGCTTCTACAACTACTACTAGTAGCACTACTACTATGCCAACAACTACTACTATTACTACTTCCAGTACTACTACTACTACTACTACTACTACTATAACTACTCCAGCCACGACTACTACTACATCTACTAGTATTGCTACTATTACAACTTCTGGTATGACTACTATGACTACTACTGCAACAATAATAGAAACTACTATTACGACTAGTACTACAATTACTATTACGACTACTTATACTACAACAAATCCAACCACTACGGCTGATACTACTACTACAACTGTTGCTACGACTCGTGCAACCACTACTATTGCTACCATTGCTGCTCCTACTACTACTATTACCACTACTGCTACAACTACAACTACTGCTGCCCATGCTGCTGCTGCTACTAATACTTCTACTACTACTACAACTACCGAGAGTTCTACTACTACTACTACTCCTGCTGTTGCTATTACTAATGCTACTATTGAGACTGCTACTACTACTACTGCAGCTACTACTATTACTACTATTGCAACTACTACTACTGCTATGACTTCTACTGCTACTTCTGCTGCTGCTACTACTACTACTATTATTACTACTACTGCAACTTCTAGAACTGTTACTACTACTATTAGTATATCAGCTAGTAGTAATACTAGAACCACTACTACTACTACTACAAATACAACTATTACTATACCGCTACTACGCTTACTACTACTACTACTGATGCTATTACTTCTACTATTGCAACTACTAGTAGTAGTACAACTACTAGTACTACTAGTACTGCTCCTCCACCTCCTTCTACTCCGACTATTACTGCTACTACTACAATTTCTACTCCTGCTACTACTATGACTACTGCTTCTACATCATGTACTACTACTTCTACTTCTCCTGTTACTGCTACTACTTTTGCTACTACTACGACTACTACTACTACTGTTACAACTACTACTGCAACTACTAACACTACAACAACAACTACTACTACTACTACGCCTGCAACTAGTACTTCGATGATTACAACAACTACTACTTCTACTGCTACTTCTATAACTACTAATATTGCTACTACTGCTACTAATATTATAGTACTACTACACTACTATTACAATTACTACTATTGCTACTAGTACTACTCCTATCACTACTACTATTGCCACTACTACTACTACTCCTGCTGCTGCTGTTGTTGCTACTGCTACTACTACTACAACTACAACAACAACTACTACTACTACTCGTACTACACTACTACTACTATTGCCGCTACTACTACTTCTACTCCAACTGATAATTCTACTCCTACTACTACTACTACTACAACTACTATAGCTACTACTGCTACTACTACTCCTATTGCTACTACCACTACTATGACTACTACTACTGCAACTACTACTACTGCAACAACTATTACTACTCCTCCTACTACTACTACTATTACAACAACAACTACTGCTGCTCCTACTACTCGTACTACACTACTACTACGACTACTACTACTAGCACAACAACTACTCCAACAACTACTACTATTGCTACTACAAATACAACAACAACAACTACTACGACTACTACGACTACAACAATTCCTTTTGCTACTACTACTACTACTCCAATTACTATTATTACTGCTACAACTACTACAACTCCTACTGCTACTGCTTATGCTACAACTACTAGCAATACTACTACTACTACTACTAATACTCCTGCAACTACTACTACCACCACTTCTACTAATCCTCGTAAAACTACTACTATTACAACCATTATTACTACTGCTACTACTCCTACTACTACTAGTACTCCAACTCCTACTCCTACTGCTACTCCAACTAATACTTCTATTGCTATAGCTACTACTACAACAAGTACTACTGCTACTACTACTTATACTACTATTGCTGCTACTATTTCTGTGACTACTGCTAGTGCTACTACTACTACTACTACTGTCGCTATTTGTACTACTGCTACAACTCCTAATACCACAACTACTGCTGCTAGTACTACTACTACTATTACTACTCCTCCAACTACTACTGCTACTCCTAACACACCTACGACTTGTACAACTACTCCTCCAACTACTACTAATACTACTACTACTCCTATTACTACTACTACTACTACTATTACGACTACTTCACCTACTACATCTACTACTACTGTTAGTCATACTCATACTACCACTCCAAACACCCCAACTACTACTACTACTACTACTACAACAACTGCTACTCCTATTGCTACTACTACTACTACTACTACTATTACTGCTACTACAACCACTACTACTACTACTACCACTACTACTACTACTACTACTACTACTACTTCTACTACTACTGCGACTACTATTATTGCTTCTCATACTACTACAGCTTCTACTATTACTGCTACTAGTGCTACTACTTCTATTGCTAGACCTGCTACTACTCCTACTACTACTACTGCAACTCCTATTACTACTACAACAACAACAACTACTACTACTCCTACTCCTAAACCTACTCCTATTACTACTACAACTACTTCAACTACTACTACTACCACTATCGCTACTACTACTACTACTATTGCCACAACTAATATTGTTGCTACTGATGCTGATACTAGAACTACAACTACTATTGCTGCTACTACAACTACTACTACTAGGACTATTACTACTTCTACTACTCCTACTACAACTACTGCTGCTGCTGCTACTACTGCTGCTACTCCTACAGCTACAACTATTACTACAACTACTACTATTACTACTACTAGTACTACTACAACTTTAATATTGTACACTACTACTACAAGTACTACTACTATAGAATTACTCACCTACTACTTCAGTTAATACGTTCTTCCACTATTATTGCTATTCACAACCTACTACTACTCCACTTCTAATACAACAACAAACTACTACTATGACTCCAACTACTACCCCTAATACAACCCTACTACTTTCTCCTGCTTATTACTCCTACTCTTACTTACTACTGCTGCTGCTGCTACTGCTACAACAAACAAACAACTATCTTATACTACCTCCTGCTACTATTAGTTACAATACTATATAATACCTTTTCATTGTACTTCAACTACTTCATACTGCAAAACCTACTACCATCTGACTTTTGACTACAACAAACTCTATACTAATGTTACTACACGACTTACTTCTATACTACTATACTACTGTCGCTTTGTTGCTACTACTATTGGCTACACGATACTTCTAGAAATAATTCTCCTACTATTGCTACCATCTGATAAATACTATATTACTTCTGCTACGACTACGATTGCAACTACTATTGCGTTTACCATTATACTATACCTCTACACTAAGAATACTGCTTACCCTAGCTCCTACACTACTACTATTACGAACTATACTACACTAGCTACTACACTACTACTACTGCAACTACTACTACTACTACTACTACTACAACAACTACAACTACAACTACAACTACTACGAATGTTGCCGCTGTTGCTCCAAGTACTACTACTACCACTACTGCTACTATTACTACTACAACTACTGGTACTAGTACTGCTACTACTTCTGCTGCTATAGCTAATACTACTATTTCTCCGACTACTACAATCGCTACTACTCCTACTACAATTGCTACTGCTGCAATTTCTACTATGATGACAACTTCTACTACTACTACTGCTACCATTACAAGGACTAGTGCTGCAACGACTACTACTAGAACTGTGAATGCTACTACTGCTACTGCTACTACTATCGCCATACAACTGCTCTACTGTATCTACTACCACTATTACTATTGCTACTAATACTGCTTCTACTACAAATACTACTACTACTACTTTTGCTACTACTACTGCTGCTTCTTCTACGGCTACTGCTGATACTACTACAATTACAGCAGCTACTACTAACACAACTACTTCTACTACAACTAGTAATACTACTATTGCAACTACTACTGCTACTACTACTACTAAAGCTACTACTACTACTAACACTATTACGGCTACTACTAATACTACTACTGCGGTTGCAGCTGGTACTGTTGCTGCAACCACTACTGCTACTACTATACCAACTTATCCTACTACTATACCTACCTCTTCTCCTACTACTACAAATGCTACATCTGCTGCTGCTTCTGTTGGTACTACTACAACTTCCCTTACCACTACTACTGCTACTACCACTACTGCGACTACCGTTATAATTACTATTGCTACTTTTGCTACTACTACTACTGCTACTACTACCACTGTCACTACTACTACAACAATTACTGCTACTACTGCTACTAGTGCTATTTCAAATACTACTCCTATTATTGCTACTACGACCACTACTACTAATACTACTGCTACTACCACTATTGACACTATTGCTTTTGCTACTACTGCTATTACTACTACTACTACTACAACTACTACTACTGCTACTACTACTACCACTACTATTGCTAATACTATTACAACCACAACTACTACTACTGCTTTTCTTACTACTGCTGCTACTTCTACTGCAAGTAGTAGTACTACTCCTCCTCCTAATACTACTACAACTTCTACTATTACTACTGCCGCTGCTAATACTTCTATTGCTACACGTACTACTGCTCCCACTATTACTACTACAACTCCTATTACTACAACTACAAATAGCACTACCATTGCTCCTACTTCAAGTACTACAACTATCACTACTGCTACTACTACTACTAACCCAAAAACAACAACTACTACGGCTGCTACTAATACATGTACTACTATTACCAGCACTACTGCAACTGTTCCAGTTACTACCACTACAACAACTTCTAGTACTACTAGTACTTTTGCTCCTAGTACTGCTACCACTTCTACTACTATTACTATTACTATTACTACAGCTACTACTACTACTACCACCACCACCACTACTACTATTACAACTACTATGCCTACTACTTCTGTTACTACTACTACTCTACTATTACAGCTATTACTTCTACTACTACTGCTACTTCTGTTACAACAACTACTGCTGCTATGACTCATCCTAGTACTGCTAGTACAACCACTACTACTTCTACTCCCATACTACTCCTCCTACAACAGCAACTACTATTACTACTACTACTACTACTGTTGCTACAACTACAACTACTACTACTATTACTACTATGACTACTACTATTATTACTACCACTACAACTACTACTATTACTACTGCTACAACTACTATAGCTACACCACTACTACAACTACTACTACAACTACTACGGCAACTACTACTACTGATACTACTACAACTGTTACTGCTGCGACTACTACTACTACTACTACTGCTACAACTACTGCTACAACTACCATTACTACTAGTCCTACTGCTTCCTCTATAACTACTACTACCGCTACTAGTACTACATTACTATTACACTACTACCACAACTACTACTGTTGCTACTACTACTATTGCTTCTATTATTGCTACAACTCCTACTACTAATACTACAAGTACTACTACAAGAACTACTACTGCAGCTACCGCTACTATTACCACTTCTACTACTACTAAAACTACTACTACTACAACTACTAGTAGGACAACTACTCCTACAGCTAGTACTACTACTACTACTACTACAACAACTATTGGCACTACTACTACAAAAACTACTGCTCCTCCAACTACTAGTTCGATAACTACTCCTACAACTAGTACTACTACTACAACAACAACTACAACTATTGGCACTACTACTACTACTATTTCTAAAACTACTACTACTACTACTACTACTACTACTACTACTACTACTACTGTTATTACTATTTCTACTACTACAACTACTGCTCCCCTTCGTGCTCCTCCTCCTCCTGCTACTACCAGCAATACTACTACTAGTACTACTGCATTTACTGTAACTACTGCTACTACTACTACCACCACTACTACTACTACTACAACTACAGCTACTATTGCAACTATTACTACTACTATCACTACTATAACTAAAACTACTACTACTACTCCTATTACTGCTACTACTTTTGCTACTATTGTTACGACGACTACTACTACCAATAGTACAACTGCTACCACTACGGCTACTGCTACTACTACTGCTATTATTAATACTACTACTACTACCTCCTCTACTACTACTTCTACTGCTACTATTACTACACCGCTATTACAACTACTGCTACTTGCACTACTACTATGCCAACAACTACAACTGTTACTACTTTTAATACTACTACTACTACTACTACTACTATAACTGCTCCTACCACGACTGCTACCACTACTACGTCTACTACTGCTACTACTGCCACAGCTGCCGCAAGTTCTATTACTATTACTAGCACCACTACTAATGCTACTTACTATGACTACTACTACTGCAAGTACTAGTACTTCTGCTGCCACCACTACAAGTACTGCTGCAATAGCAATAGCAACTATTACTACTACTTGTACTATAACTACTAGTGCTACTACTTAATACTCCAACAAATCCAGCCACTGCGGCTGATACTGCTATTACAACCACTACAACTACTCATACAACCACTAATATAGCTACTATTATTGCTCCTACTACTACTATTACTACTATAGCCACTACTACTACTGTTGTTGCTGCTACTACTACTGCTACTAATATTGATACTGCTGCTACTACTAATACTACTATTGAGACAGCTACTACTACTACTACGACTATTACTAATACTACTACTACAACTATACTGCTACTTCTACTATAACAACTACTAATTAACTACTACCAAACCACGTAATACCCACGACAACTATTACGTTATGCTACTACTTCCTATTACTTACTGCTATCGCTAATAGTCAATAACTAGTACGACTATTACTACTTATTACTACTCTACTACAACTATTACTACATAAACAACTACTAATGTATAACTAGTAACTCAACTAGTAATACTAGTACCACCCTACTACTGACTACTACAGTTTTCTACTACTACTACTACTACTAACTACTAACTAACTGACTACTACTAATACGACTACGACTAACTACTACGACGACGACGTACGACGACTACTACTACTACTACTACTACTACTACTACTACTACTACTACTACTACTACTACTACTACTACTACTACTACTACTACTACTACTACTACTACTACTAGTCCTGCTAATGTTGTCGTTGTTGCTCCTACTACTGCTATGACCATTGCTGCTACTATTGCTACTAGGACTGCTAGTACTACTTCTACTGCCACTACTTCTACTGCTATAGCTACTAGTCCTACTACTAAAACGACTCGTACTACTGCTACTACTATTGTCACTACTACCACAACTACTACTATTATTACTACTACTTCTAGTACTACTACTACTATTATTACTACTAATATTACTACTACTGCTACTACCATTGCTACGAGTACTACTGCTACTCCGACAACTGCTATAATTATTACTACTACTGCTGTTGCTACTACTACTACTACTACTACTACTACTACTACTACAATTAGTACTACTAGTGCAACTACTACAACTACTACTACTACTACTACCACAACAACTACAATTACTACTACTACTACTACTACTATTACAACGAATTCTACTATTGTTACAACTACTACTACTACTACTACTACTACTACTACTACTACTACTTCTACTACTATTGCCACAAGTTCTACTCCTCCTCCGCCTCCAAATACTACTACTACTCCTACTACTACTACTATGACTACTACTACTACTTCTACTGCTATTACTACGGCTACTAGTACTTCTATTACTACCACTACCCCTACTACTACAACTATAACTATTGCTACTACTGCTGTTGCTACTACTACTACTACTAATCCTGCTACTACTACTACTACAACAACAACAACAACAACAACTACTACTACTACTAGTACTTCACTACTGCCTCGACTACTGCTACTACCACTACTACTACCCCAACATTTACTACTATTATTACTACTAATACTACTACTACGACTACCACAACTCTTTTTGCTACTACTACTCCTCCTCCTATTGCTACAACTAATACTACAACTACTACTAATACTTCTACTACTACTATTACTCCTAAACTATTACAACTACCACTTCTACTAATCCACCTACAACTACTACAACTACAACCTCTGCCACTGCTACTATTTCTACTACTACTACTCCAACTCCTACTCCTACGGCTACTCCTACTACTAATTCTATTGGTACAATTACTACTGCTACTACTACTTCCACTACGACTGCTGCTACTGTTATTAAAACTACTGCTAGTGCTACTAATACTACTACTACTACTATTGCTACTCGTGCTACCACTACAACTCCTAATACCACAAGTACTACTGCTACTACTACTACTACTCCTACTACTATTGCTACACCTAACACTCCTACGATTTCTACGACTACTATTACAACTACTACTACTGCTACTACTACTACTAGAACAACAACTACTACTACTACAACTGTTACTAACACTATTACGACTACTGCAACTGCTATTACTGCTCCTACTACCGTTGCTACTACTACTACTAGTCATACTAATACTACCACTCAAACACTCCTACTACAAATACTACTGAAACAACCACTACTACAACTACTACTACTATTACTACAACAACCACTACTAATCGTACTATTACTACCATTACTACTGCGAATACTATTACAACAACTACTTCTACCACTACTTTTACTACTATTGTTGCTACTACTACTGCTGCTAATACCCCTACTAATACTCCTAATACTACTGCAGCGTCTACTATTACTGCTACTAATGCTACTACTTCTATTGCTAGACCTACTACTACTCCTTTTACTACTACTACAACTCTTATTACTGGTACTACTAGTACTACTACTACTACTACTCCCACTCCTAAACCAACTCCTACTACTAATACTACTAATACTACTACTACTACTTCTACTACTACTACTACTACTCCCACCACAATAATGACTACTATTACTATTGCTGCTGATACAACAACTACTACTACCATCACTACTGCTACTGCTACTACAACAACTACTACAACTAGTACTACTGCTACTTGTAGTACTTCGACTACTATCACTACTACTACTACTGTTGCTGCTACTACTCGTACTATTACAACTATTACTACATCTACTATTATTACGACTACTACTAATACTACTGCTACTATTACAACTAGTATGCCTACTACTTCAATTACTACATCTACTCAACTATCACTGCTACTACAACTTCTGCTACTACTACTACGACTCTTGCTACTACTTCTAATACAACCACTACTACTTCTACTCCCACTACTACTCCTACTCCCACTACTACTACTACTACCACTACTATTACTACTACTGTTGTTGTTGCTACTACTACAACAACAACGACTATTACTACTACCACTGCTACTATTAGTGCTACAACCACTACTATTACTATTACTACGACAACTACTTCTACTACTACTACTACTACTACTACTCTACTATTGCTACTACTACTACAGCTACTACTACTACCACTGCTACTGCGACTACCACTACTACTATTACTACAACTTCTACTGCGACTACTACTACTAATACTACTACTACTGCTGCTGCTGCTACTTCTCCTACTCCTACAACAACTACTACTACTCCTACTATTACTACTACTACATCTACTACTAATAGTACTACTTCTACTACTCCTATGACTATTACTACTGCCACTACTACTGCTCCTCCTCCTCCTTCTCCCACTACTACTACCACTAGTACTAGTACTACTACCACATTTACAACAAATACTGCTATTACTAGTACCAGTCCTACTACTACTATTACTACTATTGCAACTACTGCCACTACTACATCTACTACTACTAAAACTACTACTACTACTACTTCTCCTATTACTGCTACTACTTTTGCTACTTCTACAACTACAAATACTACTATTACTACAACTACTACTACTGCTACTACTAGAACTACAACTCTTACTACTACTTCTACTAGTACTACTACTATTACTACTACTACTTCTTCTTCAACTACTATTATTACTACTACTACTACTTTTGCTACTACTGCTGCTACTTCTACTACTACAAAAAAACAACAACTACTACTACTACTACGACAACTACTGCTGCTACTACTACTGTTACTACAATTATGACGACTAGTCCATTTACTGCTAGGACAACTGCTACCACTGCTACTACAGCAACTATTGCTACCATTACTACTACTGCTGCTACTACCACTACTAGTAGTACTATTGCTCCTCCTACTACTACCTCTACTACTACTGCTGCGGCTAATATTACTATACTACAACTACAACTACTATTACTAGCACTACTACTACTCCAACAACTACTCCTATTACTACTACTAATACTACTACAAGTACTACTCCTACCACAACTAATACTACTACTTCTACTATGACTACTACAACTACTACTATTACTACTAGTATTATACCTATATTGCAACAAATACAGCCACTGCAGCTGCTCCTGCTACTACAACTGCTCCTGCTACTATTGCTATTATTACCCCTCCTACTATTACTTTTGCTACTTTTGCTACTGCTGCTACTGCTGTTGCTCTTGCTGTTGTTGCTAGTACTATGGCTACTACTACTACTACTACTACTAAGACTTCTACTATTACTGCTGCTATTGTTGCTACTAGTACTACTACTACTATTAGAGTTGCTACTACTACTACTGCAACTGCTACTAATACTACTGGTGCGGCTACTACTACTGCACTACTTCTACTGCCACCTATGATGCTACTACTACTACTACTACTACTAGTACTACTATTATTGCTGCTACTACGACCACCACCACCACCACCACCACCACTACAACTACTAGCACTACTAATAGTACTACTTCTATTGCCACCTGTGCTACTACTACAACTAATAAAAATACTGCTATTACTATACTGTGACTACCCTGACTACCGCTACTGATACTACTACTTTAACTTCTACAACAACTACTTCCACCACTACTACTATTAGTACTGCTACTCCTCCTCTGCCTCTTCCTGCTATTACTACTACTACTACCACTAGCACTACAACATCTACTACTACTACTACTATTACTTCTACTTCGACTACTACCGCTACTACTGCTTCTACAACATGTACTACTACTTCTAATTCTTAAGTTACTGTTACTATTTCAGCTACTACTACCACCACTAATACTACTACTACTTCTACTACTGCTACAACTACTATTGCAACTACTACGACTACAACAACAAAAACTACTACTACTACTACTCCCGCTACTACCAAAACTACTAAAACTGCTGCTACTACTACTACTACTACTACAGTGCAACTAAACTACGACTATAACTACTATTATTGCTACTAGTACTACTCCTATTACTACTACTATTGCTACTGCTACTACTACTACTACTACTACTACTACTACTACTGCAACTACAACTACTAGTCCTACTACTGCACTACCACTACAATTGCTAGTACTACTACTTCTACTTCCAATACTACTACTACTACTCCTCCTCCTTCTACTACTACAGTACTACTACTACAATTGCTAGTACTACTACTTCTACTTCTAATAATACTACCACTATTACTACTACTCCTTCTCCTGCTATAACTACTACTACAATTACTACTACGACCACTACTACTTCAACTATTTCTGCCACTACTATTACTACTACTACTACTACTACTACTACTACTACTACTACAACTACTACTACTGTTACTACTGCTACTACTAGTACTCCACTATTTCTATAACTACTACTACTAGCCCTACTACTACTCCAACAACAACTACTATTACTAGTACAAATACAACTTCAACAACTCCCTTTGTTGTTACTACAACTAGTCCTACTACTATTACTATTACTACAACAACTACTACTCCTACTGCAACTACTAATACTACAACTACTATTGATACTACTACAACAACTACTACTACGCCTACAACAACTACTACTACCAATTCTACTACTCCTTCCCCTACTACTACTACAACTACCACTGCTACTACTACATTTGCTACTAGTAGTACAACTACTACAACAACTACAAGTACAACAATAACTACAGCTACTACTACATCTACTACTATTGCTGCTACTATTAATGAAACTACTGCTAGTGCTACTATGACTACTACTACTTTTGCTTCTGGTACTAATATTACAACTCCAATTACCACAACAACTGCTACTACTACTACTCCTCCTCCTCCTCCTACTCCTAACACTCCTAGGACTTCTACGACTACTACTCCAACTACTTCTACAACTACTACACTCCTACTACAAGAATAACAACAACTACTACTACAACTATTACTACTACTGCAACTACTACTACTATTACGACTACTGCAACTGCTACTACTACTCCTACTACTATTACTACTACTACTATAAGTCTTACCAACACTACCACAATAAACACCCAACTACTACTACAACAACAACAACCGCCACTGCTACTACTACTACCATGACTACTACCTTACTAACGGTACAACTACCACTACTGCTACTCCTTCTTCTACTACTACTACTACTACTACTATGAATATTACTACAATTGCTCCAACTTCTACTACTACAGCTACTACGACTACAACTACAAGTACTACTATAACTACTACTACTACTACTACTACTATTCCTACTCCTACTCCTACCACCGCTACTATTGCTACTCTCTCTAGCTACTACCACTATAGCTACAATGACTCCTAAAAGAACTCCTCCTACTACTACTACTACTGTTACTGCTGGTGCTACAACTAATACTACTAATACAACTAATACTCCTACAAATACTAATATTAGAACTATTGTCGATATAGCAGCTACTACAACAACAACTATTACTACTACTACTACAAATACTACTCCTACCGCTACTACTACTAGTCCTATTACTACTAAAACCGCTACAACTATAATTTATACTACTACCACTACTAGTAGTTGCTACTACTACTATGACTACAGATGCTACTACTACACCTGCTACAACTCCTACTATTTCTACCACTCCTATTGCTACTACCCCTACTTCAATTACTACTACTGCTACCACTACTACTACTACTACTACTACTACTACTACTACTACAATTACTACTACTACTTGTACAACTACTAGTACGACAACTACTCCTACTGCTACTACTATGAGTCCTACTAGTACTACAAAAACTACAACTACAACCTGGACAACAGTGAGTACTACTACTATAACTACTTCTAATACTACAACTGCGACTTCTACTACACCTATAGCTATTAATACTCCCCTATTATTACTACTACTACTATTGCTACTACTACTACATTTGCGACTAATACTACTGCTTCTACTACTACAACAACAACAACTATAACAACAATAACTACTACTACGACTACTACTGTAGCTACTACTACTGGTGCTCCTCCTCCTCCTCCTCCTCCTGCTATTACTTTAACTACTACTACTAGTACTTCCACATTTGCTACTACTAATATTATTACTACTACTACCACTCTGACGACTACTACTACCACTATTGCTACTACTACTATAGCTACTACTACCTCTACTACCACTAAAATAACTACTTCTACTATTTCTCCTATTTCTGCTGCTACTACCACCACTATTACTACTAATGTTGTTGCTACAACAATTGCTACTACTAGGACTATAACTCCAACCATTACTACTACTCCTAGTCCTACTAGTACTACTACTATGATTATTACTACTACTACTTCTGCAGCTACGACTATGACCACTACTACTGCTACAACCATTATTACCACCACCACCATCACCACTACTCCTATTACCACTACGACTACTACTATGACTATTACTACTACTACTACTACTACTACTACTACTACTACTTATACTACTGCTATTATTATTGCTATTTCTTCTTCTATTACTACTATCACTACTACTAGTACTACTAATATTGCTACTACTTCTACTACTACAACAACTGCTACGACAACAACTACAACTACTACGACTACTTCTACTACAACTACTATTGCTGCTACTGCTACTGCTATTACTAATGCTACAACTAGTCCTTTTACTACAAGTACAACTGCTACCACTGCTACTAATGCCACTACTACCACTAGTACTACTACTACTATTGGCGCTACTACTATTACTACTACTAATACTACTACTACTAGCTCTACTACTATAACTACTCCTTCCATGACAAATACTACTACTATGGCTAGTACTGCTGCTACTGCTACTACTAGTCCAATTACCACTACTACTACCGCTTCTACTACTATCGCTACTTCTACTTCTACTACCACTACTTCTGCTATGGCTACTGCTACTACTACTGCTACTGAAATAGATGCCACTATTAATGCTAATACTAAACCTACTAGTACTACTACTTATACTGCAACAAATACAGCCGTTTTGGCTGATACTCCTACTACAACTACTACTACTTCTAGTACCATTACTACAACTGCCACTATTACTGCTCCAAATACTATAATTAATACTACTGCTACTAATACAGCTACTGCTACTACTACTACAATTGCCCTTGCTACTGCTGCTACTAAGACAGCTACTGCTACTACTACAGAGACTGCTACTACTACTACTAATTTTGAAATTGCAACTACTACTACTACTATCGTAGCTGCCACCGCTATTAATGCAACTACTACTACTGCTATAACTATAGCTACTACTTCTATTGCAACTTCTACTGCTACTACGACAACTACTACTACTACAACAACAACTACTAGTAGTACTACTATTGCTACTACTACTATTGCTAGTACTACTACTACTAGTACAACTACAAATACTACAATTATTGCAACTGCTACTACCCTTACTACTACAACTAATACTTCTACTTCTACTACTACTACTCCTCCTACTACTCTTGCAACTACTAGTACTTCTCCTCCTGCTCCTCTCACCTGCTTTTAATACAACTGCTACTAGTACTACTACATCTACTACCACTACTACTATGACTAGTACTAATACTACTGCTACCACTACTACTACCACTATTACTGTTACAACTACAACAACAACTACTATTCCTACTGCTACAACCTCTACTACTACTACTACTCCTACTACTACTATACTACTACACCACCACCACTACTACGCCTACTACGATTGCTAATACTACTACTCCAATTACTACTACTATTGCTACTACTACTACTACTACTACTACTACTACTACTACTACTACTACTTTTGCTGCTGCTGCTACTACTACTACTACTACTACTGCTACTACTACTCCTACTACTAATACTACACAACTACTTCTACTTCTGCTAATATTACTACTTCAACTACTACTGCTACTACTACTGTCACAACTACTACAGCTAATACGGCTACTACTACTACTTCTAGTACTACTACCACTACTACTACTTTTTTTGCTACTGCGACTAATTCTACTACTACCACTCTTACTACCACTACTGCAAAAACAACTACTACTCATCTTACTACTACTACTAATATGATTATGACTACTGCTACTTCTACTGCTACTACAACAACAACTACTACTGACACGACTGCACTGCTACAACCTCTACTACTACTGCTATTGCTACTACAACAACAATAATACTACACGACTACAATAACAACTACTATAAATACTACTACTACTCCTATTACTACTACTGCTACTACTACAACAACTACTACTACACCTACTACTACTACTACACTACTACTATTATTTCTACTATTATTACTACTTCTACTACTACTACACCACTACTCCTATTAATACTACTACTACACTACTACTACTTCTAATACTACTACTCCTACAACAACTACTACTACCAATTCTACTCCTCCTAGAACTACTACAACAACTACCATTGCTTCTACGACTACTGCTGCTACTACAACTTCTACTACTACTACTACTACTACTGCAACTCGTACACCTACTGTTACTCCTACTACTACTTCTATTGCTACAATTTCTACAACAATAACTACTACTGCAGCTATAGCACCCGCTACTACTACGACTACTCCTGCTTCTACTACTACTACAACCACAGCTGCTACTTCTGATACTCTTACTACTAAGCATACTACTACTTCTTCTACTACTACTACGGCTACTTTTGTTGCAATTAGTACATAACCACTACAACTACAACTACTACTACTAGTACTACTGCTACTACTTCTATAGCTACTATTGCTATTTCTACTACTACTACTACTACCACCAGCACCACCACTAGTTTGGCAACTATTGCAACTACTACTACTACTACAACAACAACAACTACTACTACTACCATTACTACTACTACTACTACTATAACAACTACTACTACCACTACTATTGTTGCTAGTACTACTATTGCTACTAATACTATGACTACTACCACTTCAGCTACTACTACTACTACTACTACTACCACCACCACTACTTTTGCTACTATTTCAACTACTAATACTACTACTATGACTACCACTATTACCATTACTACCACAACTACTACTATTACTATAACAACAACTACTACTACTACTACTAGTACAAGTACTACTACCACTACAACTAGAATTTCTATCACTACTACTACTATTTCTGCTACTACAGCTACTGCAACTGCAACTTCTACTATGATTACTACAATAACTAGTACTACTTTTTTTCCTAATGCTAGATCTACAACTAATACTTTGACTGCTTCAAATACAACCCCTCTTTTTGCTACTACTGCTACTACTACAACCACTACTAGTGCTACTAGTACTACTACTATAGCTATTGATACTACTACTACTTCTTCGACTTCTACTACTTCTACTTCTACAAATACCACAACTACTACTGCAAGTCCTAGCATGGCTACAACTACTACTGCTACTACTACTACAACTACTACTGCTGCTACTACTACTACTACCTCAACTACTACTACTAATCCTACTTCAACTACAACTATTAATACTACAGTCACTACTACTACTACTACTACTACTACTACGACTGCTACGACTACAACTACTACAACTACTACTACTGCTGCTGCTACTACTACCCACTGCAGCTACTACTACTACTACTACTACTACTACTACTACTACTACTACTATTACTACTACTGCACCTATCACTACTTCTACTACTACTATTGCTACTGCTACAACTATTAATTATCCTACTACTACTACTTTTGGCACTAATATTGCTACTACTAGTACTACTATTGCAGCTGCTATTGCTGCTGCTACAATGACTAACGGTTCTTCTACTATTACTTCTACTACTACTACTACTACGCTTGTATTACTACTCTTGCTATTGCTACAACTACTACTGCTGCTGCTACTACTACTAAAACTACTGCTACGACAACTACAACTACTACTACTACTACCACTACTACTACTACTAGTATTGCTACTATGACTATTACTACTGCGGCTACAACTACTGATATTAGCAATGCTGCTATGACTATTGTTGCTACGACTACTTCTCCTACTCCAATTACTAATCCAACTGCTACTACTGCAAGTACTACTGCTACTCCTACCAAAACTACCACCACTAGTACTGTTATAGCTGCTGCTGCTACTACTACTACTACAACAACAACAATAACAACAACAACAACTACTACTACTACTACTACTACTTCAGTTACTACTAGTGCTACTACTACTATTGCTACTACTGTTGCTGCTATTACTATTGCAACTGCTACTATTATCACTACTGCTGCTCCTACTACTATTACTACTACTGCAGCTTCTACTACTACTATTACTACAGCTATTGCTACTGCTACAATAACTACTATACCTGTTGCTACTATTACTACTACTTCTACTGCAAATACTACTACTACTTCTACTACAACTACTCTTGCTACTTCAACTTCTACTACTACAGCTACTGCTACAACTACTGCTACTACTGCTACTACTGCTACAACTACTATTGCTACTACTATTGCTCCTACTACTACTATTGCTACAACTACTACTACTACTACAACAACAACTACTAACGCTGCTGCTGCTATTACTACTACTACTGCTGCTACTACTACTACGATTACTACTAGTACTGCAACTACCACTATTGCTATTACTACTTCTGCTTCTACAGCGGCTGCTACAACTACTATTACAAATTCTTCTACTGCTACTATGGCTGCTAAGACCGCTACAATTACAACAACAACTAGTATTAATACTTTTGCTACTACTTCTCCTACTACTTCTCATACTGCTTCAACTATTTCTGATACTACTACTTCAACTACTACTGAGGTTGCTACTACCTCATGCTATTATTACTACTACTACTTGTACTACTACATTTACTACTACTGCTGCTATGACTACTACTACTACAACTTCGACTTATGCTGCTACCACAACTACTGCTGCTACAACTTGTACTACTACATCCACTTCTGCTATTATTGCTACAACTTCCGCTACTACTACCACTACCAGGACTACTACTACTACTACACTTACTACCGCTACGGCAACAACTGCTACTACAAGCCTTACTACTACTACTACCATGATTACGACTGCTGTTCCTTTTACTGCCACCACTACAACTACTACTACAGCCACTGCTCCTACCACTACAATCTCTACTACCACTACTACTGCTACTACAACAGCACTACTACTACACTACTACTACTACTACTACTATTGCTACTACGACTACTATCCTATTACTACTACCCTCCTACTCCTAAGACTACACTACTATACTCGCTACAACAATAACTTCTACTTCTACTAATACAAATACTGCTACTACTACTACTACTACTACTACTGACTACGACTACTACTACTACTATATACCGACTGCTACTTCTACTACTACTACTACAATAATAACTACTACTACTACTGCAACTCCTATTGCTACTACTACTATTACTCCGCCACCTACTACTACTACAGCTACTACCACTACTACTAATGCTACTGCTGCTGCTGCTACTAGTAGTACAACACTGCTACTAAAACTACTACTACTAGCACTGCTACTGGTCCAATAACTTGTACTATATTACTAATACTAATATTACTACTACAACAACTACAACTACAACTACTACAACAACTCCTTTTTCTACAAGTACAACAACTCCTACTACTACTATTGCTACAACTACTAATACTATAACTACTATTAATACTACTATTTCTACTACTACTGCTACTACAACATCTACTACTACCACTTTTACTACTCCATCTAGTACTACTACAACTACCACTGCTGCAGCGACTACTACTACTACTCCAACTCCAACTCCAACTGTTACTCCTACTACTACATATACTGCTACAACTTCTACGATAATAACTACTACTGCTACTACAGTACCTGCTACTACTACTACTACTCTTGCTTCTCCTACTACAACAATAGCTGCTCCTTCTGATATTCCTACTACTAATACTACTGCAACTTCTTCTACTAATACTACTGCAACTTCTTCTTCTTCTACTACTACTACTACTACTGCTACTACTACTACTACTACTATAGCTACCATTGTTGCTACTACTACAACAACAACAACTACAACGATTATAACTCCAATTGCCACTACACTTACTACTACTACTGCTGCTGCTACTACTACTACCACTACTTCTACTACTGCTGCTGTTGCTGCTACTATTACTACTACTAGTAGTACATTACTACTACAACTACTACTACTACAACTGCTACTAGTCAGACAAGTACTACTATTACTAATACTAATACTACTACTACAACTACTTCTTCTGCTACTACTACTACAACTACTAGTACTCCTACTGCTATGACTAATACTACAACTACTACTAATACTACTACTTCTACAACTAATGCTCCTACAACTTCTACTACTACCACTTGTACTACTCCTAGTACTACCACAACAACTACCACTGCTACTATGACTACTACTATTACTACTATTTCTACGACTACTACTACTACTCCTCCAACTCCAACTCCAACTATTATTCCAACTACTACTTCTACTACTATAACTTCCACAATAATAACTACTACTGCTACTACAACACTTGCTGCTACTGCTACTACTCCTGCTTCTACTTCTACTGCAACCACAGCTGCTACTTCTGATACACCTACTACTAATGCTACTACTACTTCTTCTACTACTAATATGGCTACTTTTGTTCCTATTAGTACAAAGCCACTACTACTGCTACAACCACTACTACTGCCACTACTTCTATAGCTACTACTGCTGTTTCTACTACTACTACCACCACCACCACCACACCACTAGTTTTGCAACTTTTTCAACTACTACTACTACTACCATGACTACTACTATTACTACAACTATAACTACTACTACTACCACTACTATTGCAGCTAGTACTACAATTGCTATTAATACAATGACCACTACTACAAATACTACTACTACCACTACTTTTGCGACTATCACAACTACTATTACTACTATAACTACAAAAACAACAACAACAACAACTACTACTACTACTACTACTATTTTTCTTACTACAACTACTGCAACTGTGACTTCTTCTGCGACTACTACTATAACTAGTACTACTTCTATTTCTAATGCTAGATTTACAACTACTACTGTGACTTCTTCAAGTATAACTTCTCCTTTTACTACTACTACTTCCACTACTATTGCTTCTAGTACAACTACTACTGCTACAAATACTACTACTACTTCTCTGATTCCTACTAATTTTGCTACTACTACTACTACTACTACAACTTCTACAAATACTACAACTACTACAGCAACTCCTACCATGGCTACAACTGCTGGTGCTGCTAGTACTCCAACTACTACCACTACTACTACTACCACTACTACCACTACTAATACTACGTCAACTACTACTAGTAATCCTATTTCAACTACAACTACTAATACTCCAACCACTACTACGATTGGTACTACTACTATGACTGCTACGACTATAACTACTGCAACTACTACTACTGCTACTACTACTATTGTTGCTGCTACTGCTACCACTATAGCTACTATTACTACTATTGCTACTGCTAGTGCTACTCCAACAACATTTGCTACTACTCATACTACTATGACTACTACTACCATAACTACTGTAGCTCCTGCTAGTACTACTACTATAGTTGTTACTCCTAGCATAACAACTACTACTTCAACTGCTGCTACTACACCAACTACTACTATTACTTCTATTACAGCTATGACTATGGCTTTTGCTACTACTTCTAGTACTACTACGGATACTATGACTACTACAACTACTACAAGTACTACTATCTCTACTACTTCTATAGCTACTCTTGCTTCTACTATTGCTGTGACTACTATTAGTACTTCTACAGCTACAACAACTACAACTTATGCTATAACTACAACTTCTATAATAACTCCAACTACTACTACTTATACTTCAACTAGTCTTACTGCTTCTATTACTACTTCCCCTTCTACAACCACTACTACTACTACCACCACTATAGCTACTACTACTACTATTATAACTGCTACAACTACTACCACTACTACTACTACATATGCTACTATTGCTTCTTCTACTACAACTACAACTTCTCCTACTACTACTACTTTTGCCACTACTAATGCTGCTCCTGCTACTACCACTACTACTACCGATACTACGGCAATAGTGGTAGTAGTATTAGTAGTAGCAGTAGAACTAGGAGTAGTAGTAGTAGTAGTAGCAGTGGTAGTAGTAGTAGTAGCAGTTGCAGCAGTAGCTGTAGTGGTAGCAAATTAGTTGTAGTAGTAGTCATGATGGTAGTAGTTGTAGTAATAGTCACAATAGTAGTTGTAGTCACAGTAGTACCTGTAGAGGTAGTTGTAGTAGTCGAACTAGCAATAGTAGGAGAAGTAGTAGTAGTAGTAGCAATAGTAGTAGTAGAATCAATAGTAGTAGTGGTAGCAGTAGAAGCAGTATTAGTAGTGGTAAAAGTAATAGTAGTAGGAGAAGTTATAGTTGTAGTAGAAGTAGTAATAGAAGCATATGTAATAGTAGTAGTAGCAGCAGTAGCAGTAGTAGTAGTAGAAGTAGTAGTAGTAGCAGTAATAGTAGTGGTAGTAGCAGTAGTAGTATCATTAGTCGTAGTAGCAGTAATAGTAGTTGTAGTAGTAGTAGTAATAGTAGAAGTAGTAGTAATAGTGTTAGCAGTAGTGGTGATGGTAGCAGTAGTGGTGATGGTAGCAGCATAAGTAGTAGCAGACATTGTAGCAGAACTAGAGGTAGTAGTTCCAAATGTAGGAGAAAAAGTTGCAGTAGTAGTAGTATAAATTACGGCTATAGTAGTAGTTATAGTAGCAGCAGTAGCAGTAGTAGTCATAGCAATAGTACTAGTAGTAGTAGTAGTAGTAGTAGTAATTATACTAGCAATAACAGCAGTAGTAGTAGCCGTAGTAGTACTAATAGTAGTAGTAGTAGCAGGATTAGTAGTAGCAGAAGTAGTGGTAGTAGCTACACCAGCAGCAGTAGCAATAGCAGTAGCAGTAATAGTAGTAGTAGTAGTAGTTGCTGTACCAATACAAGTGGTGTTCATTGCAGTAGCAGAACTAGTACTAGCAGTAGCAATTGTTGAAGTAGTAGTAGTACCAGTAGAAATAATAGTTGTAGAAGTATTAGCAACAGTGCTAACAATAGTAGTGATAACAAATATAGCAATTGTAGTAGTATTAGTAGTAGTAGAAGTAGTAGTAACAGCAGTAGTGGTTGCATTAGTAGTAGCAGTAGTAGTTATAGATGCAGTAGTTATAGCCGCAATAGCCGTAACAACATTAGTAGTAGTGGTAGTAGCATCTGCTGCTGTAGTAGTAGTAGTAGAAGAAGAAGAAGAAGTAGTTGTAGTAGTAGTAGCGGTAGCAGCACTAGAAGTAGTGGTTGTAGCAGCTATAGTAGTAATAGGAGAAGTAGTAGTAATTGTTGTCATTGTTGTCGTAGTAGTAATAATAGTAGCAGTAGTAGTAGCAGAAGTAGGAGTAGCAGTATTAGTAGTCGAAGTGTTAATAGCAACGGTAGTATTTCATGTACTTGTAGTAATAGTAGTAGCAGCAATAGTAGTAGTAGGAGTGGTAGTGGTAATAGTAGCTATATTGGTAGTAGTAGCAGTAGTGGTAGTAGCTGCTACAGTAGCAGCTGTAGCAGTAGTAGTAGTTGTGGTAGTAGAACTAGTAGTAGCAATAGCAGTTGTAGTACTAGTAGCAGTGGTACCAGTAGAAGTAGTAGCTGTAGTAGTCATAGTAGTAGTAGTAGTAGTAGTAGCAGCAGCAGTCATAATAGAAGCTGGAGTAGTTGTGGGTGTAGGAATAATTCTAGTCATAGTAGTAGTAGTAGTAGTAGTAACAGTAGTAGTAGTAGTAGTAGTAGTAGTAATGTAGCAATATTTTAGTTGTAGTTGTAGCATTAGTAGTAATGGTAGTAGTAGTAGTAGTAGTAGTAGTACTAGTAGTACTAGTTATTTTTCGTGTTGTAGTAGCAGTAGTAATAGTGGAAGTTATAGTAGTAGCAAGATTAGTTGTAGTAGTAATTATTCCAGTAGCAGCAGTAGTAGTAGTAATAATAGCAGTAGTATTAGTAGTAGCAACAATAGAAGCAGTAGCAGTAGTAGTAGTAGTAGGAGGAGCAGCAGCAACAGCAGCAGCAGCAGGAGGAGTCGGCGGAGTAGTAGTAGCAGCAGTAGTTGTTGTTGTTGTTGTTATTGTTGTTGTAATAGGAGTCATAGTAGGAGTAGTATTAGTGTTACTATTAGTTGTCGCAGAAGTCACAGTAGCAGCAACAGAAGTAGTAGTAGTAATAAGTGTAGTTGTAGTAGTAGTAGTAGTAGTGGAAGGAGGAGGAGTAGTTGTTGTTGTAGTAGCAATAGTAGTAGTGGTGGTGGTAGTGGTAGTAGTAAAAGTTGTAGCAGTAGTAGTAGTAGCAGTTGCAGTGGTAGTAGCAGTAAGACTAGTAGTATTAGTGATAGTTATGCTAATTGTACTAGGAGTAGTAGTAGCTATAGTATGAGAATTAGTAGTGGTAGAAGCAGTAGTTGTTGTAGGATGAGGTGGAGGAGGAGCAGTAGTGGTAGTAGTTATTATTGTTGTTTTAGTTGTAGCAGTCATAGTAGTTGTTGTTATAGTTGTAGTTTAAGTGTTAGGAGGAGTAGTAGTAGTAGGATTGGAAGCAGTAGGAGCAGCAACAGTAGTAGCAGGAGCAGCTACAGCAGTAGTAGTAGCCACTGTAGTAGCTGTAGTTAGGGTAGTAGTAGTTATTGTAATAGTAGTTGTATTAGTAGTAGTAGCCGCAGTAATAGTAGTAGTTGGAGTAGAATTAGTAGTAGTAGTAGTTGTTGTTGTTGTTGTTGTAGAAGTAGCAGTAGTAGTTGAGTAGTACTTGTAATAGTCGTGCTTGCATTAATATAATAGTCATAGTCATAGTAATAGTAGTAGTAGTAATAGTAGTAGTAGTAGTAGTAGTAGTGAAAGTTGTACTTGGAGTATTAGCAATAGTAGTAGTAGTTGTTGTTGTTGTTGCAGAGCTATTTGTAGTAGTTGCAGTAGAAGTAGTAGCAGTAGTAGCAAAAGTACTACTCGCAGTCGTATTAATAGTAACAGTAGTAGTTATTGTGGAAGTTGTGGTTGGACTATTAGGAGTAGTTGTTGTTGTTATGGAAGTTGTAGCAGTAGTAGTAATAGTAGTTGTTATAGTAGTAGTAGTAGTAGTTTAGGGAGCAGTAGCTATAGTAATATTAGTTGTATTATTAGAAGTCAAAGTAGTAGTAATAGTAGGAGTACAAGAAGTAGTAGTTGTAGTAGTAGTAGTTGTAGTACTAGTAGGAGAAGTAGTAGCAGTAGTAGCAGAAGTAGTAGTAGTAATAGTAGTCGTGGTGGTGGTGGTGGTGGTGGTGGTGGTGCTAGTAGTTGTAGTACTAGTAGTACTAGTAGTAGTAGTAGTAGTAGTAGTAGTAGCAGTAGTAGTAGTAGTAGTAGTAGTAGTCGTAAGTAGTAGTAGTAGTAGTAGTAGTAGTAGTAGTCTAGTAGTAGTAGTACTAGCAGAGTACTAGTAGTGGTAATAGTAGCAGTTGTTGTTGTAGTAGTAGTAGTAGTAGTAGTCGTAGTAGTAGTAGTAGCAGCAGCAGTAGTAGTAGTAGTAGTAGTAGTAGTAGTAGTAGTAGTAGTGGTATAAGTAGTACTGGTTGTAGCAATTGTAGAAGTAGCAACAGTAGTTGTAATTTTAATAGTCGAAGTAGAAGTAGTACTGGTTGTAGCAATTGTAGAAGTAGCAACAATAGCAGCAATAGCAGTATTAGTATTTGAAGTAGCAGTATGATTATTAGGAGTCATGGTTATTGTAGTAGTAGTTGGATATGTAGTATGAGTTGTAGTAGTAGAAGCAGTAGCATCGACAGCTATAGTAAAAGTAGTTACAATAGTAGTAGCTACCGCAATGGTAGTGGTAGTTGTAGTAGCAACAACAGCAGCAATAGTAGTAGTAATGGTACTAGAAGTAGTGGTTATCATTGTAATGGTAATAGTAGTAGTAGTAGTAGTAGTTTGATAAGAAGTAGTGCTAGTAGCACTCACAGCAGTAGGAACAATAGCAGTGGCAACGACAACAGTAGTAGCAACATTAGCAGCTGCAGTGGCATTAGCAGCAGGAGCAGTAGCGGTAGTAGTAGAGATAGTAGAAGTTGTAGTAGTTCCAATAGTAGTAGAAGTAGTATTAGCCGCAATACTGGCAGCAATAGTTGTATTAGTAGTAGTTGTAGGAGCAACAAAAGTAGTAGTCGTAGTACTTGAAGTAGTAGTTGTTATAGTTATTGTGGCAATAGTAGTAGAAGCAGTATTAGTCATAGTAGTTGCTACTATAGTAGAAGTAGCAGTAGCAACAATTGTAGTATTGGTGGTAGCAACAACAGTAGTTGTGGCAACAGCAATAGTAGAAGTTGTAGCTACACAAATATTAGAAGTAGTAGTAGTAGCACTAGTGGTAGTAGTAGCAGTAGTAGTGTCAGTAGTAGTAGTAGTAGTAGTAGCCATAGTAGCAGTGATTGCAGCACTAGTAGTAGTAGTATTAGAAGAACGAGTAGTAGTGGTAGTAGCAGTAGTAGCAGATATAGTAGTAGTGTTAGGAGTGGTAGCAGTAGCAATAGTCGCAGTAGTATTAATTGTAGTGGTAGCCATAGCAGTAGTAGCTGCAGAAGTAGTAGCAGTAATTTTTGCAGCAGTTGTAGTAGTAGTAGTAGCAGAAGTAGTAGTAGTTGTTATAGCCATTGTAGTAATAGTAGTAGTAGAAGAAGAAGAAGTAGTAGTAGTAGTAGTAGTGGTGGTGGTGGTAGTAGTAGTAGTAGTAGTGGTAATAGTAGTAGTTGCAGTAGTAGTTGTTGTTGTAGCAGTCGGAGCAGCAGAAGTAGTACTAATATTAGTTGTAGCAACATGAGTTGTAGATATTGTAGCTGAATTAGTAGTTGTAGAAGTAGTAGTAGTAGCCGTTGGAGCAGTTGTAGCAGTAGTAGTACTAGTAGCAGTAGTTTTTGTAGTAGTAGTAGCATTAGTAGTACTAGTAGTATTAGAAGTAGTAGTAGTAATCGTGGTAGCAGTAGCATTACTTGTATTAATAGAAGTAGTAGTAGTGGTAGTAGTAGCAGTAGTAATGGTATTTGTGGTCGTTGTTGTAGTAATGGTAATAGAACAATAGCAGTAATAGTTATTGTAATAGTAGTAGTAGGAGTAGTAGTTGTAGTTGTTGTTGTTGTTGTTATTGTCTTAATTGTAGTGATTATGGTTGTGGTTGTTTTAGTAGCAGTTGTAGTAGTACCCGAAGTAGCAATAGTAGCATTTGTAGAAGTAGTAGTGCTGGTGGTGGAAGTAGTAGTAGTAGCACCCGAAGTAGCAATAGTAGTATTAGTTGTAGGTGTTGTAGCAGTTGTGGTAGTACGTGAAGTAGCAGCAGCAGTAGATTTAGATGTAGTAGTAATAGTAGTAGTAGCAGTTGTAGTAGTTGTAGTCTCCGAAATAGTAGTAGTTGTTGTTGTAGAAGTAGTAGTGGTAGTAGTAGTAGTATAACTAGTACTAGTTGTGGCAGTTGTAGTAGTAGCAACAATAGCAGCAATAGCAGTAGTAGTAGTTGAAGTAGTAGTATGATTGTTAGGAGTCATAGTTATTGTAGTAGTAGTTGGATATGTACTAGGAGTTGTAGTAGTAGAAGCAGTAGCATCAACAGCTATAGTATTAGTAGTTGCAATAGTAGTGGTAGTATTAGTAGCAACAGCAGCAGCAAAAGTAGTAGTAACGGCACTAGAAGTAGTGGCTATCATTGTGCTAGTAATAGTAATAGTAGCAATAGTAGTAGTAGTTTGAGAAGTAGTAGTGCTAGTAGCACTCACAGCAGCAGCAATAGTAACATTGGCAACGGCGACAGCAGTAGCAACATTAGTAGCGACAGTGGCATCAGTAGCAGGAGCAATAGTGGCAATAGTTGCAATAATAGAAGTTGTAGTAGTTGCACCAGTAGTAGAAGTAGCATTAGTAGCAATACTGGCAGCAGTAGTTGTATTAGTAGTAGTGGTAGAAGCAACAAAAGTAGTTGTAGTAGTAGAAGTAGTAGTAGTTGTAGTTGTTGTGGCAATAGTAGTAGAAGCAGTATTAGTAGTAGTAGTAGCTACTGTAGTAGAAGTCGCAGTAGCAACAGTTGTAGTATTGGTGGTAGCAGCAGCAGTAGTAGTGGCAGCCGCGACAGTAGAAGTAGTAGTTGTACAAACAGTTTAAGTAGTAGTAGCAGCAGTAGTGGTAGTAGAAGCAGTAGTAGTGGCAGTAGTAGTAGTAGTAGCCATAGTAGCTGTGATTGCAGCACTAGTAGTAGTAGTATTAGAAGAATGAATAGTAGTGGTAGTAGCAGTAGTAGCAGATATAGTAGTAGTGGTACCAGTAGTAGCCATAGCAATAGTCACAGTAATAGTAATTATAGTGGTAGCCATAGCAGTAGTAGTTGTTGTAGTAGTAGTAGTTGCAGAAGTAGTTGCAGTAATTCTTGTAATAGTAGTAGAAGTAGTAGTTGTTGTTGTAGTCGCTGTAGTAATAATAGTAGTATAAGTAGTAATAGGAGGAGGAGGAGTAGTAGTAGTAGCAGCAGTAGTTGTTGTTGTTGTCGTAGCGGTCGAAGTAGCAAAGTAGTAGTAGTATTAGTAGTAGCAACATGAGTCGTAGCTATTGTAGCAGAATTAGTAGTTGAAGTAGTAGTAGTCGTAGCCGTAGGAGCAGTAGTAGCAATAGTTGTACTACTATTAGTAGTAGTTGTTGATGTAATAGTAGCAGTAGTAGTACTAATAGTATTAGTAGTAGTAGTAGTAGTAATGGTAGTAGGGGTCGTTGTGGTAGTAGTAGTAATAGAATAGTAGCAGTAATAGTTATTGTAACAGTAGTAGTAGGAGTAGTTGTTGTTGTTGTAGTCGTAGTTGTAGTTGTTATTATTGTGGTTGTTGTAGTAGTAGTACTAGTAGTACCTGAACTAGCAGTAGTAGCATTTGTGGAAGTAGTAGTAGCACCCGAAGCAGCAGTAATAGTATTAGTAGTAGTTGTTGTGGTAGTTGTAGTAGTACATGAAGTAGTAGTAGTAGTAGATTTAGATGTAGTAGTAATAGTAGTAGTAGCAGCTGCTATATCTGGTCTCCGAAGTAGCAGAAGTAGTAGTCGTAGAAGTAGTAGTAGTTGTAGTAGTAACAGTAGTTGTTGTAGTAGTAAAAATAATAGTAGTAGTAGTAGTTGCAGTAGTAGTAGCAGTAGTTTTAGTGGTAGAGACAGTTGTAGCAGCAGTAGTTTTAAAAGTTGTAGCAATGGTAGCAATTGTAGTAGTAGTAGAAGTATTAGTAGCAATAGTAGTAGTTGTCGTAGTTGGAGCAGTAGTAGCAACAATAGTCGTAGCTGTAGTCGTATTAATAGTAATAGCAGCAGGAGTTGTAGTAGTAGTTGTAGAAGTAGTAGTCACAGTAATGGTAGTCGTAGTACTAGTAGTGGTAGAAAAAGTAGTAGCATTAGTAGTTGTCATAGTAGTAGCAGTCACTGTAGCAGTGGTAGTGGTAGTAGTGCCAGCAAAAGTAGCAGCTACAACAACAACAGTAGTAGTATTAGTAGCAGTTAAAGCAGAAGTAGGTCTAGTTGTAGTTGTAGTTGTAGTACTAGTGGTAGTAGCAATAGTAGCTATTGCAAAAGTAGTAATAGCAGCCATAGTAGAAGTCGCAGCTTAAGTAATAGTAGTAGTTGTTGTAGTAGTAGTAGCAGTAGTAGTAGTGGTAGTGCAAGCAATAATAGTAGTAGTTGTAGTAGTAATACTAGTAGCAGTAGCTGCAACAGCAGCAATAGTAGTTGTAGTAACAGTAGTAGTTGCTGTAGTCGTTGTAGTAGCAGTAGTACTAGTAGTAGTAGCAGTAGTACTTGGAGAAGTTGTAGTTACAATAGTAGTAGTGGCAAGAGTAGTAGTAGTTGTAGTAGTAGTAGTAGCAGTCATAGTAGTAATAGTATTTGCAATAGTAGTAGGTGTAGGTGTTGGAGTAGGAGTAGTAGTAGGAGTTGTAGCTATAGTAGTAGTAGTAGTAGTAGTAGTAGTAGTAGTAGTAGTAGTAGTAGGAGTAGTAGTAGTAGAAGTAGTAGCAATAGTAATAGGCATAATAGTAGGTGGAGTCGTTGGAGCAGTAGGATTAGTAGCAGTTTTAGTAGCAGCAGCAGCAATAATAGTTGTAGGGGTAGTAGTGGCAATAGGTGTAGGAGTAGGAGTAATAGAAGGAGTAGTAGTAGTGCTAGTATTAGTAGTAGTAATATAAGTAGTAGGAGGAGTAGTAGTAGTAGCAGTTATACCGGTAGTAGAAGTGGTAGTCGCTGTAGTAGTAGTAGTATCAATATTACTAGTAGTAGTAGTGGTAGTAGTATTAGAATTAAACGTAGAAGTAGTAGTAGTAGGAGCTATAGGAGCAGCAATAGTAATAGTAGTTATAGCAATAGTAGAAGTCGTTGTAGTAATTGTCTTAGTAGTATAAGTCATGGTAGTAGAAGTAGTTGTAGGAGCAATAGGAGTAGAAGTAGTAGCCGCAGTAGTAATAGTTGTAGTAGTGGTAGTTGTCCTAGCAGTTATCCTAGTAGTAATGTAGCATTAGTCTTAGTAGTAGTAGTAGTAGTTGTTGTTGTAGTAGTACTAGCAGGAGTAGTAGTAGTAGTAGTAGTAGTAGTAGTAGTAATAGTAATAATAGTTGTAGTAGTAGCCTTTGTTGCTGTAATAGGAGTCACAGTACTTGGAGTAGTAGTAGGAGGAGGAGTGTTTGGAGTAGTAGTATTAGTATGGGTAATAGTTTGAGTAGTAGTAGTAGTAAGAGTAGTAGTAGTTGTAGGAGTAGTCGTAATAGTAGTAGTAGAAGCAGATGTAGCAGTAGTAGTAGCAGTAGTAGTAGTAGTAGGAGGAGGAGGAGGAGGAGGAGGAGGAGTAAAAGTAGTCGTAGTAGTTGTTGTAGTAGTAGTTGTGGTGGTAGTAGTAGTAGTAGTCTGAGTTGGAGTACGAGTGGTAGTTGCAATGGTAGAAGTATTAGTAGGAGAAGTAGTACAACAGCAATTGTACTATTAATAGTTATAGGATTAGTAGCTGTAATTAGAGTGGTAGTAGTAGTAGTCATTATGGTAGCAATTCTGCAAGTAGTAGAAGTAGTTTTAGTAGTAGTAGTAGTCGTTGGAGCAAGGGTAGTAATAGTAGTAGGAGTGGTAGAAGTAGTAGTAGTTGTAGTAGTAGTAGAAGTAGTAGTAGTAGAAATAGCAGTAGTAGTAGTCGTAGTAGTAGTAGTAGAAGTAGTAGCAGTAATAATAGTTGTAGTAGCAGCAATAGCAGCAACAGAAGAAGTAGTAGTAGTAGTAGTAGTAGTAGTAGTAGGATTAGTAGGAGTAGTTATTATTGTTGTAGTAGTAGTAGTAGAAGTGTTAGTAATAGCAGTAGTTGCTATTGTTGTAGCAGCAACAATAGTAGTAATAGCAGTGGTAGTCATAATAGTAGTAGAAGTAGAAGTAGTAGTAGCAGAAGCAAATGTGGCACCAGTAGCAGTAGTAGTTGTTGTATTAGTATTACATGTGCTAGTCGTAGTAGTAGTCATTGTGGTTGTAGTAATAGAAGCAATAGAAGCAATAGTAGTAGTTGCAGCAACGACAGTAGTAGTAGTAGCATTAGTTGTAGTAGTAGTGGTGGTGGCGGTGGTGGTAATAGTCCAGTAGTAGCCACAGCAGTAGTGGCAGTAGTTGTAATAGTAGTAATAGTTGTAGTAGTAATAGTAGTAGTAGTGGATGAAGCAGTAGCAATAGCAATAATTGTAGTAGTAAAAGTACTAGTAGTTGCAGTGGTAGTATTAGTAGTAGTTAAAGTATTAGCTGTAGTAGTTGGAGTAGGTGTAGGGGTTGGAGTAGTTGTTGGAGTAGTAGTAATAGTTGTAGTAGTTGTAGGAGTAGTAGTAGTAGTGTTAATATTAGCTGTATTAGTACCAAAAGTAGTAGTCATAGTAGTTGTTGTAGTTGTAGTTGTGGTAGTACTTGTAGTAGTATCAACAATAGTAGCAACGTTAGTAATTGCTGTAGTCATGGTAGTATTAGTAGCAAAAGTAGTAATTGGAGTAGAGTAGTAAGTAGTAGTCGTAGTAGTAGTTAGTTGTAGTAGTAGTAGTAGTAGTAGTAGTAGTTAGTAGTAGTAGTCGTAGTCGTCGTCGTGGTCGTAGTAGTAGTGTGGTGGTGGTGGTGGTGGTAGTAGTAGATGTTGTTGTTGTCATTGTTGTTGTTGTTGTACTTGTAGTTGTAGTAGTATTGGTTGGAGTAGGAGTCATAGTTAGAGAAGTAGTAGTTGGAGTGTGGATAGTAGTAGTTGACGGAGTATTAGTAGTAATAGAAGTTGGAGTAGCAGTGGTAGTAGCAGTAATTGTAGGAGTAATAGGAGTAGTATAAGAAGCAATAGTAGTAATAGAAGTAGGAATAGTAGTTGTATTAGTGCTAGTAGTAATAGGAGCTGTAGTAGCAGCATTTATAATTGCTGAAGTAGTAGTGGTATTCATAGCAGTACTTGTAGTAGCAATTGTTGGTGGAGTTGTCGCAGTAGCAGTTGTCCTAGAAGTTGAAGTAGAACTACTAGTAGTACTATTAGTTGTCGTTGTTGTAGTAATCGTTGGAGTAGTAGTTGTAATAGTAGTAGTAGTTATAGTAGTAGTAGTAGCAGCCGCAGTAGCAGCAGCAGCAGCAGTAGTAGTAGTAGTAGAAGTAGCAGTAGCAGTAGTAGTGGTAGTTATAATTATCGTTGTTGTAGTAGTAGTAGTCGTAGTATTAGTAGTAGTTGCAGTTTTAGTTGTAGCAGTAGTTGCACTAGTTGTAAAGTAGTAGTAGTAGTAGTAGTAGTAGTAGTAGTAGTAGTCAACAGTAGTAGTAGTAGTGTCAACAGTAGCAGCAGCAGCAGCAGCAGTAGTAGTTGTTGTTGTATTAGTATTAACAATAGCAATAGTAGTAGTAGTAGTAGTTGCAGTAGTCGAAACTTTTGGAGTAGTAGTATTAGGACGAGTAGTAGTAGTAGTAGTAGTAGTAGTAGTAGTCGAAGTAGTAGTAGTAGTAGTAGTGTTAGTATTAGTATTAGTGGTAGTAGCAGCAGCAGCAGCAGTAGTAGTAGTAGTAGTGTTAGTATAAGTAGCAGTAGTAGTAGGAGTTGTAGTAGTAGCAATTATGCTAATACCAGTGGTAGAAGTAGTAATTGCAGTAGTAGTAGTAGCAGTAGCAGCAGCAGCTGGAGTAGTAGTAGTAGTATTAGTAGTAATAATAATAGTTGTAGTAGTCGTAACAGTAGTAGTTGTAGTAGTAGTACTAGTACTAGTATTGGTACTAGTAGTAGTAGGAGGAGGAGTAAGAGTAGTAATAGTAGTAGTTGTTGTAGTAGCTATAGCAGCAGTAGTAGTAGCAATAGCAGTAGTAGGAGTTGGACTAGAGGTAGTAGTAGTTGTTGTAGTAGTTGGAGTAGGGGTAGTATTAGTAGTAGTCGTACTGGTATTAGGAATTGGAGTAGGAGTGGTAGCAGCAGCAGCAGTAGCAGTTGGAATAGTAGTAGGAGTAGTAGTAGTAGTCATAGTAGTAGTAGTAGTAGCGGAAGTAATAGTAGTATTAGTGATAGTAGTAGTAGTACTTGTTGTTGTAGAATTTGCTGTCGGATTGTTTGTAGTAGTCTTAGTACGAGTAGTAGTAGTTAGAGTAGAACTAGGTACAGTAGTAGTAGTCCGAGTTGTAGTAATAGTAGTAGTTGTTGTTGTAGTAGCAGTAGTCATAGTAGGAGTGCAGTAGTAGTAGTAGCAGTAGGAGTAGTAGTAGTCATAGTAGTAGGAGTAGTAGTAGTTGGAGTAGTTGTCATAGTAGTAGCTGTAATAGTCAGGCTAGAAGTAGTTTGAGTGTTACGACTAGTAGTAGTAGTAGGGGTGGTAGTTGTCGTAGCAGGAGTACTAGTATAGTAACAGTAGTAATTATTGTGCTTGTGGCAGTAGTAGTTGTGGTAGTAGTAGGAGTAATAGTAGGAATACGAGTTGGAGTAGCAATAGTAGTAGGATTTGGGGTAGTACTAGTAGCAGTAGGAGTACTTGTAGTAGCAGTAGTAGTATTAGTAGTTGTACTAGTAGTAGTAGGAGTAGGAGTAGTAGTAGTTGAAGTTGAAGTTCTAGTAATGGTAGCAGTAGTAGTAGTAGTAGTTGTCACAGTAGTAGTAGTAGTAGTAGTAGTCACAGTAGTAGTAGTACAAGTAGTAGTTGTAGAAGTAGCCGTACCAATAGCAGTAGCAGTACTCGTGGTAGCAGTAGTATTAACTATAGCAGAAGCGGCAGTTGTATTAGTAGGATTATTATTAGGTGTTGAAGTTGGAGCTAGAGTTATAGTACTACTAGAGGGAGTTGTAGTAGTAGAAGTTGTAGGTGTGGTAGTAGTAGTAGTAGTAGTAGTAGTAGTAGTAGAAATAGTACTGGTAGTGCTAGTAGTAGCAGTAGTAGTAGTAGCGGAAGTAGTTGTTGTAGTAGTAGTAGATGCATTAGCAGTAGTAACAATAGTAGTAGTAGTAGTAGTAGTAGTAGTAGTAGTCAAAGTTGTAGTTTGAGTAGTAGTGGGTGTTGTAGTTGTTGGAGCTGTGGTAGAAGCAACAGTAGTAGTAGTACAAGCAGTTGTAGTAGTAGGTGTAATAGTTATTGCTGAACCATTAGTTGTAGTATAAGTTGTCATAGTTATAGCAATGACAATAATAGTTATTATGGCAGTAGTAGTAGGCATACCAATTGTAGTATTAGTAGTAGTTGTTGTAGTAGGAACAGTAGTGGCTATAGAAGCTGTAGTTATAGTAGTAATAGGAGTAGCTGTTGTAATAGTCATAGTAGTATTAGTAGTATTAGAAGCAGTTGTATCAGTAGTAGTAGTAGTAGTAGTAGTAGTAGAAGAAGAAGAAGAAGAAGAAGTTGAAGTAGTGGTGGTAGTAGTAGTAGTAGTAGGAGTAGTAGGAGTAGACGTACTAGGGGTAGTAGTAGCAGTAGGAGTTGGAGTAGGAGTAGTTGTTGTAGTAGTAGTCTTAGTAGGAGTTATAGTAGGAGTTGTAGTTGTAAGAGTGGTGGTCGTAGTAGCAGAAGTAGGAGTTGTTGTTGTAGGAGTAGTTGTAGTAGTAGTAGCAGAAGTATTAGTAGCAGTTGTTGTAGTAGTTGTCATAGTAGTCATAGTAGTAGTTGTGGTGGTAGTAGTAGCCGTAGTAGTAGACATAATAACTATAGTAGTAGGTAATGTAGTTGTAGTAGTAATAGTAGTAATAGTAGTAGTAGGGGTAGCAGTAAATGTCAGAGTAGTATTGAAGTAGCAGGAGTATTATTATTATTATTGTTGTTGTTGTTATTATTATTATTATTATAGTAGTAGTTGTTGTTGTTGTTGTTGTAGTAGTAGCAGTAGTAGAGGTATGAGCAATTGTAGTAGCGGTAGTAGTAGCAGCAGTAGTAATCTTAGTATTAGTGGTAGTAGTAGTAGTAGTAGTAGTAGTAGTAGTAGTAGCAGCAGTAGTAGCCGCAGCAGTATTAGTAGTTGCAGCAGTAGTAGTGGTGGTGGTGGTAGTAGTAGTAGTAATATTAGTATTAGTTGTAGTAGTAGTAGGAGGAGGAGTTGTACTAGGAGTACTAGTTGGAGTTGTAGATTTTGGAGTTGTGGTAGCAGTAGTTGTTGTTGTTGTATTAGCAATAGGAGGTGGAATAGGATAGGGAATAGTAGTAGTCATAGTAGTATTACAAGTGGCAGGAGGTGGAGTAGTAGTAGTAGTCGAAGCGGTAGTAGGAGCAGGAGTTGGAATAGTAGTAGATTTCGTAATAGTTGTAGTAGTAGAAGTAGTAGTAGTAGTAGTAGCAGCAGCAGCAGTAGTAGTAGTAGTTTTTATAATAGTAGGAATAGTTGTTGTATTTGTAATACGAGGAAAAGTAGCTGAAGTAGTGGTAGTAATATTAGTAGTAGTATTAAGTTGTAGTATAAGTAGTAGTAGTAGTTGTAGTTGTTGGAGCAGTGGTAGTAGGGGTAGTAGTAGCAATACAAGTAGTTGTAGTAGTAGTTATAATAGTAGTAGCAGTACCATTAGTTGTAATAGTAATAGCAACGACAGCAGTAGTAGTTATGGCAGTGGTGGTAGATGTAGCTGTTGTAATATTAGTAGTAGCAATTGTAATAGTAATAGCAGTAGCTATAAAAGCTATAGTTGCAGTAGTAGTAGCAGTAGTAGTTGTTGTAGTCATAGTAGTATTAGTTGTAGTAATAGTAGCAGTAGTAGTAATAGTAGTAGTAGTCGTTGTAGTAGTAGTAGTAGGAGGAGGGGGAGGAGTAGTAGTAGTGCTCGTATTGGGTGTAGTAGTAGCAGTTGGAGTTAGAGTTGGAGTAGTTGTAGTAGTACTAGTAGTAGCTAGAGTAGTAGTGGCATTAGTAGGCGTTGTTGGAGGAGTAGTAGTAGGAGTTGTAGCTGTTGGAGTAGTGGTAGTAGTAGTTGTCATAGTAGTAGTTGTAGTTGTAGTTGTTGTCATTATTGTAGTAGTGGTAGTAGTGGATGTAATAGTAGTAGTGGCATTTGCAGTACCAATAGTAGTAGTAGTAGTTGTTGTAGCAGTAGTAGTAGTAGTAGAGGAAGAAGTAATGTTAATAACTATAGTAGTAGGTGAAGTAGTTGTAGTAGTAGTAGTAGTCGTAGTAGTAGTAGTAGTAGCGGTAACAATAACAATAGGAGGAGTGGTTGAAGTAGTAGGAGCAGCAGGAGTATTATTATTATTATTAATTATTGTTATTAGTTGTAGTATTAGATGTCGTAGTACCGGTAGCAGCGGCAGTTGTAGTAATATTAGTATTAGTGGTAGTGCTGGTAGTAGTAGGGGTAGTAGTAGTAGTAGTGGCAATAGTAGTAGTAATACTAGTAGCAGTTGTAGTAGAAGCAGGAGGAGCAGTTGTAGTAGGAGCAGTTGTTTGAGTTGTGGTAGCAGTAGTAGTCATTGTATTAGAAGCAGGAGTCGGAGTAGGAGTAGCAATAGGAGTAGTAGTGGTAGCGGTAGTCAAAGCAGGAGTTGGAATAGTAGTAGATGTAGTAATAGTAGTAGTAGTAGTATGAGTAGTAGTAGTAGTAGGAGTAGTAGTGGCAGCAATAGTTGGAGCAAGAGTTGGAATAGTAGTAGATGTAGTAATAGTAGTAGTAGTAGTAGAAGTAACAGTAGTAGTAGTAAGAATAGTTGTGGTAGTTGTAGTAGTCGGAGAAGTAGTAGAGGTAGTGGTAGTAATATTAGTAGTAGTAGTAGCAGTAGCAGTAGTAGTAGTAGCAGTAGTAGAAGCAATAGTAGTAGTCATAGTAGTAGTAGTAGTCGTAACAACAACAACAATAGTTGTTGTTATAGTAGCTGAAGTGCTAGTTGTAATAGCATTAGGAGCATTGGTAGTAGTAGTAGTTGGAGTGTCAGAATAGTAGTAGTACTTCGAGTAGTAGTAGTAGTAGTACTACTACTACTACTAGTATTAGTAGTAATAGTACTAGTAGTAGCAGTAGTACTGGGGGTAATAGCAGTATTAGTAGTAGTAGCAGTAGTCGTAGTAGTAGTAGTAATAGTAATATTAGTCGTGCGAGTTGTACTAGTAGTAGTAGTGCAAGAAGCAATAGCAGTAATAATAGTAACTGTAGTGTTAGTAGTAGTAGTAGTCATCTTAGTAGTAGTAGTAGTAGGAGTAGTAGCATCAGAGTAGTATAGCAGTAGTTATTGTAGTTGTAGTTGTAGTAGTAGTAATACTAATAGTAGTAGTGGAATAAGTAGTAGTAGTAGTTGTTGTTGTTGTTGTTGTTTTAGTTGTAGTAGTAGTTCGAATTAGAATAGTATTAGGTGGTGCAGTATTTGTATTAGTAGTAGTAGTAGTAGTTGGAGCAGAAGTCGAAGTTGGACTTCGAGTAGGAGTAGTAGTCACATTAGCAGTGGTAGTGGTAGACAAGTAGTAGTAGCAACAGTAGTAGAAGGTGTAGTAGTAGTAGTAGTGGTAGTGACAGCAGTCGGAGTAGTAGTCGTAGTAGTAGTAGTATTGCTAGTAGTAATGGTGGTAGTAGCAATAGTAGTAGTGGTAGTAGCAGTAATCGCAATAGTGCTAGTACCAGTAGCAGCAGCAGTAGTAGTAATAGCTGTAGCAATAGTAGTAGTAGTAGTAGGAGTGTAAGGAGGAGTAGTAATAGTAGTAATAATAGTATTAGTAGTAGGAGTAATAGTAGTGCTAGGATTAGTAGTAGTATTAGTAGCAGTTGCAGCATAGTAGTAGTAGGTGTAGTAGTGGTCGTAGGTGTAGAAGTAGGATCAGTAGTAGTAGTAGTGGGAGTAGTAGTAATATTGTTAGTATTAGTAGTAGCAGCAGCAGTAGTCGTAGTAGTAGAAGTGGTGGTAGTAGTAGCAGTAGTGGTAGCAGTAGAAGTAGTAGTAGCAGTTGTTCTAGTAGTAGTAGTAATAGGAGTGTTTGGAGTAGTAGTATTAGTACGAGGAATAGTACGAATATTAGTAGGAGGAGGAGCAGTAGTAGCAGTAGGAATAGTCGTAATAGTAGTAATAGCAGTTGTAGTAGTTGTAGTAGTAGTTGTTATTTTTGTTTGTATTAGGTGTAGTAGTAGTAGTAGTTGTTGTAGTTGTGGTAGTAGCAGCAGTGGTAGGAGTTGGAGTAGGAGTGGTTGTTGTTGTTGTTGTAGTAGTAGTAGGAGGAATAGTAGTAGTAGTAGTAGTAGAATTTGTAGAAGTAGTAGTAGTAGCAGTAGCAGCAGTAGTAGTAGTCGTAGTAATAGTAGAAGTTGTAGCAGTAGTAGTAGTTGAAACGACAATAACAGAAGTTATAGTAGTATTAGTAGTGGTTGTATAGTTGTATTAGAACTTGTTGTAGTAGTAATAATTGCAGTAGTAATAGTACAAGTAGTAGCAGTAGTAGTGGTGGTAGCAGTAGCAGCAGCAATAGTAATAATTGTAGTAGTAATAGTACAAGTAGTAGCAGTAGTAGTGGTTGTAGTAGTCGAAATAGTCAGAGCGGTAGTCGGATTCGGTGTAGGAGTAGGAGTAGTAGTATTAGTGGTAGTAGTTGTGGCAGTAGAAGTAGTAGTGTTTGTACTAGTAGTATGAGTAGTAGTAGTAGTTGTTGTTGTAGTAGTAGTAGTAGTTGAAGTAGTAGTAGTAGTAGTAGTAATAGTTATAGTAGTAGTTGTAGTTGTCGTTGTAGTAGTAGCGGTAGTAGTAGTGGTAATAGTATGAGTTGGAGTAGGAGTCATAGTCGGCATAGTAGTATTTGGAGTATGGGCAACAGTCCTTGAAGGAGTAGTAGTAGTTGTAGGATTTGAAGTACAAGTGGCAATAACGGTAGTGTAGTAGCTATAGTAGTAGAAGTTATAGGACCTGCAGCAGCAACATCTATAGTTGTAGTAGTTGTTGCTATTTTATTCATAGTAGTAGTAGTATTAATAGTAGTTATAGTAGCAGCAGTAGTTGATGGACTAATAGCAGTAGCAGTTGTACTTGAAGTTGAAGTAAAATTAGTAGTAGTTGTAGTAGCTATTGTAGTAGTAGTTGGAGAAGTAGTAGGAGCAGTAATAGAAGTAATAGTAGTAGTAGTTGAGAAAGTTGTGTAGTAATAGTAGCAGCAGCAGTAGTAGTAGAAGTAGTAGTAGCAGTATTAGTAGTAATAGTAGCAGGACTACTACTACTAGTAGTAGTAGTAGTAGCACCAACAACGCAATAGTAGTAGTCGTAGTTGTATTAGTACCAACAGTAGCAGTATTAGTAGTAGTAGTAGGAGGAGTGTTTGGAGTAGTAGTATTAGTACATGTAGTAGTAGTAGGAATGGTAAGGGTAGTAGTAGTAGCAGAAGTAGTCATAATAGTAGTAGTAGCAGTAGTAGAAATAGACATTGTAGCAGCTGCTGCAGTAGTAGTAGTAGTAGGACAAGGAGGAGGAGTTGTAGTCATAAAAGTTGTAGGAGTGTTAGGAGCAGTAGGTTGTCGCAGAAGTTGTAGGTGGGTTTGGAGTAGTAGCGGTAGCACTAGTAGTAATAGTAGAAGAAGGAGTAGGTGTGTTAGTGTTAATCGTTATAGTAGTAGAAGTAGTAGTACTAGAAGAAGTTGTAATAACAGCTGCAATAGAAGTAGGACTAGTAGTAGAAGTAATAGAAGTAGCAATAGTATCAGTTGTACTAGTAGTAGCAGTAGTAGTAGTAGTTGTTGTTGTTGTTGTAGTAGTAGTATAAATAGTAATAGTAGTAGAAGTAGTAGCAGTAGCTGTATCACGAGTAGTAGTAGCAATAGTAGCTGAAGTAGTAGTAGAAGTAGTAGTAGGAGGAGAGGTAGCAGTAGTAGCAGTAGTAGCAGTAATAATAGTAGTAATATTAGCAGTAGTAGTAGCAGCAGTAGTAGTAATATTAGCAGCAATAGTAGCAGTAGTAGCAGCAGTTGTAGTGGCAATTGTAGCAGCAGTAGTAGTAGTAGAAGTAGCAGACGTTGATGTAGTAGCAATAGTTGTAGCTATAGCTTATAGTAGTAGTAGCAGTAGTAGTTGTAATAAGTGTAGTAATAGTAGTTGTAGTAGTAGCAGTAGTCATCGCAGAAATAGTAGTGGTAGTTGTAGCAACAATAATTGTAGTAGTAGTAGTAGTAGTAGTAGTGGCTGTTGTAGCAGTAGCAGTAGCAGTAGCAGTAGCCGAAGTTGATGTAGTAGGAATAGCTGTAGCTGTAGCTGTAGTAATAGTAGCAGTAGTAGTAGTAATAGGAGTAGTAATAGTAGTAGTAGTAGAAGTAGTAGTAGTAGTATTAGTAGTAGTAATAGTAGTAGTAGTAAGAGTAATAGTAGTAGTAGCAACAACAACAATAGTAGTAGTAGTTGCAGCACTTGTACTAGTAGAAGTAGTAGTAGAAGGAGGAGGAGTAGTAGTAGCCGTTGTTGTAATGTTAGAAGTACTAGTAGTAGTAGTAGTTGTTGTTGTTGTTGTTATTGTAGTTGTAGTAGTAGTTGTAGCAATCGAGGTAGCAGAAGTAGTCGTAGTAGAAGTAGTAGCAGCAATCGTCGTTGTTATAGTAGTAGAATTTGTAGTAGTATAAGTAGTTGTAGTAGTAGTAGCAATAGTTGCAGTAACAGCTGAAGCAGTAGTAGTACTACTAGTAGTAGTGGTATTTGTAGTAATAGTAGTAGTAGTTGTACTAGTAGTACTAGAAGTAGTAGTAGTAGTAGTAGTAGTAGTAGTAGTAGTAGTAGCAGTAGTAGAACTAGCATTAATAGAAGCAGCAGTAGTAGTAATCGTAGTAGTGGTTGTAGTTATAGTAGTAGTAATAGTAGTTGTAGGAGTAGTAGTAGCAGCACAAGTACCAGTTGTAGCAGTAGTGGCAGTAGTAGTGGGAGTAGTAGTAGTAGTGTCCGAGGTAGCAGTAGTAGCATTTGTAGAAGTAGTAGTGGTAGTAGCAGCAGCAGTAATAGTGGGAATAGGAGTAGTAGTACACGAAGTAGCAGCAGTAGTTGTAGTCACTGTAGTAGTAGTCGTGGTAGCAGTAATAGTAGTAATAGTAGTAGTAGTAGAAGCGGTAGTAGTTATATTAGTAGTAAGAGCAGCAGCAGTAGTATTAGTAGTAGTAGTAATAGTAGGAGTTGTAGTGGTAGTTGTAGCAATATTTGTCGTAGTCGTAGTAGGAGAAGTACTAGTAGTTGCAGTAGCAGTAGTAGTAATAGTTGTAGTAGTAGTACTAGAAGTCACAGTAGCATTGGTAGCAATAGTAGTAGCAGTATTAGCAATAGTAGTAGTGATAGTAATAGTAGGGGTAGTAGTTGTATTAGTATTGGTTGTAATAGTAGTAGTAAAAGTAGTAGCAGTAGCAGTAGCAGTAGTAGAAGTAGTAGTAGTTGTTGTTGTGGTAGTAGCAGTTGTAACTGTAGTAGTGGTAGTAGCAGAAGTAGTTGTAGAAGTAGTAGTAGTAGTTGTTGTGGTGGTAGTAGGAGTAGTTGTAGTAGTAGTTGCTGTTGCTATTGTTGTCGTAGCATTAGTAGTAGTAGTAGTTTGTTGTTGTTGTTGTTGCAGAAGTAGTAGTAGCTATAGTAGTAGTAGTTGCAGAAGTAGTAGTTGTAGTAGTAGTAGCAGTAGTAGTAGCAAAAGTCGCAATAGTCATAACAGTTGTAAAAGTATCAGTAGTAGGGGACAAGTAGTTGTAGTAGTGCCAGAAGTAGCGGTAGTAGTAGCAACAATAGTAGTTATAGTACAAGTAGCTGTTGTAGCTGTAGTAGTAGTAGCAGTAATAGAAGTAGCAGTACTATTAGTAGCATTAGTAGTAGTGGTAATAGTAGTAGCAGTAGTAGTAGTGGCAGTACTAGTAGCAGTAGTCAGAGTAGGAGGCGTAGAAGTAGAAGCATTAGCAGTAGTTGAAGTAGAAATAGTAGTAGTTTTAGTACTTGTAGAAGTTGCAGTAGTAGCAGAAGTCATAGTAGTCGCAGTAGTAGCCATCGTCGTAGTGATAGTAGTAGTAGTTGCAATTATTGTAGCCATTGTCATAGCTCTGGTAGTAGTTGTAGTATTAAAAGTAGTTGTGACAGAGAAGTGGTGGTAGTACTACTAGTAGTAGTAGTAGTCATCGTCGTAGTAGTAGTAGTAGTAGTAGTAGTAGTAGTAGTAGTAGTAGTAGTAGTAGTAGTAGTAGTAGTAGTAGTAGTAGTAGTAGTAGTAGCAGCAAAAGTAGTAGTCATAGCAGCCATAGTAGTCATTGAAGTAGTAGCAGAAGTGGTAGTTGTAGTTGTAGTAGTTGCAGTAGACGTAATAGCAACAATAGTAGCCCGAATAGTAGTAGTAGCAGCAACAGTAGTAGTACTCAGAGTAGTTGTAGTAGAAGTAGAATTAGTAGTAGTAATAATAATTGGAGATGTAGTAGTAGTAGGAGTTGCGGTAATAGCAATAGTGGAAGAAATAGTAGTAGTAGTAGTAGTAGTAGAAGTATCAATAGTAGCAGTAGAGGTTGTAGTAGTAGTAGATGTAGGGTAGTAGTGGTAGTAGCAAAAGCTGTCGTAGTGTTGGTCACAGCTGTAGTACTTGTAAGAACAGTGGTAGTAGTAGTTGTAGTGCTAATAGTAGTAGTAGCAATAGCAGAAGTAATAGTAGTAGCAGTAGTAGTAGTAGCAATAGTAGTAGTGGTAGTAGTAGGAGTTGTAGTCGTAGTAGTAGTAGCATTAGTAGTAGTTGTAGTAGAAGCAGTAAAATTAGTAGCAATAGTAGTAGTCATAGTTGTAGTAGCAGCAATAGCAGTAGTTGCAGCAATAGTATTAGTAGGAGTGTTTGGAGAAGTAGTATTAGTACAACTGGTGGTAGTAGTAGTAGTAGTAGTAGTTGGAGTAGTTGTAATAGTTGTAGAAGTTGCAGTGGTAGTTGTAGTAGCAGTAGTAGTAGTAGTGTAGTGGTGGTGGTAGTAGTTGGTGTACTAAGTTGAGAAGTTGTTGTAGTGTTAGGGGTAGTAGTAGTAGTTGGAGTAATAGTAGTTGTAGTGGTACTAGCAGTAGAAGAAGTAGTAGGAGTGTTAGTATTCGTAGTAGTAGCTGTTGTTGTTGTAGTAATCTTAGTGTTAGTAGTAGTAGGACTAGTAACAGTTGCAATTGTAGTAATAGTAGTAGTAGTAGTAATTGTAGTAGTAGTGGTGGTGGTGGTCATAGTAGTAGTAGTAGTAGCAGTAGTAGTAGTAGTTGTTGTTGTTGTTGTAGTAGGAGTTGTAATAGTAGTAGTTGTCGTAGAAGAAGTTGTTGTTGTTGTTGTACAAGTTGTAGTAGTAGTAGTAGGAGTAGTTGTAGTAGTAGAAGTAGCAGTAGTAGTCATAGTAGTAGTAGTCGTAGCAATAGTTGTAGTTGTTGTTGTTGTTGTTCTTGTTGTATTAGTACTAGTAGCAGCAACAGCAGTTGTACTAGTAGTAGCAGTAATAGTAGTAGTAATATTAGCAATAGCAGCAGTAGTAGTAGTAGTACAAGTAGTAGTAGTCGTAGGAGTAGTAGTAATAGCAGTAGTAACAGTTGTGCTAGTAGTAATTCCAGCAGCAGTAGTAGTAGCAATAGTAGGATTATTAGGAGGAGTAGTAGTCGAAGGAGTCGTAGTAGTAGTAGTAGTAGGAGGAGGAGTATTAGGATTAGTAGTAGTACTAATAGCAATAGCAGTAATAGTACATATTGGAGTATCAGTTGCTTTAGGTGTTGGAGTAGGAGGAGTAGTAGTAGTAGTAGTAGTATTACTAGTAGTAGGAGGAGTAGTGGTAGTAGCGATTGTGCTATTAGTAGAAGTAGTAGTAGTAGTACGAGTAGCAGCAGTAGCCGGAGTAGTAGTAGTAGTAGTAATATTAGTTGGAGAAGTAGTAGCAGTAGATGTTGGAGTAGGAGTCATAGTACTAGTAGTGGTTGTAGTAAGAGGAGTAGTAGTAGTAGCAGTAGTAGGAGTTGGAGTAGGAAGGGTAGTAGTAGTAGTAGTAGTATTAGTAGTAGTAGCAACAACAGTAGCAGGAGCAATAGTAGCAATAGTAGATGGAGTAGTAGTAGTAGCAGTTGTACTACTAGTAATGTAGTAGTAGTCTTAGAAGTAGTAGTAGTAGTAGTAGTAGGGGTAGTAGTATTGGTATGAGTAATACTAGTAGTAGTGGTAGTAGTAGGAGTAGTAGTAGTAGAAGGAGTAGTCGCAATAGGAGTAGTTGTAGCAGCAGTGGTAGTATTAAGAGTAGTAGTAGTTGCGGTAGTAGTAGAAGTAGTAGTAGTTGCGGTAGTAGTTGGAGTAGTAGTAGCAGCAGTAGTAGGATTGGAGTAGGAGTGGTAGTAGTGGTAGTTCTTGTATTAGCTGTAAGTGTCGGAGGAGGGGTAGTATTAGGAGTAGTAGTTGGAGTTGGTTTATTAGTAGCAGTTGTAGTAGTAGTAGTAGTAGTAGGAATTATACTAGAAGTAGTAGTACCAGTTGTAGTAGGAGTAGCAGTAGTAGCAATTGTACTAGTAATAGAAGAAGAAGAAGAAGTAGTAGTAGTAGTTGTTGTTGTTGTTGTTGTCGTTGTTGTTGATGTTGTTGTTGTAGCAATAGTAGTAGTAGTAGTCGGAGTAGGGGCAGTAATAGTAGTGGGAGTGGTAGAAGCAGTAGGAGTCGGATTAGGAGTTGTAGAAGCAGCAGTAGTAGTAGTTGTAGTAGTAGTAATAGTACTAGTTGTAGAAGTCATAGTAAGAGCTTAATTGGTAGTAGTAGTAGTAGTAGTAGCAGCAGCAACTGTGACTACTACTACTGTAACTACTATTACTGTTGCTAGAACTATAACTACTATGCCTACTACTACTACTACTTCTACTACTACTCATATTACTGCTACTATTGCTACAACTACTTCTGCTACTATTGCTACAACTACTTTCTACTACTACTACTATAACTACTACTCCTAATACTGCTATTACTGCTGCTAATACTACTACTACCTTTTCTACCACTACAGCCACTTCCACTACTACTACCACTACAACTGCAACTCCTACTAGTACTACTACTTCTTTTGCTACTCCTACTACTCTTCCTCCTCCTCCTCCTCCTACTACTACTGTTGCTACTATTACTACTATGACTACTACAACTACTAGTTTTGCTACTACTATTCCAACTCCAGCTCCTACTTTGGCTAGTATTCCAAGTACTACTACTTCTTCTATTGCTACTACTACTACTGTTACAGTCACTACCACTACTACTACTACAACTGCTACTACCACTACTATTGCAACTACTACTAGTTGTGGTAGTAGTGGTAGCTACAGTAGCAGTCTTGGTAGTAGTACTTATAGTAGCAATAATAGTGGTGGTGGTAGTAGTAGTAGTAAAAGTAGTACCAGAGGTAATCGCAAATAGGGTGTTAGTAGCAGCAGCAATAGCCATTCTAGTATTAGTGGTAGTTCTAATAGTAGTACTAGTAGTAGCAATAGTAGCAGTATTAGTAGTTGTAGTAGTAGTAAGAGTAATAGTAGTTGTAGTAATAGTGTTAATAGTAGTAATAGTAGTAGTGGTAGTATCATAAGTAGTAGCAGACACTGTGGCGAAACTAGAAGTAGTAGTTCCAGAAGTAGTAGCAGAATTGGCAACAACAATAGTAGTAGTAGCCAAAGTAGTAGTAATAGTTATAGTAGTAGTAGCAGGATTAGTAGTAGCAGTAGTTGTGGTAGTAGCTGCTACGACAACAGTAGCAGTAGTGGTAATAGTAATAGTTGTTGTAGTAGTAGTAGTTGCTACAATTTTACTAGTAGTAATTATTGCAACAGCACTAGCAGTAGCATTAGCAGTTTTGGAAGTAGTAGCAGTAGTACCAGCAGAAGTAGTAGTTATAGAAGTAGTAGCAACATTAGTAGTAGCAGTAGTAATAATAGAAATAGCAATAGTAGTAGTATTAGTAATAGTAGTGGTAGTAGTAGGTGTAGGAGTAGTTGTTGCATTAGTAGTAGAAGTAGTAGTTGTAGCCGTAATAGCAGCAACAGCATTAGTAGTAGTCGTAGTAGGAGGTGTAGTAGTAGTAGATGCAAGAGTTGTAGCTACAGTAGTAGTAGCAGCATTAGTGGTAGTGGTTGTAGTTGTTGCTATAGTAGTGATAGTAATAGTTGTAGCAGCGCTAGTAGTAGTAGTTATAGCAGGAGTAGTAGTAGTAGTAGTAGCAGCAGTAGTAGCAGCAGTAGTAGGAGCAGTGGCAGTAGTAATAGTAGCTGTAATAATAATAGTAGTAGTTGTGGTAGTAGCTGTTGCAGTAGCAGCAGCAATAGTAGTAGTGGTGGTAGTAGTAGTAGTAGCAATTGTAGTACTAATAGCAGTAGTACTAGAAGGAGTACTAGTTACAGCAGTCGTAGCAGTAGTGCTAGTAGCAGTAGTAACAATAGCAACATAAATAGTAGTAGTAGCAGCAGAGTAGTAGTAGCAACAGCAGTAGCAGTAGAAGCAGTGGTCGTAGCTGTAGTAGCAAAAGCAGAGTAGCAGTTACAGTGGTAGCAGTAGTAGCAGCATTAGTATTAGTAGTTGCAATACTAGTAGTAGTTGTATTAGTAGTAGTAGTAGTCATAGTAGTGGTAGTAGTTGTTATACGAGTTGAAGTAGGAGTAGCAGTAGCATTTGTAGTAGTAGTATTAGGAGTAGTAGTAGTAAGAGTAGTTGTAGTGGCAGTCGTTGGAGTAGAAGTAGGTGTAGGAGTAGTAGTAGTCATAGTCGTAGTAGTAGTTATTCTTATTGTAGTCTTAGTAATAGTAGGAGTAGTAGTGGCAGTAGTTGTAGTAATAGTAGTAGTTGTAGCGGCAGTAGCAGTAGTAGCAGTAGCAGTTGAGGTAGTAGAAGTATCTGCAATAGCAGTAGTAGCAGTTGTAGTAGTTGTAGCGGTAGTAGTAGTAGTAGTAGTTGCAGCAGTCGTAATACAAGCAGCAGTAGGTGCAGGGGTGGGAGTAGTACTTGTGATTGTGGTACTAGTTGTAGTAGTAGTAATAGTGGTAGTAGTTGTTGCAGTTGTAGTATTAGTAGTAATGGTTGTAGTAGTAGTAGTAGTAGTATAGTACTAGTTGTTGTTCTTGGAGTAGTAGTAGTAGAAATGGTGGAAGTTGTAGTAGTAGCAGAATTAGTAGTAGTAGTAGTAGCAACAGCAGTTGTTGTTATTGTTGTTGTTGTCGTATTAGTAGTAGCAATAGCAATTATTATAGCGGTAATAGTAGTAGTAGAGGTAATAGTGGTAGTAGAAGTAGTACAGTAGTGGTAGTTGTAGTTGTTATTGTTGTTGTTGTAATAGGAGTCGCAGTAGAAGTAGTGTTAGTATTAGTATTAGTAGTTGTAGTAGTCGCAGCAGCCGCAGTAGCATTACTTATAGTAGAAATAGGAGGAGGAGTAGTAGTAGTAGTAATAGTAATAGTAGTAGTAGTGGTAGGAGGAGTAGTAATAGTTGTTGTTGTAGTTGTAGTAGTAGTAGTTGTTGTTGTGGTGGAGGTAGTAGTAAAAGTATTAACAGTAGTACAAGCAGCGGCAACAACAACAACAACAGTAGGAGTAGTTGTTGCAGTAGTAGTAGTATTTATGGTAGTTGTGGTAGTTGTACAAGGAGTAGTAGTAGGTATAGTAGGAGAATTAGGAATAGTAGAAGTAGTTGTAGTAGTTATAATAGTAGGAGTGGAAGTAGTTGTTGTCATAGTTATTGTTGGAGTATTAGGAGTAGTAATAGTAGTAGTAGTCGTAGAAGTAGTAGCAGCAGTAGTAGTGGTAGTAGTAGTAGTAGCAGTAGCAACGGTAGTAGTTGTAGTAGTTGTTGTAGTAGTTATAGTTAGGGTTGTAGTAGTTAGGGTAGTAGTGGTAATAGTAGTTGTATTAGCGGTAGTAGCAGTAGTAGTAGTAGTAGTAGTCGGAGTATAATTATTATTATTAGAGTTGTAGTAGTTAGGGTAGTAGTGGTAATAGTAGTTGTATTAGTGGTAGTAGTAGTAGTAGTAGTAGTAATCGGAGTATAATTATTATTATTAGTAGTACTAGTAGTAGTAGAAGAAGAAGAAGAAGTAGTTGTAGTAGTCGTGCTTGTAGTAGGAGTAGTAGCAGACGTACCAGTAGTAGTAGTCACAGTCATAAAAGTAGTAGTACTAGTAGTAGTGGAAGTTATAGTTAGAGTATTACGAGTAGTAGAAGTAGTAGTAGTAGTAGCTATTGTAGAAGAAGTAGTAGTCGCAGTTGAAGTACCAGTAGTAGCAGTAGTAGCATTAATAGTTGTAGTCATAGTAATAGTAGTAGTAGTAGTTATAGTGGAAGTTGTAGTTGGAGTATTAGGAGGAGGAGGAGTAGTAGTAGCAGTTGTGGTACTAGTAGTTGTAGTAGTTGCAATAGTAGTAGTTGTTGTTATTGTTGTTTTGGTAGTAGTGGCCGTAGTAATAGTAGTTGTATTAGTAGTAGTCTTAATGGTAGTAGTAGGAGTATAAGTAATGGTAGTGGTAGTAGTAGTAATAGTAGTAATAGGAATAATAGTAGCAGTAGTAGTAGTAGAAGTAGTAGTTGTTGTTGTTGTAGTAGTAGTAGTAGTAGTAGCATTATTAGTAGTAGTATTAGTAATACTAATAGCAGTAGTTGTAGTAGTAGCAACAACCACAGCAATAGCAGTAGTAGTAGCAGAAGTAGCAAAAGTAGTTTCTGTAGTAGTAGGAGTATTAGAAGTAAGAGGTCTAGTAGTAGCAGGAGTAGTAGTAGTACTAGAAGTAGTAGTGGTAATAATAGTTGTAGTGGCAGTAGTAATAGGTGTATTACTTGTAGTAGTAGTTGTAGTAGTTGTTGTAGTAGTGGTGGTAGTAGCAGCAATAGTAGGAGTAGTAGTTGTAGTCATCGTAGTCGTAGTAGTAATAGCAGTTGTATTAGTAGTAGTTATCATAGTAGTAGCAGTGCTAGAAGTAATAATAGTTGTTGTAGGAGTATTAGTTTTAGTGGTAGTAGTGGTAGTACTAGTGTTAGGCATAGAAGTTGTTGTAGTAGTAGTTGGAGATGTTGTAGGGGTCGTAGTAGTAGTAGCAGTATCATCAACACCAATAGTAATAGTAGTAGAAATATTAATTGCAACCATAGTAGTAATGGTAGTAGAAGTAGTAGCAGCAACAATAGTAGTTGTAGTATTAGTACTAGTCGTAGTAGTAGTAGTAATAGTAGTAGTAAAATACCAGTAGTAGTAGTTTCAGAAATAGTAATGGTAGTAGTACTCAAAGTAGGAGCAACAATAGCAGTGGCAATGGCAACAACAACAGCAATAGTACCAGCAACAGAGGCAATGGCAACAACAGTAGTAGCAACTGTAGTAGGGGTAGTAGAAGTAGTAGTTGATGCAGCAGTAGTAGAAGTAGTATTAGTTGCAACACTGGAAGTAGTAGTAGTCTTAATAGTAGTAGAAGCAACAAAAGTAGCAGTAGTAGTAGAAGTAAGAGTAGTTGCATTTGTTGTAGCACTAGTAGTAGAAGCAGTATTAGTAGTAGTAGTAGCTACTGCAGTAGAAGTAGTAGTAGTAGCTATAGTAGTGAAAGTAGCGGTAGTAGTAGTAGTAGTATTAGTGGTGGCAGCGGCAGTAGCAATTGTAGAAATAGTAGTAGTGGCAGTAGTAGCAATAGTAGTTGCCATAGTAGCAATAGTTGCAGCACAAGCAGCAGTAGTAGTAGTCGTAGCAGTAGTGCTAATAGTAGTAGCAATAGTAGTAATAGTTATACTAGCAACAATAGCAGGAATACTAGCTGTAGTAGTAGGAATCATAGTAATAGTAGTAGCAGGATTAATAGTAGCAGCAGTAGTGGTAGTAGCTGCTGCAATAGCAACAACAACAGCAGTGGCAAGAGTAATAGTAGTAGTATTTGCAGCAGCAGTGCAAGTAGTATTCATTGCAGCAGCAGCACTAGTAGTAGCAGTAATACCAGAAGAAGTAGTAGTTGTAGACGTAGTAGCAGCTGTAGTAGTAGTAACAATAGAAATAGCAAAAGAAGTAGTATTAGTAGTAGTAGTAGTAGTAGCAGCAGCAGCAGTAGGTGTTGCATTATTCGCTGCAATGTAGTAGTATAAGCAGTAGTTGTAGCAGTAATATCAAAAACATAATTTATAGTGGTGGTTGTAGAGACTGTAGTAGTAGTAGTAGTAGATGCAGCAGTTGTAACAGTAATAGCAGCAGCAACATTAGTAGCAGTGGTAATAGCAGCAGTGGTAGTAGTAGAAGTAGTAATAGTAGCAATAATAATAGTCGTAGTAGTTGTTGTACTAGTAGTAGTTGTTGTTGTAGTAGTAGCTGCAGTAGTAGTAGTAGCGTAGTAGTGGTAGTAGTAGCAGTAAGGGTAGTAGCTACTATAGCAGCGGTAGTAGCAATAGTAGTGATGGTGGTGGTGGTAGTAGTAGTAGTTGCAAGAGTAGTACTAGTAGTAGCAATAGCAGTCGTAGTACTAGCAGCAGTAGTATTAGCAGAAGTACTAGTTGTAGTAGCCATAATAGTAGTAGTAGCAGTAGTAACAATAGCAACAACAATAGTAGTAGTATTAGGAGGAGGAGTAGTAGTAGCAGAGTAGTGGTTGCGGTAGTAGCGGCAGCAGTAGCGGTAGAAGCAGTGGTCGTAGTAGTAGTAGCACTAGCAGGCATAGCTGGTTTAGTGGTAGTTGTAGTAGCAACGGCGGTAGTTGTAGTTGTAATAGCAGTAGTTATAATTTTAGTAGTTGTAGTGGTTGTCATAGTTGTAGTTGTCGTTGTTGTACGAGTTAAAGTAGGAGTAGCAGTAGCACTACTAGTAGTAATATTAGGAGTCGTAGTGGTAGGAGTAGTTGTAGTGGCTGACGTAGGAGTAAAAGTAGGAGTTGGACTCATAGTAGTCGTAGTTGTAGTAGTAGTTATTCTTATTGTAGTAGTAGTAGGAGGAGTTGTAGTGGTAGTAGGTGTAGTAATAGTAATAGTTTTCGTAGTAGTAGTAGTAGTAGTTGCAGTTGAGGTAGTAGCAGCAGCTGCAGTAGCAGTTGTAGTAGTTGTAGTGGAAGTAGTAGTAGTAGGAGCAGAATCAGTAGTTTGAGTAGGAGTAGGAGTAGTATTAGTAGTAGCAGTAGTACTAGGAGTAGTACAAGCTATAGTACGAGAATTAGGAGTAGTAGATGTAGTAGTAATAGTTGTAGCAGTAGTAGCAGCAGTAGTCGTAGCAGCAGCAACAGTAGTTGTTGTTGTAGTAGTAGCAGTCATAGCAGTTATTGTTGTAGTTATAGTTGGAGTATTAGGAGGAGTAGTAGTAGCAGTAGCAGTAGTAATTGTAGTTGTATTAGTAGTAATAGTCGTAGTAGTAGTAGTAGGAATAGAATTAGTAGAGTACTAGTAGTGGAAGTTGTAGTTGGAGAATTAGGAGTAGTAGTTGTTGTTGTTGTAGTAGCAGTTGTAGAAGAAGTATTAGTAGTCGTTGTCGTAGCAGTAGAAGCAGTAGTACTAACTGTAGTAGCCGCAGTCGTAGTAATAGTAGTAGTAGTAGTAGTATTAATAGAAGTAGAAGTTGGAGTAATAGGAGGAGGAGGAGGAGGAGTAGTAGTAGTAGTAGTTGTTGTTGTTGTAGCAGTAGTAGTAGTAGTTATAGTAGTAGAAGTAGCTGTAGTAGTAGTAGTAGTAGTAGTAGTAGTAGTAGTAGTAGTAGTAGTAGTAGTAGTAGTAGTAGTAGTAGTAGTAGTAGTAGTAGTAGTAGTAGTAGTAGTGGTGGTGGTAGTAGTAGTAGTAGTGGTGGTGTTGGTGGTGGTAAGAGTAGTAGTATAGTAGTAGTAGTAGTAGTAGTAGTTGTTGTTGTTGTTGTTGTAGCAGTGGTAGTAGTGGTAGTAATAATAATAGTAGTAGTAGTCGTATTAGTAGTACTGGTAGTAGTAGTTGTAGTAGTAGCAATAACAGCAACAACAATAGTAGTAGTAGAAATAGCAGAAGTAGTTTCAATATTAGTAGGAGTAGTAGTTGTAGTAGGGGTAGTTGTAGTAGGAGTAGTTGTAGTAGTAGTAGTAGCAGTAGTAGTAGTGGTAATAATAGTTGTACTATTAATAGCAGTAGTAGTAGCGGTAGTAATAGATGCACTAGTTGTAGTAGTTGTCGTAGCAGTAGTGGTAGGAGTAGCGGCAGTAGTAGTAGTTGTTGTAGTTGTAGTAGTAGTGGTGGTAGTAGTAATAGCAGTAGTATTAGTAGTTGTTGTGATAGTTGTAGTAGTAGTAGAGGTAATGATTGTTGTAGTAGGTGTGCTAGTGTTAGGAGTAGTAGTTGTTGCAGTAGTAGTTGGAGATGTAGTAGGAGTCGAATAGTATTAGCAACAACATCAACAACAATAGTAATAGTAGTAGCAATACTAGCATAAGCTATAGTAGTAGCAGTAGTAATAGTAGTAGTAGTTATTGTATTACTAGTAGTAGTAATAGTAGCAGTAGGAGTAGTAGTTTGAAAAGTAGTAGCGGTAGTAGTACTCACAGTACTAGCAACGGTAGCGGCGGCAGTCGCAACAGTGGCAGCAACAGTAGCAGCAACATCGGTAACTCTAGCAGCAGCAGTAGCGGCAGTAGTAGTGGTCGTAATATTAGTGGTTGTTGCAATAGTTGTAGACATAGTATTAGTTACAGTATTGGCTGCAATAGTAGTATTTGTAGTAGTAGTTGAAGCAATAAAAGTACCAGTAGTAGTAGAAGTTGTAGTAGTTGTAGTAGTTGTAGTAGTAGTAGTAGAGGCAGTAGTATTAGTATTAGTGGTAGGAACAGCAGTAGTAGCAATAGTAGAAGTAGTAGTAGCACTAATAGTAGTGGTAGTAGCCGCAGTTGAAGTGGTAGTAGTAGCAGTAGTAGTGGCAGTTGCAGCACTTGTAGCAGTAGTAGTATTAGAAGTACGAGTAGTAGCAGTAGTAGCACAAGTAGTAGTAATAGTAGTAGCGGTAGCAGTAGTCACAGAAGTAGTAATTATAGTGCTAGTCATAGCAGTAGTAGTTGCTGTAGTAGTTGTAGCAGAAGTAGTAGCAGTAGTTCTGGCAATAGTAGTAGTAGTCGAAGCAGTAATAGAAGTAGTAGTAGTTATATTGTAGCCGCTGTAGCAATAGTAGTGGCAGTAGCAGTAACAGTAACAGTAGCAATAGTAGTACTAGTAGTTGTTGTAGAAATACTAGCAATAGTAGTACTAGTAGTATTAGAAGAAGAAGTAGTAGTAGTAACTGTAGCAATACAAGTATTAATAGAAGTAGTAGTAGTGGTTGTAGTAGTAGTAGTAGTAACGATAGTAGTGGTCGTTGTTGTAGTAGCAGTAATAGTTATAGTAATAGTAGTAGTAGGAGGAGGAGTAGTAGTAGTAGCAGTAGTTGCAGTTGTAGTAGTAGTGGCAATAGTAATAGTAGTAGTAGAAGTAGCAGTAGTAGTGGTTGTGGAAGTAGCAGTAGTAGCACCCGAAGTAACAGAAGTATTATTAGTAGTTGTAGTAGTAGCAGTTGTAGTAGTACTCAAAGTTGCAGTAGTAGTAGATGTAGACATTGTAGTAATAGTAGTAGTAGTAGCATTAGTGGCTGTAGTCTCCGAAGTTGTAGTAGTAGTAGTTGTAGAAGTAGTAATAGCTGTAGTTGTAGCAGTAGTTGTAGTAGAAGTAATAATAATAATAGCAGCAGCAGTAGTAGTAGTAGTTGTTGTAGGAGCAGTAGTTGTAATAGCAGTAGTTATAATAACAGTAGCAGTAGTAGCAGTAGCAGTAGTTGTAGTAGTAATACAAGTATTCGTAGCAATAGTTTTCATAGGCATAGTCCTAGCAGTAGTAATTGCAGTAATAGTAGTAGTAGTAGCAGTAGTAGCAGAAGTAGGAGTTGTAGTAGTCAGAGTAACAGTAGTCGTAGTAGCATAAGTGATAGAAGAAGTAATAGTATTAGTAATTGCCGTAGTAGTAGTAGTTGTAGTAGTTGTGGTAGTAGTAGTAGTGCTAACAACAGTAGTAGTAGTAGCAGTTGTAGCAGAAGTAGCTCTAGTAGTAGTTGTAGTTTGAGTAGTAGCAGTAGTAGCTATAGCAGAAGTTGTAGTTGTAGCAGTAGCAGTAGTAGTAGAAGTCACATATTAAGTAGTAGCAGTTGTTGTAGTTGTTGGAGTAGTAGTAGCAGTAGTAGTCGTTGTTATGTTGTTGTTGTTGTTGTTGTTGTTGTAGTTGTAGTGGCAGTAGTAGTAGTAGCAGTAGCTAGAGTAGTATCTTGGTAATAGTAGCAGTTGTTGTAGCAGCAACAGCAGTAGCATTAGTAGTAGTAGCGCTAGTAATGGTAGTAGTAGTAGTAGTACTACTACTAGTAGCAGCTGCTGCAATGGCATCAATAGTAGTTGTAGTAGCAATAGTACTAGTAACAGTAGTAGCAACAGTAGTAGATGTTGTAGTCGTGGCAGAAGTAGCAGCAGTAGCAGTAGTACTAGTAGTAGTAGCAGAAGTAGTAGTTGGAGAAGTAGTAGCAGCAATAGTAGTAGTAGCTGGAGTAGTAGTAGTAGTAGCAATAGTAGTAGTAGTAGTAGTTGTTGTAGCAGCAGTAGTTGTAGTAGCAGTAGTTGTTGTAGGTGTAGGTGTAGGAGTAGGAGTAGTAGTAGGAGTAGTAGCTGTAGTAGTAGTAGTAGAAGTAGTAGTATTAGTAGTATTAGTATTAGTAGTTGTGGTGGTAGTAGTAGTGGTAGTAGTTATAGCAGCAGCAGCAGTAGTAAGAGTAGTAGCAGCAAAAGTAGTAGTAGTAATAGTTGGTGGAGTTATAGAAGTATTAGGATTAGTAGTACTATTGGTAGTAGCAGTAGCAATAGTAGAAGTAGGGGTAGTAGTGGCAGTAGGTGTAGGAATAGGAGTAGTAGCAGGAGTAGGAGTGGTGGTGTGGGTATTGCTAGTAGTAGTACAAGTAGTAGGAGGAGTAGTAGTAGTAGCACTTTTATTGGTAGTAGAAGAAGTAATAGTAGTAGTTGTTGTTGTTGTTGTAGTAGTATTTGTGGTAGAAGTAGAAGTAATAGTAGGAGCTGCAGGAGCAGCAACAGTAATAGTTTTTATAGCAGTAGTAGGAGTCGTAGTAGTAGTAGTAGTAGTAGAAGTCATGGTAGTAGTGGCAGTACTAGTGGTAGTAGTAGCAGTTGTAGGAGTAGTAGTAGCAGCAGCAGGAATAGCAATAGCAGTAGTAGTTGTTGTAGTCGTAGTAGTAGTACTAGTAGTTGTAGTAGTAGTACTGTAGTTGTAGTCTTAGTAGTAGTTGTAGAACTAGTAAAAGTTGTAGCACTAGCAGGAGTAGTAGTAGTAGTAGTAGTAGTAATAGTAGTAGTAGAAGTTGTTGTTGTTGATGTCGTAGGAGTAGCAATAGTTGTTGCAGTAGTAGTAGTAGGAGTGTTTTGAGTAGTAGTACTAATACGAGTAATAGTAGGAGTAGTAGGAGTAGTAGGACTAGTTCTAGCAGTAGTAGTAGTAGTAGTAGAAGTGGTAGTAGCAATTATAGTAGTAGTATGGTAGTAGTAGTAGTAGTAATAGGAGTAGTAGTAGTGGTAGTGGTAGAAGTAGTAGTAATAGTTATTGTTGTAGTAGTTGTTGTGGTAGTAGCAATTGTAGTAGTAGGAGTTGGAGTAGGCGTAGTAGTTGCAATGGTAGTAGTATTGGTAGGAGTTGTAGCAGCAGCAATTGTACTAGTAGTTGTTGTAGGAGTGGTAGTAGTAGTAGAAGGAGGAGGAGGAGGAGGAGGAGGAGTAGTAGTAGTAGTAGTTGTTGTTGTGGTAGCAATTCTACTAGTAGTAGAAGTAGTAGTAGTAGTAGTTACCGTTGGAGTAGCGGTGGTTATAGTAGTAGGAGTGGTAGAAGTAGTACTAGTAGTAGTAGTAGTAGTACAAGCATTAGCAGAAGAAATAGCAGTAGTAGTAATTGTCGAAGTAGTAGTAGCAGTTGTAGTAATAGTAGTAGAAGCAATAGCAGCAATAGAAGAAGTTGTAGTAGCACTAGCAATATAAATCAAAGTAGTAGAAGTAGTAGTAATAGGAGTAGCAGGAGTAGTAATTGTAGTAGTAGTAGGAGGAGGAGAAGTGTTAGTAGTAGCAGTAGTTGTTGTTGTTCAAGAGCAGCAGCAGTAGTAGCAGTAGCAGTAGAAGTAGTAGTAGCAGCAACAAATGCAGCAGTAGTAGCAGCAGTAGTAGTAATAGTATTAAAAGTAGTGGTTGTAATAGTAGTTGTAGTAGTTGTCGCAGTAGAAGTAGTAGTAAGTGTAGCTATAGTTGTTGTAGTTGTAGTAGGAGCAATAGTAGTAGCAGCAATAATAGTAGTAGTAGTAGTAGTAGTCGTAGTAGTAGTAGTAGTAGTAAAAGTAGTAGTTGTAGTGGTAGTAGTAGTGCAGTAGTAGCAGTAGTTGTAATAGTAGTAGTAGTTACTGTAGTAATATAGGAGTAGTAGTAATAGTAGTCGTAGTTGAAGTATTTGGGGTGGTAGTTGGAGTAGTTGTATGTGTAAGTGTAGTAGTAGGAGTAGTGGTAGCAGTTGTAGTAGTAGTAGTGTTAGTATTAGTAGTATTAGTACCAAAAGTTGTAGTTGTAGTAGTATTTGTAGTTGAAGTAATAGCAGTTGTAGTAGTAGGTCTGGTAGTAGTAGTAGTTGTTGTTCTTGTTCTTGTTGAAGTAGTAGTAGTAGTAACAGTAGAAGTAGTACTAGCAGTAGCAATAGCAGAAGTAGTAACAATACTAGTAGCAAAAGTAGTAACAGTAGTAGCAGTAGTAGCAGAAGTAGTAGCAGTAGTCACAGCCACAGTAACTGTATTAGTAACAGTAGTAGTAGTAGTCGAAGTAGGAATAGTTGTAGTAGCAGTAACAACAGAAGGAGTCGGAGCTGCAGTCCTAGTAGTAGCAGTTATAGTAGCAGAAGCACTAGTAGCTGCAGTAGTACTAGTAGTAGTTGTAGTAGCATTAGTATTAGTAGAAGCAGTAGTAGTTGTAGTATTGCTATTAATGAAAGAGGTAGTAGTAGTAGAATTGGTAGCAGTAGTAGTAATAGTAGTAGTAGTAATAGTAGAAGTAGTAGTAGTTGTAGCAGAAGTAGCAGTAGTAGTAGTAGTAGGAGGAGGAGGAGTAGCTGCAGTAGGTGTAGTAGTAGTTGTAGTAGTAGTAGTAGTAGTGGTAGTAGTAGCTATTGTAGTTATAGTAGCAGTAGTAATAGCAGCATCAACAGCAATTGTTGTAGTAGTAGTACTGGAAGCGGCAACTGCAATAGAAGTAGTAGTTATTGTAGTAACATTGGTAGCAGTAATCGTTCCAGTAGCCGTAGTTGTAGTGGTAGCAGTTGTAGTAGTAGGAGTAACAGTAGTAGTAGTAACAATAGTAGTACTAGTAGTAGTAACAATAGTAGCAGTAGTAGGAGTAGCACTAGTAGTAATTGTAGTGGTAGTGGTAGCAATAGTAGTAGCGGAAGTAATAGTAGTAGTAGGAGAAGGAGGAGGAGGAGCAATACTTGTAGTAGTAGCAGTAGTAGTAGGAGTAGTAGTTGTAGAAGTTGTAATTGTAGTAATAGTAGTCGTAGTTGTTGTATCGACAATAGTAGTAGCAATAGCAGCAGTAGCAATATTAGTTGTAGCAACAACAGTAATAATAGTAGCTGAAGTAGCAGTAATAGAAGTTGTACTAGTAGCAGTTGTTGTGGCAATAGTGATAGTAGTAGTAATAGTAGGAATAGTAGTAAAAGTAGTAGTAGCAGCAGCAGTAGTAGTAATAGTATCTGAAGTAGTAGTGGCAGTAGTAGTAATAGTAGTAGTAGTAGTAGTAGCAATTATAGTAGCAGTAGTGATAGTAGTTGTTATAGTAGCAATAGTAGTAGAAGTAGTAGTAACAATAGAATTAGTAGTAGTCATTGTAACAGCAGTTGTAGTAGAAGTAGTAGTAACAATAGAATTAGTAGTGGTAGTCATTGTAGCAGGAGTTGTAGTAGGAGAAGTAGTAGTTGCAGTAATAGCAGCAGTAGTTATAGTAGTAGTAGTAGATGCAATTGTATCCATAGAATAGTAGTAGTACAACTAGCACTTATAGTAGCAGTAGTGGCAGTTATAGTAGCAGTAGTTCTCATTGTTATTGTAGTGCTAGTCATCGGAGTGGTGGTGGTGGTGGTAGTAGTAGTAGTAGCTGTAGCAGTGGCAGTAGTTGTAGTAGTCACAGTGGTAGTAGCTGTAATATTTGTAAGAGTAGTAGTAGCAGTAGTAGTAGTAGTCGTAGGGGTAGCAATCGTTTTAGTAGCAACAATAGTTGTAGTAGTAGTTGTTGTTATTGTTGTAGTAGTAGTAGCACTAGGAGGAGGAGGAGGAGTAGTAGTAGTAGCACTAGGAGGAGAGGTAGTAGAAGTAGCAGTAGTCGTAGTAGTAGCAGAAGTAGTAGTTGTGCTAGTACTAGTACTTGTAGTCATTGAAGTAGTTGCAATAGTAATAGTAGTAGTTGTTGTAGTTGTAGCAGTAGTAGTAGCAGTAGTTGTAGTAGTTGAGGTAGTGGTGGCAGCAGCAGCAGCAGCAGTAGTAGTAGTAGTAGTAGTAGTAGCAGCAGTAGTAGTAGTAGTAGTAGTGCCCATAGTAATAGTAATAGTATGAAGTACTAGTAGTAGCAGTAGTAGACGTAGCAGGTGTAGTAGTAGTATCAGCAGCAGCAGTAGTAGTAGTAATAGTAGTAGCAATAGTAGTAGTTGTTGTAATAGTAGTAGATGTTGTAGTAGTAATTGTTGCGGTAGTAGTATTAGCTGAAGTTGTAGTGGCAACAGTAGTTGTAGTTGCAGGTGTGAGTAGTAGAAGAAGTAGTAGCAGCAGTAATAGTTATAGCAATAGTACTAGGGGTAGCAGCAGTAGTAGTAGTACTAGTCGTAGTTGTAGTAGTAGCAACAGCAGTTGTGGTAGTAGCAGGAGTACCAGTAGTAGTTGTTGTCAGTAGTAATAGGAGTAGTTGTAGTAGTGGCAGTAGTAGTAATACCAGTAGAAGTAGTTGAAGTAGTAATAGTTGTAGTAGTAGTAGTAGAGGTAGTAGTATCAGTAGTAGTAGCTGTAGAAGCTGCAGTAGCAGTGATAGTAATAGTAATAGTAGTAGCAGTAGCAGTAGTTGTAAAAATAGAAGTAGCAGTAGTAGAAGTAGTAGTAGCAGTAGTAGCTTCAATAGCTGTGATAGGTACTATAGCCGTAGTAGTAGTGCAGTAGTAGCAACTGCAGTAGCAGTGACAGTAGTAGCACTAGTAGCAACCATAGTTGCAGTAGTACTATTGTTACTAGTACTATTACGACAACTACAATTGCTGCTACCGCTACTACAACTACTTTACTCCACTACTGTACTACTTACACTCTTACTATGACTACTGCTTCAACTTATGTTGCTTCTCATACTACTACTAATAGTACTCTTTAAGCACTTCTACTAATACAACTACTGCTCCTAATACTCTACTACTACTTCTACTACAACAACTACTGCAATTTGTACTACTACTGCTTCTACTACTACTACTACTACTATTATTATCACTACTTCTACTACTGCTACTACCACGACTACTACTGCTACTACTACTACTGCTGGTACTACTACTACTACTATTACTACTACTACTACTACTACAGCGACTACAACAACTACTACTACTACTGCTACTACAACTACTACTACTCCTGCTACTCGTAATTCTTCTACTATTGCAACTACTACTACTATTACTACTACTACTGCAACTAGTAATACTATTGTTGTTACTGTTACTAATACTACTTCTACTACTACTACTACTACTCCTACTCATGCTAATAGTACTACTATTCTTCTACTACTTATACAACTTCTCCTACTCCTACTCCTACTAATAGTACTACTACTCTTACTCCTCCTACTGCTACAGCTACTCCTACTTCAACTATTGCAACTACAACGAAAACAACAACAACTACTGCTATTATTTCTACGACTACTGCTACTACTACTATTACCACTACGATTTCTACTGCTGTTACTACTGCTACTACTACTCCTTTGACTACTACTACCACTACTACTAGTAGTAGTAGTAGTTCTACTAATACTACAACTACTTCTATTGCTACACCTACTGCTACTACTACTATTACTACTACTATTACTAGTCCGACTACTTCTAATACTTTTCCTTCTCCTACACATATTAACACTACTACTCCCTCTACTACCAGCACCACCACCAACACTATTACTACCACCACTACTGTAACTGCTATTGTGACTATTACTTCCGCTGCTACTACTAGTACTTCTACTACAACTTCTATTGTTGCTATTGCTTCTATTGCGACTATCACTACTGCTACTACTACTATTCCTACTACAATTACTACTAATACAATTACTACTACTTCTGCTGTTACTGCTATTGCTACTACAACTACTGTTGTTGTTGTTGCTGCTATTGTAAAAATTATTACTACTACTACTATTTCTACTTCTCCTATTTGCTACAACTATTTCAACTACTACTGCTACTACTGCTATTGCTACTACCATTACCAACACTACTGCTATTGCTGCTGCTGCTACTGCTACTAATACAACTACTATGACCACTACTATTACTACTACTACGATAGCTACTACTAGTATTGCTACGACTACTACTACTATAACTACTGCTCCTAATACTACCACAACTAGTACAACTACTGCTGCTTCTGTTGTTGCTACTGAATCTACTAATACTACTACTCCTACTACTTCTCCTACTACTACTATGACAACTACTACTACTGCTACTACTACTGTGACTATTTCTACTACTACTGCAACTGCTACTCTCTCACTACTACTACCGCTACTACTCTTATTACTGCTGCTGCTACTAGTGCTTCAACAGTTACTGCTACTATTATTACTTCTACTACTATTAATGTAACTTCTATAGCTCCAACAGCTGCTAGTACTGCTACCACTACTACTCTTTCTACTACTACAGTGACTCCTACTACTGCTACTACTACTACGTATCCTACTACCGCAATTGCTGCTACTACTACTACAACAACAATAACAACAACAACAACTACTACTACTACTAGTAGTACTACTACTCTTACTACTGCTTCGAGTCCTACTACTTCTATCACTACAACTACTGCAACTCCAACTAATACCACTGCTGTTGCTACTAGTATTATTGCTAATACTATGACTACTACTATTATTGTTACTACAACTATTAGTACGACAACTGCATCTAAGATTGCTACTACTACTTCCACTGCTACTACTGCTACTACTATGACTACAACAACAACAACTACTACTACTACACCTGCTACTACTACTACTATGATTACTACAACTACTACTACTTCTATAACTACAAACAACTACTACTGTCACTACTGCTACTACTACTGCCATTATTACTACTTCTCCAGCTACAACAACTAGTACTAGCACTACTACTACGCCAACAACTACTACTACTACTACAATTACTACTACTACTACTACTACTACTACCTCTGCTACTGAAACTACTACTACTACTACTACCTCTGCTACTGAAACTACTATTGCTATAGCTTCTATTCCTACTACTACTACTACTGCTATTACTACTACTAGTGCTACTACTAGTCCTACTACAACAACTACAACTGCTACTACTAATACCACTGCTACTACTACTACTATTACTTCTAATACTTCTACTACTACGACTTCTGCTACGACGACTACTACTACTTCTGCAACTGACATAGCTACTACTACTACAACAACTACTATAGCAACAACTGCTATTACTTCTACTGCGATAACTACAACAACTGTGGCAGTTACGGCAACTACAACTGCTACTTCTACTAATACTGCTACTACTATTGCTACTATTACTACTGCTTGTACTACAACTACTACGACAACTATTACTATAGTTGTTGCTACTACTACTGCTACTACTACTACTACTAATGAGACTGCTACTACTACTGCAAATACTAGTGTTGTTGCTACTGCTACTCATACTGGTATTACTTCAACTTTTCCAAATAATACTACTATTGCAATGACTACTGCTGCTACAACTACTCCGACTACTACAACTACTGTTGCTGCGACTTCTACGACTACTACTACTACAACTGCTACTATAAATATACTACTGTACTATTACTACTAGTACCACAACTACTACTACTAATACAACTACTACAACTACTGCTACTGCTATTACCCTTACTACTACTACTGATACTACAACTTCAACTGCTACTGCTGCTACTGCTGCTGCTGCTTCTATGACTGCTACTATTGCTACTACTACTACTACTATTGCTACTACCAATACTGCTCCCCTCCGCCTCCTCCTCCTCCTCCTCCTCCTCCTCCTCCTCCTACTACTACATCTACGAGTACTAGTACTCGTACTACCCCTGCTACTACTACTACTGCTACTACTACCACGACTACTACTTCTACAACAACTACTACTACTTTTGCTACAACTACCAATACTACAACTACTACTTCTACTGTTGCTACTACTGTTGGGAATAATACTACAATTGCTACTGCTGCTGCTACTACTACTACTATGATTACTACTTCTACTGCTACTACTGCTTCTACTACTACCTCTATAACTGCAACTACTGATAATACTATTACACTACAACTACAACAACAACTACTAGCACTACTACTACTCCAATAGCTACTACTATTACTACTACTTATACTACAAATACTACTACTACAACAACTACAACTTCTACTATTGCTAATACTACTACTCCTACTACTACTGCTGCTACTGCTACTTCTTCTTCTATTACTACTACTACTACTACTGCTACTACTACTGCTACTAATAGTACTACTACTGCTACTACTACTGCTACTACTATTTTTCCTACTACTACTAGAACAACTACTATTGCTACTACTCCAACTCCTTCTACCACTACTACAACTACTCCTCCTACTACTACAACTACTGCTACTACTACTACTACACAACTACTGCTACTACTACACTCTTACTACAACAACTACTACTACCACTACTACTACTCCATCAACTACTTCAATTAGTACTGCTAATTGTATTATAACTATTTCCACTACTACTACAACTACTCCTATTGCTACTACTAAAACTTCTCATACTACAACAACTACTTTTATTACTACTACTTCTACAACTACTATTGCTACTGCTACTCATTCTATTACTACTATTAATACGTCTACTGCTAATACTACTATTACTACACTACTACTATAACTACAACTACTAACATTGCTACTACTACAATTATTACTACTAATGCTACTACTACTACTACTGCTACTACAACTACACCTATTGCCACTCTACTATTCCTACGGCTACTACTATGCTGCTGCTGCCACTACTACTACTTCTACAACTACTACTGCTACAACTACTCCTACTACTTCTAATAATAAATCCTACTGCTAATACTACTACTACTACTATTACTACAACTACTCCTATTGCTCCTACTATTAGTACTCCGACTACTACTACTGCTGCTATTACTACTACTACTTCTACTGCTACTACTTCTATTACAACTACAAGTAATACTAGCACTACTCCTACTACTACTACAATAATTACTACTACCATATTTATAACTCCTCCTCCTAATATTACTACAATTACCACAGCTACTAACACTACTTCTGCTACTACTCCAACTCCTACTCCTACTGCCACTCTTACTACTACTTCTACTGCTACAACAACTACTAATACTACTACTACTATTTCTGCTGCTACTACTACTTGTACTACAACTACTATTAGTATTACTATTTCTACTACTACTATTACTATTCGTGAAACTACAACTACTGATACAGCTACTACTACTACTATGACTGTTGCTACTAGTACTACTACTTCTACACCTATTATTGAAACTACGACTACTTTTACTATTACTGCGACAACTGCTACTACTTTTGTTGCTACTCATACTACAACTCATATTACTACTACTAAAACTACTACTGCTCCCACAGCTTATCCAACTCCTACACCGTCTGCTCCTACCAGTACATCTAATATTACGGCTACTACTACTGTTACAACTACTACTACTTTTACTTCTACTAAAACTACTACTATTTCAACTAGTACTTCTACCACTAGTACTACTACTACAACTTCTACTACTACTACCAATACTACTACTACTACTACTTCTACTAATACTACTTCTTCTACTTTTACTATTACAACAACTACTACTACTATGACCACTAGTACTTCTACAACAACAACAGGACAACAATAACAACTACTACTAGTACCACTACTTCTACTACCACTCTTAACTCCTCCTCCTCCTCCACCACCTCCTACTACTACTACTACTACTATTACTACTACTACTACTACTACTCTACCTCTACTACTACTACTACTACTACTATGACTACTACTACTACTACTACTACTACTACTCCTCCTAATACTACAACTACTCCAACTACTACTACTACTACTCCAACCACTACTACTACTACTCCTACTACTGCTACTGCTAGTACTCCTACTACAACAACGACTACTATTACTATTACTGCACCTACTACTATTACTACGACTACTCCTACTACTCCTACTACTACTACTACTATTACTGCTAGCACTCATACTACTACCGCAACTACAACTACTATAACTACTACTACTACTCCTACTATAACTACTACTGCTACTACTCCTACATCTACTACCACTACTACTCCTACTACTACTACAACTATTACTGCTACTTCTACTACTACTACTACTACTACTACTACTACTACTACTACCAACCACTACTTCTACAGCTATTTTACTACAACTACTTCTACAACTACAACTGCTAGTACTAATCCTTCTACTATTACTACTAATATTACGCCTACAGCTAATACTACTACAACTACCCTAGTACTATAAGTACTACTACTAGTACTGCTACTATTCCTACTAATACCACTACTGCTGTTGCTGCCACCACTACTACTTTATAACTACTACTTCTACAACAACTACTACTATTACTACTAATCCTACGGCTAATACTACTACTACTATTATTACTACAACTATACTACTAGTACTATTATTACTACAACTACTCCTAATACAACTACAACTACTCCTACTACTACTGCTCTTCTACTTCTATTACTACTACTACTACTACTTCGACCACTAATACTTCTACAACGACAACAAGGACAACAACAACTACTACTATTGGTACTACTACAACTACTACTAATCCTTCTACTCCTACTCCTACTACTACTACTAGTACTAGTACTAGTACTAGTACTATTAGTAGTACTAGTACTAGCACTACTACTAGTACTAGCACTACTACTAGTCCTAGTACTACTACTAGTACTAGTACTAGCACTAGTACTAGTACTAGCACTAGTACTAGTACTAGCACTAGTACTAGTACTAGCACTAGTACTAGTACTAGTTCTACTACTACTACTAGTACTACTACTACTTCAATTAGTACTACTTATACTACTACAACTATTACCACTACCACAACAACTACTCGTATTGCTACTACTACAACTCCTCCTCCTTCGACTGCTACTGCTACTTCTATTACTACTACTTCTACAACTGCTACTGCCACTGCTACACCTTCTACTATTAATACTATTACTACACCTACTACTAATACTACAATTACTACACTACTACTATAACTACAACTACTAACACTACTACTACTCCAATGACTACTACACTTATTACTACTAATGCTACTACTAATACTACTACAACTACACCTATTGATACTACTACTATTCCTACTACCACTATTACCACTGCTGCTGCCACTACTACTACCTCTACAACTACTACTGCTACAATTACTTCTACTACAACTACTACTAATTCTACATCTAATACTACTAATACTACTACTATTACTACAACTACTCCTATTGCTCCTACTACTAGTACTCTTAGCACTACTACTACTGCTATTGCTACTACTACTCCTACTACTACTACTTCTACAACTAATACTTGTACTACTCCTACTACAATAACTACTACTACCATATCTATAACTCCCCCTCCTAATATTACTACAACTACCACTACTTTTACTACTACTACTTCCTCTTCTTCTGCTATGACTCCAACTCCTACTCCTACTTGTACTCCTACTACTATTTCTACATCTACAACCACAACTACAACAACTACTAATGGTACTACTACTTCTAGTACTACTACTATTACTATTCGTGAAACTACTGCTACTGATACTACTACTACTACTTCTACACCTATTACTAAAACTACTGCTACTTTTACAATTACTGCGACTACTGCTACTACTTATGTTCCTACTCATACTACAACTCCTACTAATACTTCTACTACAGCTCCCCTACTGCTCCAACTCCTACTGCTCCAACTCCTACACCTAGTCCTCCTAGTAGTACTTCTACTACTTCCACTACTACTACCAGTACAACTACTACTATATCTACTTCTATACAACTACTACTGTTGCAACAAGTACTACTACCACTACAACTACTACAACAACTTCTGTTTCTACTACAACTACAACTCTTGCTACTATTGCTACTACTACGGCTACTAATACTACTACTACTACTACTACTACTACTACTACTACTACTACTACTACTACTACTACTACAACAACTTCTTCTACTTCTACTACTACTACTTCTACTATGACCACTAGTACTTTTATAACAACAACAAGAACTACTGCTACTATTACTACTACTACTACTACTACTACTACTACTACTACTACTACTACTACTACTACTACGACAACAACAACAACAACAACAACAACTACTGCTTCTGCTACTGCTTTTACTACTCCTCCTCCTCCTCCTCCTCCTCCTCCTCCTCCTCATACTACTACTCCTGCTGGCACTGCTACTCCCACTAGTCCTACTAATACTAATACAACTACAACTACTATTCCTACCACTACAACAACTACTACTCCTACTACTACTACTACTAGTACTCCAACAACAAAAACAATAACAACAACAACAACAACTACTACTACTACTACTACGACGATGACGACGACGACGACTACTCCTACTACTCCTATTACTACTACTACTACTCCTACTGCAACTACTACTACTATAACAATAACTACTACTCCTACTATCACTACCACTACTACTCCTACTACTATGACCAGTACTACTCCTACTACTACTACTACTACTTCTACCACTAGTACTACTAGTACTAGTACTACTGCTGCTGCTCCTACTACTACTACTACTGCTACTACTACTTCTACTACAATCACTTCTACAACTACAACTGCTACTACTGCTCCTTCTACTATTACTACTACTACTACGCCTACTACTAATACTACTACTACTACACTACTACTGTAAGTACCACTACTTGCACTGCTACTACTCCAACAATTACTTCAATTATTACTACTAATACTGCTACTGACACTACAACCACTCCCATTGCTACTCTAATATTCCTACTACTATTACTGCTACTGCTACTACCCCAACTACTACTTCTTCAACTACTACAGCTACAACTACTACTCCAACTGCTAATACTACTACTACTATTACTACAACTACTTCTACTGCTTCTACTACTACTACTTTTACTAATACTACTACTTCTTCTACTTCTACTACTACTACTATTACTGCTATGACCACTGTCACTTCTACAATGACAACAAGGACAACAACAACTACTACTACTACTAGTATTAGTACTACTAATACTACTCCTACTCCTACTCCTACTACTACTACTACCATTGCTCCTCCTCCTCCTCCTCCTCCTCCTACTACTACTACTTCTTCTTCTACTACTTCTACTACTACTACACCTACTACAACTGCTAGTACTACTACTGCTACTACTCCTACTACAATTACTACTACTAGTACTATTGCCGCTACTACTGCTACTACTACTCCTCCTACTCCTACTACTACTACTGTTATTACTACTTCTACTACTACTAATAATAATACTATTACGACTACAACTGCTACTACTGCTTCTACTACTATTACTACTACTAATACTAGTCGTACAATACTACTACTCAAAACACTTCCACTACTACTACTACAACAACGACTACTACCACTACTACTAATAATAATACTACTACTATTTGCTACTTCTGCTACTATTGCTACTATTACTGTTGCTACTACTACTTCTTCTTCTTCTATTACAACAAATACTACTCCTACTGCTACTACTATTAGTCCTACTATTACTACTAGTACTCCTACTATTGCGATTTAGACTACTACCACAACTACTAAAACTACTATTTCTACTACTACTGTTGCTACTACTGCTGTTGCTACTACTACTACTACCATGAATACTTGTATTCTAACTACTCATAATACTACTGCTACAACTACTCCTTCTGCAACTCATGCTATTTCTACCACTCCCACTACTATTACTACCCCTACTCGAACTACTACTACTACTACAACAACAACTACAACTACTAATACTACAACTACTAATACTACAACTACTAATGCTACAACTACT
>RXID01014989.1:95000-127274 GCA_005019695.1 Trichopus zeylanicus subsp. travancoricus
AACAACTTCTACGACTACTACTATAACTAATTCTATAACTACTAGACTCCTACGACTGCTACTACTATTTATACTACTACTACTATTGCAACTATTACGACCACTCCAACTGCTACTACTACTCCTACTACTATTACTACTGCTACTACTTATCATAATAATGCTACTACTCCAAACACTCCTACAACTACTACCACTGCAACAACTGCTACTACGACTTCTAGTACTACTACTACTACTACTACTACTACTACTACTACTACTACTACTACTACAAGTACTACTATGACTACTCCTACTACTTTTGGTATTGTTGCTGCTACAACTACTGCTGCTCCTACTACTACTACAAATACTACTTCTACTGCCACTACTAACAATCCTATTACTACTACCACTATTATTACAACTAATGTTACTGCTGTAGCTACTAGTACAACTACAACTACTCCTCCTCATGCTACTACTGTTGTTGCTATTACGATAGCTCCAACTACTCATACTACTATAGCTATTACTACTCCTACTGTAACTCCTACTACTTCTACCACTCCTACTACTACTACAACCCCTACTCGAACTACTACTACAATAACAACAACTACTATTAATACTACAACTACTACAATAATAACTTCTACTACTACTACTACTACTACTACTACTACTTCTTCTGCTACTAGAACAATTGCTACTACTACTATTACTCTAAATAGTCCTACAACTGGTACTACTGCAACAACTGCTACTCCCATTTCTACTATGACTACTATAACTACTACTACTGCAACAACTACTACTACTCCTACTACTACTACTAATACTACTACTGCTACTACTACTACTACTGTGACTATTACGACTACTACTGCTACTACTACTACTACTACAAATAATACTCCTACTGCCACAACTACTAGTCCTGTTACTACTACCACTGCTACTACTAATGTTACTGCTACTACTACTTCTACTGTTGTAGCTGCTACTACTACTACTGTTGTTGCTGTTGCTATTACTATAGCTCCAACTAGTCTTATAGCTATAACTACTACTATTGCTGTTGCTATTACTACAATTCCAACTACCACTACTACTACAGCTCCAACTACTCCTACTACTATAGCTACTACTATTACCACTAACCCTACTCAAACTACTACTACTACTACTACTACTACTAATAGTACAACTACTGCTATAACAACTACCGCTACTACTGCTACTACAACTACTACTTCTACTAGTAGAATAATTGCTACTACCACTACTACTACTGTTGGTGGTACTACTACTACTAATACTACTCCTACTACCAGTCCTACTCCTACACCTACTGCTATAACTACTACTCCTACTACTAATACTAACCCAACTACTTCTACTCCTAGTACAACTTCTAACCCTCCAGCTTCTACTACTCTGGATGCAGCTGCTACTATTAGAACTACTACTCCAGCTTCTACAATAATTATAGCTGCTACTGCTCTTACTGTAACTACTATTATGACTACTCCTCCTCCTCTTCCTCCTCCTCCTACTACTACCACTAATATTTCTACTAATACTGCTACTGCTACTACTAATACTCCTAACAGTAGTAGCTGTAGCAGTAGCAAGAGAAGTAGTTATTGTAAGAGTAGCAGTAGTAGGAGTGGGAGTAGTAGTAATAGTAGTAGTAGTTGTTGTTGTTGTTGCAATAGTAGTAGCAATAGTAATAGTAGTAGCAGTGGTAGTAGTTGCAGTAATTGCAGTAACAATAGTAGTTGTACTTGTAGTAGTAGTAGCAGTTGTTGTAGTAGTAAAGTAGAAGTATAAGTAGAAGTAGTAGTAGTTTTTGTTGTAGTTGCAGCGGTAGTTGTAGTTGTAGTCACAATAGTAGTAGTTGTATTAGTAGTTATAGTTATAGCAGTAGGAGTAGTACTAGTTGTAGTAGTTGTAGTAGTTGCAATAGCAGTAATAGTAGCAGTAATAGTACTAGTAGCAGAAGCAATAGTAGTTATACAAGTATTAAGAGCAGCAGTAGTAGTATTACTAGTAGCCATAATAGTAGCTATTGTTGTGGTTCTCGTAGCTATAGTTGTAGTAGTAGTAGTTGGAGAAGTACTAGTAGTAGCAGTAGTAGTAGTAGTTAAAGTAGTAGTAGCAGCAGAATTAGTATTAGCAGTAGTTTTAGTAGTAGCATTAGTAGTAGTAGTAGCAATAGGAGCAATAGTAGCAGAAGTTGTAGTTGTAGTGGTAGTAGTAGAAGTAGTTGCAGTAGTAGTAGTAGCAATAGTAACAGTAGTTGTAGCAATTGTAATAGTATCAATAGTGTGGGAAGTAGTAGTTGTTGTAGTAGTTCCAGTAGTAGTGTTAGTAGTAGCAACAACGGTATTAGTGGTAGAGTAGTAGTTGTTGTAGTAACAGTAGTAGTTGTAGGTATAGTAGTAGTAGTGGTAATAGTAGTAGAAGTAGTAATAGTACTAGTAGCAGTAGTCATAGTCAGAGTCGGAGACATAGTAGTAAAAGCAGTAACAGTAGTTGAAGTAGAAGTAGTGGTAGATTTAGTACTAGTAGCACAAGCAGAAGTAGCAAAAGTCACAGTGGTCGTAGTAGTAACCGTATTCATAGTAATAGTAATAGTTGTAGAAGTAGTAGTAGTAGTAGTCATAGTCATAGTAGTAGTAGTAGTAGTAGTAATAGTAGTAGTAGTAGTAGTAGTAGTAGTAGTATTAGTCGTAGTATTAGTAGTAGTTGTACTAGTGGTAGTGGTGGTGGTGGTGGTGGTGGTGATGGTAATAGAAGTAGTAGTCATAGCAACCATAGCAGTCATTCAAGTGGTAGCAAAAGTAGTAGTCATAGTAGTAGTAGTCGTAGTAGTAGTAATAACAACAGTAGTAGCCATAGTAGTAGTAGTAGTAGTAGTAGTAGTAGCAGTAGTAGTTGTTGTAATAGTAGTCAGATTAATTCTAATAGTAGTAGAAGTAGTAGTAGTAATAATAGTAACAGCAGTAGTAGAAGTGGTTGGAGTTGCATTAGAAGTAGTAGTAGAAGTGGAGGTTGTAGTAGTAGTAGTAGTATAGAAGTGGTAGTAGCAGAAGCAGGCGTATTATGGGTAGCGGCAGTAGTTGTTGCAAGAATAGTAGTAGTAGTAGTAGTATTAGTAGTAGTAATAGTAGTAATAGCAAGAGTAATAGTAGTAGCAGTGGTAGTAGTAGCAGTAGCTGTAGCGATCATAGTAGCAGCTATAGTCATAGTAGGAGCTGTAGTCATAGTAGTAGTTACATTAGCAGTACTTGTAGTAGAAATAGTAGAACTAGTAGCAGTAATAGTAGTAAGAGTAGTAGTAGCAGTAGTAGCAGTTGTTGCAGAAGTAGTAGTAGAAGGAGTGTTTGGAGTTGTAGCATTAGAATGATTGGTAGTAGAAGCAGTAGTAGCAGTTGGAGTGTAGTGGCAGTAGTAGTAGTTGGAATACTAAGTGTAGAAGTTGTTGTAGTGTTAAGGGTAGTAGTAGTAGGAGGAGTAGTAGTAGTTGTAGTAGCACTAGTAGTAGTAAAAGTAGTAGGAGTGTTAGTATTAGTAGTTGTTATTGTAGTAGTATTAGTGGTTTTATTATTAGTAGTAGCATTAGTAGTAGTAGGCATAGTAATAGTAGCAATTGTAGTAAGAGTAGAAGTAGTAGTAATAGTAGTAGTGGTGGTAGTTTAGTAGTATTAGTAGTAATAGTAGTTGTAGTAGTAGTAGTTGTTGCTGTTATCGTAGTAGTAGTTGCTGTAATAGTAGTAGTAGTAGTAGTAGTAGTTATTATTGTTGTAGCAGTTGTTGTATTATTAATAAGAGGAGGAGGAGGAGGAGGAGTAGTAATCATAGTAGTAGTAGTAGTAGTTGTTTTGTTATTCTTGTTGTTGTAGTAGTCGTAGTTTGTTGTCGCCGCAGTCGCAGTAGCAGCAGTAGTGCCCGTAGTAGTAATCGTGTTAGTAGGTAAAGTAACTAGTCGTAGTAGTTTTCTAGTAGTAGAGTGGAAGTTTGGAGTAGTAGAAGTATGTAGTAGTAGTAATAGCAGTAGTTGTAGGAGTATTAGGATTAGTAGTGCTACTAATAGCAGCAGCCGCAATTGTACATATAGTAGTATTAGTGGGGCTTTTAGTCTAGGAGTTGGAGTAGTTGTAGGAGTAGTAGTACTAGTAGTAGTACTAGTAGCAGCAGCAGCAGTAGCAACAGTAGTAGTAGTAGTAATATTAGTTGTAAAGTAGTAGTAGTGGTAGTAGTAGAAGTCATGTAGTATAGTAGTAGTTGTTGTTTGTTATTGTAGGTAGTAGTAGAAGTCGTTGTTGTAGTAGTTAAAGTAATAATATTGTAGTATCGTAATGTAGTTGTAGTTTATGCGAGAGTTGGAGGTTGGTGTAGTAGTAATTGGCGTATTAGTAGCTGGATTAGGGGCGGTAGTAAGTGTGGAATTTGAGAGCAGCTGGAGTTGTAGTAGCTGTAGGAGTTGGAGTAGGAGTCATAGTAGCTACAGTTGTAGTAGTAGGAGGAGTTGTAGTTGTAGCAGTTGTAGGAGTACAGTAGGAAGGCTAGTAGTTGTTGTTGTTGTTATTGTAGTGGTAGTAGTAGTAGAAGCAGTTATAGTAGTAGTAGTGGTAGCAATAGTAGCATTAACAGTAATAGTAGAAGTAGTTGTAGTATTCATAGTAGTAGTAGTAGTAGTAGTAGTAGTGGATAGAGTAGTTGTAGTAGCAGTTGTACTACTAGTAATGTAGTAGAAATATTAGAAGTAGTAGTACATGTAGTAGTAATCTTATAAGTAGTAGTAGATATAGTAGTAGTAGTAGTAGTAGTAGGGGTAGTAGTAGGAATAGTAGGAGTGTTTGCAGTATTAGTATTGGTACGAGTAATAGTAGTAGTAGTGGTAGTAGTAGGAGCAGTAATAGCTGAAGGAATAGTCACAATAGTAGTAGTCGTAGTAGCAGCAAGAGTAGTAGTAGTAGTAGTAGTAGTAGTAGTAGTAGCAGCAGCAGCAGTAAGGCTGTAGTAGTAGTAGGATTGCACTCAGAGTGGTTGTTCAAGTAGCAGTAGTAGCTGTAGTAGTAGGAATGTTTGGAGTATTAGTATCGGTATGAGTAATAGTAGTAGTAGTGGTAGTAGTAGGAGCCGTAGTAGCAGAAAGATTAGTCACAATAGTAGTGGTACTAGTAGTAGTAGTAGTAGTAGTCATAGTAGTAGTAGATAGTAGTAGTAGTAGTAGTAGTAGTAGTAGTAGTAATAGTAGTAGTAGTAGTAGGAGTAGTAGTAGTAGTAGTAGAAGTAGTAGTAGTAGTAGTAGTAGTAGTAGTAGTAGTAGTAGTAGTAGTAGTAGTAGTAGTAGTAGTAGTAGTAGTAGTAGTAGTAGTAGTAGTAGTAGTAGTAGAGTAGTAGTAGTAGTAGGATTGTTGTTGTAGTGGTTGTGCAAGTAGCAGTAGTAGCTATAAGTGTTAGAGTAGGGGTAGTTGTAGGAGTAGAAGTTCGAGTTGGTTTATTAGTAGTAGTAGTAATAGTAGTAGTAGTAGTAGTAGCAATTGACCTAGCAATAGAAGTAGTAGTAGTTGTTGTTGTTGTTGTTTTAGTAGTACTAGTAGTAGTAGTTGTAGTAGTAGTTGTAGTAGTAGTCGGAGTTCGGGCAGCAGTTGTTGAAGTAGCAGTAATAGTAGTACAAGTAATAGTTGTCATAGTAGTAGCAGTAGTAGCAGTAGTAGTTAGAGTTCGGGCAACAGTAGTAGTGGGAGTCGTAGAAGGAGTAGGAGTCAGATTAGGAGTTGTAGCAATAGCAGTAGCCGCTGTTGTTGTTGTAGTAGTAGTCGCAAAGTAGTAGTAGTAGTAGTAATAGTGGTAGCAGTAGTACTAGTAATTGCAGTAGTTGTTGTAGTAGTAGCAGTAGTAGTTGTAAGAGCTGTAGTTATAGTTGTCGTAGTAGTAGCAAAAGTTGTAATAATAGTAGTTGTAGTTTTGAAGTAGCAGCAGCAGTAGTAGCAGCAGGTGTAGTAGTAGTAGCAGTAGTAATAGTAATAGTGGTGGTGGTGGTAGTACTAGTAGTTGTAGTAGTAGCCGTAGTAGTGGTAGTAGTAGTAGTTGTTCTTGTTATGGTAGTGGCAATACTTGTAAAAGTAGACAGAGTAGTAGTAGCTGGACTAGTAGTAGTAGTAGTAGTAGTAGTAGCAGCAGCAGCAGAAGCAGTTGTAGTAGTAGAAGTACCCATTGCAGTAGTAGTGCTAGTGGCCATAGTAGTAGCAGCAGCAACAGCAGTAGCTGCAGTAGTTGTTGTAATCATATTATAAGTAGTAGTAGTTGTTATTGTAGTTATAATAGGAGTAGGAGTAGTTGTAGTGGTAGCTGTATTAGTTGTAGGAGTAGCAGTAGTAGTAGGAGCAGAAGTTGTAGTAGTATTGGTAGTAGTAGCAGTAGTAATTATAGTAGCATTAGTAGTAGTTGTCGTAGTAGTATAGTAACTGTAGCAGTTGTAGTAGTAGTAGAGAGTTGTAGTTGCAGTAATGGCAGTAGTAGTAGTTGTTGTTGTAGTATTACTAATAGTAGTCAAAGTAGTAGAAGTAGTATTAGTAGGAGTAGAAACAGGATTTGTTGCAATTGTTGTAATAGTAGGCATCGTAGTAGTAGTAGTGGTAGTAGTAGTAGTAGTAGTAGCAATAGTAGTAATAGGAGTTGTAGTGGTACAAGTCGTAGCACTCGTTGTTGTAGTAGTAATACGAGTAGTAGAAGTAGCCGTAGTAGCAGTAGTAGTAGTCATAGAAAAAGTAGTAGTAGTAATAGTAGCAGAGCTAGCAATAGTACCAGTCATAGTAAAAGTAGTAGTAGTAATAGTAGCTGAGGCAGTAGTAGTTGTAGCAGTAGTAGTAGAAATAGTAGTAGGAATAGTACTAGTATTAGTGGCAGTTCCAATAGCAATATTAGCAGCAGTAGTAGTAACAGTAGTACTTGCAGTAGGAGAAGCAGTATTAAAAGTAGTAGTAGCAACAGCTGCAACAGCATTAGTAGTAGTATTTATAGTAGTTGTAACAGGCGTAACAGTAGTAGTACAAGTAGTACTAATAGTAGGAGTTGCAGTAGTAGTAGTAGTAATAGTAGTAGTAGTTTTAGTAGGTGTAGCAGTAGTTGCAGCAGTAGTAGTAGTAGGAGGAGCAGCAATTGTAGTAGTAGTAGTAGTAGGAGTTGTTGCAATAGTAGTAGTAGTAGTAGCAATACCAGTAACATTTGTAATAGAGGTAATAGTAGTAGTTGCTGCAGCAGCAGTAGTAGTAGAATTTGTCATAGTACTAGTAGTAGTAGTAGTTTTTATAGTAGTACAATAAGTTCTAATAGTAGTTGTAATTGCAGTTGGTGTAGTAGTTGTTGTACTTGTTGTACTAGTTGTAGGAGTAGCAGTTACAGTTGTTGAAGGAGTAGCAATAGTAGCAATACTAGTAGTAGTTGCAGAAGCTGCGAAACTGTAGTAGTAGTAGTAGTACCAATATTTGTAGTACTAGTAGTAGTAGTGGTGGTGCCAGGAATAATAGCTGTAGTAGTAGTTGTAAAGGTAGTAGTTGTTGTTGTGGTACCAATAATAGTAGTAGTAGTAGTATTAAAAGTAGTAGTAACAGTAGTAGCAGTAGCAATAGTAACAATTGTAGCAGAAGTAGTAGTATTAATAGTAGTTGTAATAGCTGCTGTAGTCATTGATGCAGCAGTAGTAGTTGTAGTAGTAGTGGTAGTAGTAGTAGAAGTTATAGCAGTGGTAGCAAAATTAGTAATAGTCGTAGTAGTATCAGTAGTGGTAGTAGAAGTAGTGGTAATAGGAGTAGCAGTAGTTGTAGTAGCAGTCATAGTGTTAGTTGGAGTGGTAGCAGTGCTAGCAGTAGTAGTACCAGTTGTACTAGTTGTTGTAATAGCAATAGTTGTAGGAGTAGTAGTAGTAGTTGTTGTTGTTGTTGTTGTAGAAGTAGTAGGAGTAGTAGTAGCAGTAGTAGTAGTAAGAGGAGACATAGAAGAATTAGCAACAGATGTTGCAATAGTAGTACTAGTGGTTGTGGTGGTGGTGCGAACAGCAGTTGTAGTAGTTGTAGCCGCAACAGTAGTACTAGTTGTAGTAGTGGTAGCAATAGTTATAGTAGAAGTTGCGGTAGTAGCAAAACTTGTAGTAGTCGTAGTCACAGCAGTTGGAGGAGGAGTAGTAGCAGCAGTAATGGTAATAGCGGCAGCAGCAGTAGTAGTAGTACGCGTAATTGTAATAGTAGTTGTATTATTTGTAGTAGTAGTAGTAGTCGTCGTAATGTAGGTAATAGTAGTGGTTGCTGTAGAAAAAGGAGCGATAGTAACAGAATCTGTAGTAGCGAAAGCAGCAGTAGTTGTTGTACCAGTTGCAACAGTAGCGAAAGTAGCAGTAGTAGTAGCAGAAGTAGTAGCAGTAGTGTCAAAAGTAGAAGTCATAGTAGTAGTAGTAGTAGGAGGAGTAATAGTACTAGTAGAAGTAGTAGTGGCAGTTGTAGTAGTAGCTCTAGTAGTAGTAGTAGTAGTAGTAGCACTAGTAACAGTAGAAGTAGTAGCAGAAGTTGTAGTAGTAGTAGTAACAGTACAAGTAGAAGTAGTAAGTGTAGGAGTAGTACTAGTAGTAGTAGCAGTAGCAGTAGGAGCAACAGTTGCAGCCGCAGCAGTAGCATCAGCAGCAGTAGTAGTACGAGTAGTAGTAGTCATCGTAGTAGTAGTAGTAGCATTTGTTGCAATAGTTGTAGGACGTGTGTTTGGAGTAGTAGGAGTCATAGTAGTAGTAATAGTAGTAGTAGTAGCAGTGGTAGTTGGACTATTAGGATTAGTAGTAGTACTAATAGCAATAATCGTAATTGTATATAAAGGAGTATTAGTGACTTTAGGTCTACGAGTAGGAGGAGTAGTAGTAGTACTAGTAGCCGTAGTAGTAGTAGTAGTAGTAGTAGTAGTAATATTAGCTGTAGAAGTAGTTGTAGTTGTAGTAGTAGAAGTCATGGCAGTAGTTGTTGTTGTTGTTGTTGATATTGTTATTATAGGAGTAGTAATAGATGTAGTAGTAGTAGTAGTAGTAGTAGTTGTTGTTGTAGTAGTAGTAGTAGTAGTAATTGTAGCTGTAGTTATAGCGGGAGTTGGAGTAGTACTAATTGCGGTATTAGTAGCTGGAGTGGGGGCAGTAGTAGTAGTTGGACTTGTAGTAGCAGTAGGAATTGGAGTAGGGGTCATAGTAGTTGTAGTGGTAGTAGTAGGAGGAGTTATGGTAGTAGCAGTAGTAGGAGTAGGAGTAGGAAGGGTAATAGTAGTAGTAGTTATTGTTATTATTGTAGTAGTAGTAGTAGTAGCAGGGCTAGCAATAGTAGTAGCAGTTGTAGTAGAAGTAGTAGTAGTATTCATAGTATTATAGTAGTAGCAGTAGTGGATAGAGAAGTAGTAGTAGCAGTTGTACTGCTAGTAATGTAGTAGTATTCTTAGAAGTAGTAGTAGATGTAGTAGTAGTAGTAGTAGTAGTAGCAAGGTAGTAATAGGAGTAGTAGTAGGAGTGTTTGGAGTATAAGTATTGGTATGAGTAATAGTAGTAGCAGAAGGAGTAGTCCCAATAGCAGTAGTTGTAGCAACAGTAGGAGTAGTAGTAGTGGTGGTGGTGGTGGTAGTAGTAGCAGTAGTAGAAGTAGCAGTTGGGCAGTAGTGGTAGTAGGATTGCAGTTGGAGTGGTTGTTTAAGTAGCCGTAAGAGTAGTAGCAGTAGCCGCTATAGTAGCAGTAAGTATAGGAGTAGGGGTAGTAGTAGGAGTAGATGTTGGAGTTGGTTTATTAGTAGGAGTAGGAGTAGTAGCAGTAGCAATTGTACTAGTAGTAGAAGTAGTAGTAGTAGTAGTAGTAGTTGTTCTAGTAGTAGTAGTAGTAGTAGTACTAGTTATTGTAGTACTAGTAGCTATTGTAGTAGTAGTAGAAGTAGCAGTAATAGTAGCAGAAGTAATAGTTGTAATAGTAGTAGTAGTAGTAGTAGTAGTAGTAGTAGTAGTAGTAGTAGTAGTAGTAGTAGTAGTAGTAGTTGGAGTTCGAGCAGCAGTAGTAGTGGGAGTCAGAGAAGCACTAGGAGTTGGACTAGGAGTTGTAGCAGCAGTAGCAGTAGTTGTTGTAGTAGTAGTCGTGGCAATAGTAGTAGTAGTAGTAGTAATAGTGGTAGCAGTAGTACTAGTAATTTTAGTAGTAATTGTAGTAGTAGCAGTAGTTGTAGTTGTTGTAGTAGTAGCAGAAGTTTTATTAAAAGTAGTGGTAGTAGTAGTTGAAGTAGCAACAACAGTAGTAGCAGTAGTAGTTGTAGTCATAGCAATAGTAATTGTAGCAGTGGTAGTAGCAGAAATAGTGGTGGTGGTGGTGGTGGTAGTAGTAGTAGGCATAGTAGTGGTAGTAATAGTAGTAGTAGTAATTGTACTAGTTGTTGTAGTAGTCGTAGCACTAGTAGTAATAGTAGTTGTTGTAGTAGTAGTACTTGTTGTTGTTGTTATAGTTGTGGCAATAGTTGTAGAAGTAGACACAGCAGTAGCAGCACTAGTAGTACTAGTAGTAGTGGTAGCAAAAGCAGTTGTTCTAGTAGAAGTACCCATTGCAGTAGTAGTGCTAGTGGTTGTACTAGTAGCAGCAACAACAACAACAAGAGTAGCTTCAGTAGTAGTAGCAGCATCAGTAGTAGTAATAGTATTATTAGTTGTAGTGGTAGTAGTTGTAGTAGGAGTAGGAGTAGGAGTTGCAGTAGTAGTAGTAGTATTAGTTGCAACAATAGCAGTAGTAGTAGGAGAAGAAGTTGTAGCAGTAATGGCATTAGTCGCAGTAGTAATTGTAGTAGTAGTAGTGGTTTTCGTAGTGGTGTAGTAAGAGTAGCAGTTGTAGAAGTTGAGGTAGTAGTAGAAGTTGTACTTGCGGTAATGGTAGTAGTAGTAGTTGTTGTTGTAGTATTATTGGTAGTGGTCGAAGTAGTAGAAGTAGTTTTGTCAGAGTAGTTAGCAGGAGTTGTTGCAATTGTTGTAGTAGTAGGTGTAGTAGTAGTAGGAGTAGTAGTAGTAGAAGTAGTAGTAGTAATAGTAGTAGTAGTAGTAGTAGTAGTAGCAGTAGTAGTAAGAGGAGTTGTAGTAGTACAAGTCGTAGTAGTCGTAGTAAAAGTAATAATACGAGTAGTAGAAGTTGCGGTAGTAGCGGTAGTAGTAGTCGTAATAAAAGTAGTAGTAGTAATAGTAGTAGCGGTAGCAGTAGTAGCAGTCATAGTAAAAGTAGTAGTGGTAATTGTAGCAGAGGTAGCAGTAGTAGTAGCAGTAGTAAGAGAAATAGTAGTAGGAATAGTACTAGTAGTAGTGGTAGTAGCAATAACAATATTAGCAGTAGTATTAGAAGCAGTAGTACCAGTAGTCGGAGAAGTAGTATTAGTAGTAGTAGTAGCAGCAGTGGTATTTATAGTTGTTGTAATAGTAGTAATTGTAATAGGCGTAACAGTAGTAGTATAAGTAGTACTAATAGTAGGAGCTACAGTAGTAGTAGTAGTAGTTTTAATAGGGGTAGCAGTAGTTGCGACAGCAGCAGTAGTAGGAGCAGCAGTTGTAGTAGCAATAGTAGTAGTAAGAGTTGTTGCAATAGTAGTAGTAGTAGAAGTAGCAGTAGCAGTAGTATAAGAGGTAATTGTAGTAGTTGCAGCAGCAGTAGTAGCCGGTTAAATAATATGAGTAGTAGTAGAATTTGTCATAGTAGTAGTAGTAGTTTTAGTAGTAGTACAACAATATAAGTAGTAGTATAATTTGTCATAGTAGGTGTAGTAGTTGTAGTAGTTGTTGTAAGCGTAGCAATAGCAGTTGTTGAAGGAGAAGCAGTAGTAGCAGTACTAGTAGTAGCAGCAAAAGTTGCACAACAGTAGTAGTAGTAGTAGTACCAATATTTGTAGTACTACTAGTAGTGGTGGTGGTGGTGCCAGGAATAGTAGTTGTAGTAGTAGTAGTAAAGGTAGTAGTAGTTGTTATGGTACCAATAATAGTAGCAGTAGTAGTAGTAATAGTAGTACTAGTAGCTAAAGCAACAGTTGTAGCAGAAGTTGTAGTAGCAATTGTAGTTGTAGTAGCAGCTGTAGCCGTTGATGCAACAGTAGTAGTTGTAGTAGTAGTAGCAGTAGTAGTAGAAGTTATAGCAGTTGTAGCAAAAGTAGCAGTTGTTGTAGTAGTATCAGTAGTGGTAGTAGAAGTGGTGGTAATAGGAGTAGCAGTAGTTGTTGTAGCAGTCACAGCATTAGTTGGAATGGTAGCAGTAGTAGCTGCAGTTGTAGTTGTAGTTGTCATAGTAGTAGTTGTAGGAGTAGTAGTAGTAGTAGTAGTAGTAGTAGAAGTAGTAGTAGGAGGAGGAGGAGGAGTAGTAGTAGCAACAATAGTACTAGTAGCATTAGTAGTAGTAGCAGCAGTAGTAGTAGTAGTAGTAAGAGGAGACATAATAGAAGTAGCAGTAGATGTTGCAATAGTAGTAGTTGTAGTAGTAGTAGGAACAGCAGTTGCAGTAGTAGTAGCCGCAACAGAAATAGTATTAGTAGCAGTAGTAAGAGTAGTTGCAGTAGTAGTAGCAATAGTTGTTGTAAGAGTTGTGATAGTAGCAGAACTCGTACTAGTGGTAGTCGCGGCAGTTAGAGGAGGAGGAGTAGCAGTAGCAGTAACAGCGGCAACAACGGCAGTAGCAGTAGTAGTAGTAGTAGGCATAGTGGTAATAGGAGTAATATTATTTGTAGCAGTAGTAGTAGGCGTAGAGGTAATAGTAGTAGTATTATTTGTAGTAGTAGTAGTAATAGTAATGCAGGTAATAGTAGTGGTTGCTGTAAAAATAGTTGGAGCAGTTGTAGCAGTTGCAGTAGTAGTAGAAGTAGTAGTAGCAACAGTATAGTAGTAGCAGTAGTAGCAGAAGTAGCAGTAGTAGTGGCAAAAGTAGAAGTCGTACTAGTAGTAGTAGTAGGAGGAGGAGGAGGAGGAGTAGTAGTAGTAGCAGTTGTAGTAGTAACTCTAGCAGCAGTAGTAGTAGCAGTAGCACTAGCAATAGTAGTATTAGTAGCAGAAGTTAGAGTAGTAGCAGTAGCAGTACAAGTAGAAGTAGTAAGCGTAGGAGTAGTATTAGTTGCAATAGCTGTAGCAGTAGGAGCAATAGTTGCTATGATAGAAGTAGTAGTCGAAGTAGCAATGGCAGTAGTAGCAATAGTATTTGTATTAGTTGTTGTAGGAGTAGTAGTAGAAGTGGTAGCAGTAGCAGTAGTAGCAGTAGTAGTAGTTGCAATAGTAGTAGTTGCAATAGTAGTAGTTGTAGGAGTAGTCGCAGCATTTGTACTAGCATTTGTTTTTGTAGGATTATGAGTAGCAGTATTTTGTAGTTCTATTAGGAGTAGCAATAATAGTAGGTGTAGTAGTTGTAATAGTAGTAGTAGTATCAAGAGTAGTCATAGTCGTAGTAGCAATACTAGTAGTAGTCGTAGTTGTAGTAGTAGCAATACTAGTAGTAGTCATCGTTGTAGTACAAGTAGTAGTAATTGTAGTTGTAGTAGTAGTAGATGTAGTAGTAATTGTTGTCGTCGTAGTAATAGCAGCAGCAGCAGTAGTAGTAGAAGTAGTAGTAATAGTTGTAGTAGTAGTAGAATTAGTAGTAGTAGTACTAGTTGCTGTTGTTGTCGTAGTTGTTGTTGTTGTTGTAGAACTAGTAGTAATAGATGTTGTAGTAGTAGTAGTAGCGGCAATAGTAACGGCAGCAATAGCATTAGTTATTATTGTTGTAGTAGCAGTGGGATTCACTGTTGTAGTAGTAGTGGGATTCACAGTTGTGGTAGTACTAGAAGTAGAAAAAATAGTATGAGTGGTACTAGTAATTGTAATAGCAGTAGTCGTAGCAGTAATGGTAGTAATATTTGTCATAATAGTTGTTGTAGTAGCAGTATCAGTAGGAGCAGTACTTGTTGTTGTAGTAGAAATAGTATTAGTTGTAATAGTAGCTAAAGTACTAGTAGTAGTAGGAGAAGGAGTTGGAGTGGGAGTAGTAGTAGGAATAGTAGAAATTGGAATAGTGGTAGCAGTAGTAGCAGTTGTAGTAGTAGTAATAGTAGTAGTATTAGTAGTAGTAGTAGTAGTAGTAGTAGTAGTAGTAGTAATAGTAGTAGTAGTAGTAGTAGTAGTAGTAGTAGTAGTAGTAGTAGTAGTAGTAGCAGTAGTCGTAATTGGAGTCATAGTTGTTGGAGTAGCAGTAGTAATCGAAGTTCGAGTAGTAGTACTAGTAGCAGCAGTAGTAGTAGTGGTAGGATTAGATGTAGTAGCAGAAGGAGTAGTTGTCGAAGTAGTAGCAGCAGCAGTAGTTGTTGTTGTTGTAATAGTAGTGGTAATGGTGGTGGTAATAGTAGTAGTAGTAGCAGTAGCAGTAGTGGAAGGAGTTGTAGGTTTAGTAGCAATAGCAGTAGTAGTAGTAACAGGACTAGTAGGTGTAGTAGTTGTAGTAATAGTAATAGTTGTCGTAGAAGTAGTAGTAGTAGTAGTAGGAATAGTAGTTGTAGTTGTAGTAGTAGAAATAGTCGTAGTAGGAATAGTAGTATTATTAGTAGTAGTTGCAGTAGTTGTAGTAGTAGTTTTAGAAAAGCAGTAGCAGCAGTAGTAGTCATTTTAGAAAAAGCAGTAGCAGCAGTAGTAGTCATTTAGTATTAGCAGTTGTAGTAGTAGTAGTACAAGTTGGAGTACTAGTAATAGCAGTAGCAGTAGTAGTACTAGGAGTAGCTGTTGTAGGAGTGGTAGTTGTAGAAGTCATAGTAGTAGGAGTAGGAATAGTAGTAGGAGTAGTAGTTATAGTAATGGTAGTAGTAGTGGTAATAATAGTACTAGTAGTAGTTGTTGTAGGAGTAGTAGTAGCAGTAGCAGTAGTCGTAGAAGTAGTGGTAATTATATTAGTACTAGTAGTAGAAGTAGTAGTAGAAGCAGTAGTAGTAATAATATTGGTGGTGGAAGTAGTAGTAAGACTAGTAGTACTATGACTAGCAGTAGTAGTCATAGTAGGAGTAGCAGTAGAAGTAATAGTAGTAGCAGTAGCAGTAACTGTAATAGAAGTTGTAGTAGCAGTTGCAACAACAGCAGGATTAGAAGTAGCTGTAGTAGGAGTAGGAGTAGTAGTAGTAGCAAGAGTAGGAATAGGTGTAGAAATAATAATAATAGTAGAAGTAGAAGTAGAAGTATAAGTCGTAGTCGTAGTAGTTGGAGTAGGAGTTGTAGTAGTAGTTGGTGTAGGGATAGTAGTAGTAGTAGTATCACAAGTAGAAGTAGTAGTAGTAGTAGCAATTCTACTGCTGTGGCTACGACTACTACTGTTGCTACTACTACTACTACTACTAGAACCAATGCTATTGTTTCTACTACCACTGCTGCTGCTTCTTCTTATTTCGCTACAACTACTATTGCTACTATTATGGCTACTACTGTTGCTACTTCCACTACGACAACTACTACTGCTACTACTTCCACTACTACTGCTACTATTACTGCTACTACTAACGCAACAATTGCTACTGTTGCTACTTCCACTACTATTACTTATACAATTGCTACTACTGCTACTACTGTTCCTTCTATTACTACTATTACTACTACTGCTGCTACTACTGCTTATATAGCTACAGCTATTACTAATTCTTCTATTACTACAATTGATAATACTAGTGATACTACCACAAATACTTCTACTTCAACTGCTAATTCTCCTATAGCAACAACAACAACAACAACTTCTCCATCTCCTCCAACTATTATTATTGTTACCACAACTACTGCCACAACTACTGCTACTGCTACTACTACTACTACTCCTCCTCCTCCTTCTACTACTGCAACAACTGCTACTACCAAAACCACTACTACTATTGCTACTAAACCTACTACCATTACTACTGCTACTACTGTTAGTGCAACTGCTACAAATTCTGATACTACTACTATAGGTGGTACTACAAATACGACTATTGCTATTATAGCTACTGCCGCTACTACTACTTCTCCTACTACTAATACTTCTCCCATGACAACTACTACTATCACAACAACAACAACAACAACAACAACAACTACTACTACTACTACTACTACTCAGCTACTACTACAACTACAACTACTGCTAATAACAATAACACTATTACAACAACAACTATTACTATGACCAATACTACTATTATTCCCACTACCACTACTACTATTACTACTATTACTAATACTACTACAACTCCAAACACTTCGACTACTACTGCTGCTGCTGCTATTACAATTTTTGCTACTACTCCTACTATTGCTACTACTACTACTACTACAAATATTAATACTACTATTGATACTACTACTAATACCGTCACTAATACTAATAATACTACTGTTGCTGCTATTGCCGCTACCACAACAACAACAACAACTACTACTACTACTACTACTACTACTAGTACTACTTGAACAACTACTCCTACTTCTACTGCTACTTCTACTACTACTTTGACTACTACTACTAATACTACTACTACTACACCTATTAATACTATTACTAATACTACTGCTACTACTACTACTACTACTATAACTACTACAACAACTACTATTGCTACTATTACTAGTACTAGTACTCCTATCACTATCACTACAACCACACTACTACTACTATGACTACTACTGCTATTACAACTCCTACCACTTCTACTAGCACTGCTACTGCAACCACTACTCCAACAACTACAACTGCTACTACCGTTCCTACTACAACTCTTAATACTACTACTACTACTAGGCCTAGTCCAACTCCAACTACTACTACTACTACTACTACTACTACTACAACTACTCTGACTCCTACTACTGCAACTCCTACTTGCAATACTAATACTACTACAACAACTACTATTGCTATTACTAGCATTACTATTACAACTACTACTTCTAATACTACTACAACAACTACTTCTTCTATTACTACTACAACAACTACTCTTACAGCTACTGCTATTCCTACAATAACGGCTACTACTAACACATGCAACTATTACACCTACTACTTCCGTTACAACTACTATTGTTGCCGCTACTACTACTACTACTACTTCTACTACAACTACAAGTACTACTATTGCTACAACTCCAACTAATACTCCTACTACAACTCCTACTAGTACTACTACTACTACAATTACTATTATAGTTACTACTACTACTACTACTACTACTACTACTGTTGCTACTACTCCAGCTTCTACTACTACTACTACTACTACTTTCACTACTAATACTACTACTAATACTACTAGGAGTCAATCACTACTATTTCTACTGCTACTACTACTCCTACAACTACTCCTATTACTACTACCAATACAACTATTACTACTACTACTACTACTACTACTACTACTACTACTACTACTACTACTACTACTACTACTACTACTACTACTACGACTACAGCTAGTACAACAACAAGAACTACTACTACCACTCCTAGCATGGGTACTACTACTACTAACACTAACACCACTACTACTACTACTACGACTAGTACAACTACTACTCCTCCTCCTACCCCTACACCGACTGCCACAACTACTCTTACTAATAGTATTACAGCTACTGTTACTAATGCTACTACTGATCCTAATTCTCTTACTACTACTACTACTACTACTATTACTGCTACTACTACTCCTCCTACTACTATTACTACAACTCATAGCACTCCTACTACTACTATTGCTACTTCCATTACTGCAGCTACTTCTGCTACTACTGCTGCTGCTGCAGCTATAAATATTACTTCTACTACTACTCCTACTCCTACACCGAATGCCACTACTGCTTGTACTACAACTATTACTGCAATTGCTACTAATACTCCTAGTAATCCTAATTCTCCTCCTACTACTACTATTACTACTACTACTCCTTACACTCTTGTTCCCGCTACTACTACTACTACTACTAATGCTACTACTACTATTGTTGCTACTGCTGCTGCTACTGCTATTAATACAACTATTACTCCTACTACTAGTACTACTGCTACTACTACTACCACCACCACTAATACTACTACTACTACTACTACAACTACTACTACTCTTCTGCTACTATTGCTACTACTGCTACTCGTACTAATACTACCACTTCCACTTCTTATACAACTGCTACTACTACTAATCCAATTTCTACTACCAGTATTACTACCACTATTGCCATTGCTGCTGCTGCTGCTTGTACTAATACTGTAACTACTACAATTACTACTACTATTGTTCCTACTATTTCTACTAGTACCACTACTACAACTACTACTACTCCTCTTGCTACTACTATTACTACCACAACTACTTCTGCTACTATTGATACTAATACTGCCGATGCTACTCTCTGACTACTGCAACAACAACAATTATTACTACTATAGCTACTACACTATAACTACTATTGCTACTACTACTCCTCCTACAACTCCTGCTACTACTACTGCTAGTACTACTAATACTACTACCGCTACTACTACTACTACGACTACTACTACTCCTCCTGCTACTACTACTAGTAATACTACTACTACTGCTACTCCTACTTTGACTATTACTACTACTACTACTACTGCTACAACTACTACTACTACTTCTACTACCACTCCTACCACTACTACCACTAGTACTACAAGCCCAACTACTATAACTACTACAGCTACTACTACTACTTTTGCTACTACGAGTACTTATACCACTTCTAGTACTACTACTACCACCGCCACTACTACTACAACCACTACACCTGCTACTACAACTGCTACTCCTAGTACTACAGCTACTACAACATCGACTACTACTAATACTACTACTATGGCTCTTGCTCCTACTACTACTACTACCAATACAACTACTACTAGTAGTACTACTCCTACTGCTACTACTTCAACTATTACTACTATAATTACTACGTCTACGTACTACTATTGCTACTACTACTCCTACTACTACTACTTCTATTACTATAGCTGCTACTCCTACTCCTTTTTCTATTACCACTACTACTACTGCTGCTCCAACTCATACTACTACAATTACTACTACAACTACTACTACCCCTACTTCTGCAACTACTACTATGTCTACTACTCCTACTAACACTTCACCCACTAGTAGAAGTTGTAGTAATAGAAGTAGTTATAGGAGCAGTAGTAGGAGTTGGTGTTGTTGTAGTAGTAGTAATACTAGTAATAGTAGCAATGGTAGTAGTTGTAGTAATCGTACTAATACTAGTAGTAGTTGAAATGGTAGTAGTAGCTATAATAGTAGTCATAGTAGCTTCTCCGATGAATACTACACTATTCTTCCTTCTAATACTACTACTGCTATTGCTACTATGACTATGGCTAGTGGTAGCAAAAGCTATTGAAGTAGTAGTAGTACTAGTTGTAGTAGCAATAGAAATTAAAGTAGTAGAAGCAGTAGCTATAGTAAGACTAGTAGCTATAGCATTTGTAGTAGCGGTAGCTGAAGTAGTAGTAGTAGTTGTATTTGTAGTAATTATTGTAGTAGTAGCAGCAGTGGCAATAGTAGTAGTAGTAATAGTAGTAGCAAATGTGGTAGCAACAATACTAGTAGTAGTAGTAGATGTTGTCACAGTAGTAGTTGTAGTAGCAGAAGTAGTAGCAGTAGTAGCTACAATAGTAGTAGTTGTAGTAGTTGTAGTTGTAGAAGAAGTAGTAGGAATAGTGGTATTATTAGCAACAGTAGCTAGAGCAGCAGCAGCAGTAGCACTTGTTCAAGTAGTATTAGTCGTAGTAGTAGCACTAGTAGTTATAGTAGTAGCAGTAGTAGTAGTAGTCGTAGTAGTAGTTATAGTAGTAGTAATAGTAGTAGTAGTAATAGCCATATTAGTAACTGCAACCACAATAACAATTGTAGAAGTTGAAGTGGCAACAGTAGCTGTTGTAGTAGTAGTAGCAATAGGAGGAGGAGGAGTAGTAGTAGTAATAGTCGCAATTGTATCAACAACAATAGTAGTAGTAGTAGCAGCAGTTGTAGCAGTAACAATAGTTGTAGTACTAGTGGTAGTAGTACTCCTACCAGCAGCAGCAGTAGTAGTAGTAGAAGTAGAAGTAGTAGTAGTAGTAGTTGTTGATGTTGTTCTAGTAGTAGTTTTAGTTGTAGTAGTGGTTGTACTAGTGGGAGTAGTAGTAGGAATATGTATAGGAGACGAAATAGTAGTTGGAGTAGTAGTACTAGTAGTAGTAGCAATGGGAGTAGTAATAGTAGTCATAGTAACTATAGTAGGAGTAGCAACAATGATATTAGAAGTCATAGTATTGGTAGTAGTAGTTGTAGTAGCAGTAGGAGTAGTAGTAGTTGTTGTTCTTGATCTTGCAGGTAGTAGTAGCCGCAGTAGTAATAGTATTAGCTTAGAGTAGTAGTTGTAGTAGTGGTAGTAGTAGTCATAGTAGTACTAGTAGGAGTAGTAGTACTAGTCGTAGTAATAGTTGTAGTAGTAGAAATAGTAGTGGTACTAGTAGTAGGAGTATTACTTATAGTAGTAGTAGCATTAGCAGCAGCAGTAGTAGTATAGTAGTAGTAGTACTTGTAGTAGTAAGAGTAGTAGTAATAGCAATAGCAGGAGCAGTAGTGGTAATGCTAGTTGTAGTAGTAATCGAAGTTGCAATTGTAGTAGTAGTGGTAGTGGTAGTCGTAGTAGTACTAGTAGTAGTTGTACTAGTAGTAGAAGTAGTAGTTGTAATAGTAGTAGTAGTAGTAGTTATTGTTGTTGTTGTTGTTGTTATTGTTGTTGTACTTTTTGTCGTTATTGTTTGTTGTAATTGTAGTAGTAGTAGTATTAGTAGCAGTAGTAGCAGTAGCTGAAGTAGTTGTAGCAGTATAGTAGTAGTAGAAGCAGTAGAAGTAGTAGTAATGGTAGTAATAGTAGTAATAGTAGTAGTAGTAGTAGTAGTAGTAGTAGTACTAGTAGTTGCAGTAGCAGTAGTAGCAGTTGTAGAAGCAGTAGCAGTAGCAGCAGCAACAGTTGTAGTGGGAGTAGTAGTAGTAGTAGCAGAAGTAGTAGTTGGAGGAGTAGTAGAAGTAGGAAAAGGAATAATTGTAGTGGTTATAGAAGTAGTGGTAGAAGCAGCAGTAGTACTTGTAGTTGTTGTTGTAGTAGTAGTAGCAATAGGAGTAGTTGTAGCAGTAGTAGTAATAGTAGTAGTATTAGTAGTAGTAATTGTCATAGTTGTCGTATTAGTAGTGTATTGTAGTAGTATCATGAGTAGTAGTAGTAGTTGTAGTAGTAGTAGTAGTAGTAATAGTAGTAGCAGTAGCAATAGAAGTAGTAGTACCAGGAGTAGTTGTCATAGCAATTCGAGTAGTCATAGTAGTTGCAGCAATAGTAGTAGTAGTAGTGGTAGTCGCAACAAACGTAGTATGTGTTATAGTAGTAGTAGCAGTAATACTAGTAGTACTAGTAGTACTAGTAGTAGCAGTAGAAGTGGTAGTAGTATCAATAGTAGCAGTACTAGTAGTAGGAGGAGGAGTAGTAATATTAGTAGCAATAGTACAAGTTGTAGTAGGAGGAGTAGTACTAGTAGCAATAGTAGAAGTTGTAGTAGGAGGAGTAATAGTTGTAGTAACAATATTAGTAGTAGTAGTACAAGTAGGAGTGGTAGTAGTAGTAGTAGTAGCAGAAATTGCAGCAATAGTAGTAGTCATAGTGGTAGTAGTAGAAGTAGTAGTAGTAGCAGTAGTAGAAGTAATAGCGGTAGTAGTGGTAGTTGGAGTAGTCGTAGAAGTAGAAGTAGTAGTAGAAGTAGTAGTAGTTGCTGTAGTAGTAGGAGTAGTAGTAGTCACAATAGTACAAGTCGTAGTACTAGTGGTAGTTGTTGTTGTTGTATTAGTAATAGTAATAATAGTAGTTGTTGTAGTAGTAGTGTAGTAGTAGTAGCTGTAGTAGTAGCAGTAGAAGTAGTCGCAATAGTATTAGTTATAGTTGTTGTAGTAGAAGTAGTAGTAGTAGTACCAATTGTAGTCGTATAGAAGCAGTAGTAGTAACAGTAGTAGCAATAGTAGTAGAAGTGTTCATAGTAGCAGAAGTAGTAGCAGTAATAAGAGAAGTTGTAGTAGTAGTAGGTGTAGTTGTAGAAGGAGTTGTACTAGTAATAGTAGTAGTAGTAGTTATTATTGTTGTAGTCGTAGTAGTAGTCATAGTAGTAGTAGGACTAGTAGTAGTAGTAGTAGTAATTACAGCAGAAGTAGTAGTAGTAGTAGTAGTAGTAGTATTTGTAGTAGTAGGAGTGGCTATAGTAGCAATAGTAGGAGTAATAGTAGTAGCAACAATAGTAATAGTAGTTGTAGATGTAGTAGTAGTAGTAGTTGTTATTGTTGTTATAGTAGTATTATTTAATGCAGTAGTATTAGTAGCAGTAGAAGTAGTAAATAGTAGTTGGTGTAGTAGTAGTAGTCGTAGTAGTAGGAGTAGTAGTAGTTGCAATACTAGAAGTTGTAGTAGTAGTAGTAGTTGTAGTGTTAGTAATAGTAATAGCGGTAGTCGTCGGAGTAGTAGTAGTGGTAGTAGTAATTATTGTTGTAGTAGTATAGTAGTATTAGTCGTTTTAGTTGTAGTAGAGATAGTAGCAATAGCAGTAGTAGTAGTACTATTAGTTGTAGTTGTTGCAGTAGAAGTAGTAGTAGCCGGAGTCATTGTGGAAGTTGTACGAGTTAGTCATATTAGTAGTTGCAATAGTAGTAACAGTAGTGTTAGTAGTAGTAGTGGTAGTGGTAGCAGAAGTAGTAGCAGTAACTGGAGATGTTGTTGTAGTGGTAGTTGTAGAAGTAGTAGACATAGTAGTAGCTGTAGTAGTAATATTAGCAGGAGTAGTAGTAGATGTAGTTGTAGTAGTTGTAGTAGTAATAGATGTATTAGTTGTAGTAGTAGTAGCAGTAGTGGCAATAGTAGTGGTAGTAGTAGGAGGAGGACGGGAGCACAAGTCGTAGCAGCAGTGGTAGTAGTAGTACTAGTAGTAGTAGAAGTAGCTATTGAAGTAGTACTGTCACTAATAGTAGTAAGGCTAATAGTGGTAGTAATCGTAATAGTAGTCGTACTAGTAGTACTAGTAGTACTAGTAATAGTAGAAGCAGTAGTAGCAATAGTAGTATTTGTTATACTAGTAGCTGTAGTAGTTCTAGTTGTAGCAATAGTAGTAGCATAAATAGTAGTACTATTTGTAGGAGAAGTATAAGGAATCGTAGTATTAGTAGCAGCAGTAGCAGCTGTTGTAGTACTAGTAGTAGTAGTCTTAGTAGTAGTAGCAGCAACAACAACAATAGTAGTAGTAATAGTTGTGGTGGTAGTAGTAGTACTAGCAACAGTAATAGTAGAAATTGTTGTTGCAGTAGTAGTAGTTGTAGCAGTTGTAGTAGCAGTAGTATCCGCAATTGTTGTAGTTGTTGTAGTAGAAGTAGTAGTAGTAGTAATTGCAGTAGTAGCAGTAGTAGTAGTAGCTATAGTAGTTGCAGTAGTAGTAGTAGTAGTCGTAGTTGGTGTAGTAATAGTTACAGTAATAGTAGTTGGTGTAGTAGTGTAGTATTAGTAGTTGTAGTCATAGAAGTAGAGGTAGTAGCAGTAGCAGTAGTCGCAGTAGTAGTTGTTGTTGTTGTAAATATAGAAGTAGTAGTTGTAGTAATCATAGTCGTAGCAGTAGCAACATTAATAGTAGTAGTAGTTGCAGTCATAGTTGTGGCTGTAGTCGCCGAAGTAGTAGTAGTAGTAGTTATTGATGTAGTTGTAGAACTATTAGTAGCAGTAGTAGCAAAAATAGTAGTACTAGTAGTAATAGTATTGGTAGTAATACTAGTAGCAGCAGCAGTAGTAATAGCAGTAGTAGTATTAGTTGAAGTAGCTGTAGTTATAGTAACAGAAGTTGTAGTAGCTGTAGGATTAGTAAGACTAGTAGTAGTAGTCGTGGTAGTAGCAGCAGCAGCAGTAGTACTAATTGTAGTAGTAGTAGTAGTAAGACTAGTAGTAGTAGTAGTAGTAGTAGTAGTAGTAGTAGTAGTAGTAGTAGTAGTAGTAGTAGTAGTAGTAGTAGTAGTAGTAGTAGTAGTAGCAGTAGCTGCAACAGTAGTCGCAGTCGCAGTAGTAGTAGCATGAGTAGTAGCGATAGCACTAGAAGTAGCAGAAGTAGTTATAGTAGTTGCAGTAGTATTAGTAGTAGTAGTAGTAGCGTTAGCAGTTAAAGCAATAGTGGCAGTAGTAGTAGTAACGGTAGTAGCAGTAGTAGTAACAGTAGCGGTAGTAGTAGTGAGAGTAGTAGCAGTTGTAGGAGTAGTAGTTGTTGTAGTAGTGTTAGTAGTAGTTGTTGTTGTAGTAGTAGCAATAGCGGCTATAGTAGTAGATGTAATTGTAGTTGTAGTAGCAGTGGTGGCAATAGTAGTAGCAGTAGTTTTTGTAGTAGCAAAAATAGAAAAAGTAGAAGTAGTTGCAATAGTAGTAGTAGCATGGGAAGTAGTAGGAGTAAGAGTGTTAGTAGAAGCAGTAGCACCAGCAGCAACAGTAGTAGTAGTAGTACTAGTTGTAGTAGTTGTTGAAGTACTAGCAGTAGTAGCAGCAGTAGCAGTAGTTGTAGAAGTAATAGTAGTGGAAATAGGAGTAGTCGTAGTAGCTATATTAGTAGCAGCAGCAGCAACAGCAACAGTAGTGATAGTAGCTGTAGCAGTAGTAGTAGTAGTAGTAGGAGTAATAGTAGTAGAAATAAGAGTAGTCATAGTAGCTGTATTAGTAGCAACAACAGCAATAATAGTTGTAGTAGCCATAGCAGTAGTAGCAGTCATTGTAGTACGAGTAATATTAATAGAAATAGGAGTAGTAGAAGTAGTAGTAGTTGTAATAATTGTCACAATAGTAGCAGCAACAACATTAGTAGCTGTAGTAGCGGCAGTAGTAGTAGTAGTAGTCGTAATTGTCGCAATAGGAGCAGTATCAACAGCTATAGTTTTACTAGCAGTAGTAGTAGTAGTTGCAGTACTAGTAGTAGCAATAGCAGTAGTAGTGGTAGTAGTGCTACAAGTAGTAGTAGTGGTCATAGAAGTAGAAATAGTAGTAGTAGTAGTCATAGTAGTAGTTGTTGTAGAAGTTGTAGTTGTAGTAGTTGTTGTTGTTATAGTACTGGGAGTTGTAGTAGGAATACATGTAGGAGAAGGAATAGTAGTAGGAGTAGTAGTAGTAGTAGTAGGAGTAGTAATAGTAGTAGCAGTAGGAGTAGCATTTGTGGTAGTAGAAGTCATAGAAGCAGCAGTAGCAGGATTAGTAGTTGGAGTAGTAGTAGTAGTAGTAGTAGCAGTTGGAGTAATAGTTGTTATTGTTGTTGTAGTAGTAGTACTAGTTGTTGCAAAAGTAACAGTAGTACTTGAAGTAGTAGTAGTTGTTCTAGTAGTAGTTGTTGTTGTTGTTGCGGTAGTAGTACTATTAGAAATAGTAGTAGTGGTAAAAGTCGAAGTAGTTGTAGCAGCAGTAGTAGTAGGAGGAGGAGGAGGAGTAGGTGTTGGAGTAGCAGTAGTAGTTGGACCAGTAGTAGTACTACTACTACTACTACGAGTTCTAGTTGTAGTAGTGAAAGTAGTAGTATTAGGAGCAACAGTTGTAGTAGCAGTAGTGGCTGTAAGAATAGGAGTAGTAGTAGTAGTTTGAGTAGTAGCATTTGTAGTAGTAGTAGTTGTTGTAGTAATTGGAGTAGTAGTATAAGCAGCAACAGAAGTCGTACTAGTAGTAGTAGAGGTAGTAGTAGTTGTTGTTGTTGTAGTAGTAGTAGTGGTAGCCGTAGCACCAGTAGTAGTAGTAGCAATGGTAGTTGTAGTAGCAGTAGGTGGAGGAGTAGTAGAAGTGGTAGTAGTAGTAGTTGTTGTAGTAGTAGGAGTATTAGTAGCAGTTGTAGTAGAAGTAGTAGCAGTAGGAGTGGTAGTAGTAGTAGTAGTAATAGCTGTAGTAGTAGTAGGAGTAGTAGCATGAGGAGTAGGATTAGTAGTAGTTTTAGTAGTAGTAGGAGTACTTGTAGCAATAGTAGTTGTAGCAGCAGTAGTACTAGCTGTAGTAGTAGAAGTAGTAGTATTAGCAATAGTAGTAGTTGTTGTTATACTAGTAGTAGTTGTGGTAGTAGTATTAGTAGTTGTAATTGTAGCACTTGTTGGAGTAGTTGCGGTGCTAGTAGTAGTAGTTGTAGTTGTAGTGCACTATTACTAGCAATAGCAGCTATTGGAGTATTAGTAGCGGTAGTAGAAATAGTAGTAGTGGCAGTAGTAGTCATAGTAGGAGTAGTAGTAGTAGCAATCGTAGTAGTTGTAGTAGTAGAAGTTGTAGTAGTAGCAGTAGCAGTAGCAATCGGAGTAGTTGTAGTAGTAGTTGTAGTAGTAGTAGTAGCAGCAGCAGCAGTAGTAGCAATAGAAGTTGCAATAGTAGTAGTAGTAGTTATTGTTGTAGTAGCGGTAGAAGTAGTATTAGTCGCAGTAGTAGCAGCAGCAGTAGTAGTAGAAGTGATAGTATTAGCAATAGTAGTAGTTGTAATAGTAGTAGTAGTAGTAGCAGCGGGAAAATTCCTACTACTAATCCTATTCCTACTTGTGCTACTACTACTACTACTGTTGCTCCTAGTACTATTACTGCCACTTCTACTCCTACTACTACTTCTACTTCCACTGCTACTATTACTACTACTATTATTAGTACTTCTACACCTCTTCCTGCTCTTGCTACTACTAGTACTACTCCTACCCCTACTACAGCTACTCCTAACCTTAATGTTGCTACTGTTGCAACTACAACTTTTGCTATTGCTACAGCTGCCACGTCTACTACTACTCCTACTACTACAAATAATATTACTACTACTACCGCTAGTCTTAATACTACTTGTCTTACTACTGCTCCCACTACAACAACGACGATAACTACTACTGCTACGTACTACTGCTGCTGCTACGATTGCGAGTACTACAATTGACACAACTGCTACTACAACTATGAATACTACTACTACTCTTCTGCTTCTACTACTACTACTACTAATGCTAACACAACTACAACTACTTCTATGACTACTGCTCCTACTTCTGCTGCTGCTGCTGCTACTACTACTACTACTACTATCCCTACTATTGCTACTACTACTGTTACTATTACTACTACTACCATTGTAACTACTACTACTACTACTACTACAACTACTCCTATTCCTATTTCTACTCCTACTATTGCTACTACAACTACTCCTACAACTACTACTCCTACTACTTCAACTACAATAGCTATTACTACTCCTACACCAACTCATACTACAACTACTACAAAAACTAATTCTAATATTACTACTACTGCTACTACTACTACAACTCCAACTCGTACTACTGCTGTTGCTACTACTACTACGACAACAACAACTACTACTAATACTACTATTACAACAACAATAAGAACTACTCCTACTACAACTACAACTATTACTCCTACTGCTACTGCTCCTACAACTACTACAACAACTGTAACTACTACAACTACTACAACTACTAGTACTGTTACTACTACTACTGCTACCACTATTACTACTATAACTCCTTCCGCTATTGCTACTACTACTAATTGTACTACACCCATTACAACCACTACTACTACTACTACTAACGCAACTAGTAGTGATGCTGCTACTACTACTACTAATTCCACTACTAGTACTACTGCAATTACTACTACTCCTTTAGCTATGGCTACTACTACAACTACTACTACTACTACTACTACTATGACTAATACTACTACTGCAAGTATTCCTGCTACTCCTACTACTACTACTACTACTACTACTACTACTACTACTACTACTACTACTACAATTACAAGTACTACTACTACTACTACTACTACTACGATTAATACTACTACTACAACAACAACAACAACTACTACTATTTCTTCCACTACTGTTACTACTACTATTACTACTAGTACAACAACTACTACTATTACTATTACTACTACTACTACTACCGCTGCTGCTACTACTACTACTACTAGTACAACTGCTACTATTACTACTACTACTATTGCTGCTGCTACTACTACTAATACTAATACTACTACTACTACTACTACTACTACTACTACTACTACTACTACTACTACTAATACTAACAATCCTACAACTTCTACTACTGCTACTACTACTATTACTACTGCTGCTGCTGCTACTACTACTACTACTACTACTACTACTGTTGTTGCTGCTACTACTACTACTACTACTACTACTACTATGACTACTACTACATTGCAAGTAGTATAACTGCTACTACTACTACTCCTTCCACTACAGCTAATGCTGCTACTACTATGAATACTACTACAACTACTACTTCTACTAATGTTTTTGTTGTTACTGCTACTACAACTACTGCTACTTTTGCTACCACTACTTCTACGACTCCCATTCCAACTCCTACAACTACAGCTCAACTATTACTATTACCACTATTGCTACTACTACTGCTTCTATTACCATTACTTCCACAACGACTACACCTACTGCTACTCCTACAACAACAACTACTACTACTACGACTGCTACTACCACTACTACAACTACTACTCTTACTACTGTTACAACTACTATACTACTACTAGAATTACTAGTACTCCTACAACTACTACAATACTACTATGCCTACAGCAACTACTACTGCTCTTACTACTATAATTACTACTACCAATGCTACTACTACTCCTACGACTACTACTACAACTCCATCTTCTACTACTACTGCTCCTACTACTATGACTATTAATACTACTACTACATTTGCTACAATTTTTCCTACTACAACTACTAATACTGCTACTACTACAACTCCTACTATTGTCCTACAACTTCTACTACTACTACTACTACTACTACTATTGCTGCTACAACTACTACTACAGCTAATACTACTAATGCTACTACTGTTGCTATTACTACTAATACTATGACTACTACTTCTACGACTATTACTTCTACTACTATGACTACTACTACTACTACTATTATTACTACTACTACTACTACTACTATTACTGCTACTACTACTACAACAACAACAACTACAACTACTCCAGTTGCTACTACTGGTATGACTATTACAACAACTACTATTGCTACTGCAGTCGCTGTGGCAGCTACTAGTAGTAGTTGCAGTAATAGTAGTAGTCATAGAAGTAATAGTAGTAGTAGTTGCAGTAGGAGTAGCAGTAGTAACAGAAGTAGTAAATATAGTAGTGGTTGTAATATTAGTAGTACTTGTAGCCACAGTTGTAGTAGTAGTAGGAGTAGTAGTAGTAATAGTTACAGTTGTAGTCGTCTTAGTAGAAGTAGGAGCAGTAGTAGTAAAAGATGTAGTAGTAGCACTAGTAGCTACAGCAATAGTAGCAGCAACAGCAGTAGCAGTAGTAAAGTATCATTAGTAGTAGTAGTAGTAGTAGTAGCAGTAGTAGCAATAGTAGTATTAGTAGTAGTAGTAGTAGTAGTAGCAATAGTAGTATTAGTAGTAGTAGCAGTAGTAGTCAAAGTAGTAGTAATTGTGGAAGTAGCCATAGTAATTATAGTAAAAGTAGTAGCAATGTTGTAGCAGTAGTAGCAGCAGCAGTAGTCGTAGTAGCAAGAAAAGTAGTAGTAGTTGATGTAGTAGTAGTACTATTATTAGCAACAATAATAGTAGCAGTTGTATTAGTAGCTGCAATGGTGGTAGTAGTGGTAACAGTGGTAGTAGCAGTAGTAGTAGTACTTGTAGTAGCAACAACAGAAGTAGCAGCTGCAGTAGTAGTAGGAGTAGCAGTAGTATTGGCAATAGTAGTTACAGTAATAGAGTAGTAGTAGAAGTAGTTGCAGCAGCAGCAACAACAATAGTAGTAGTTGTTGTTGTTATTGTTGTAGTAGTAAGACTATTAGTCGTAGTAGCAATAGTAGCATTATTAACAGTTGTAGCTATAGTGGTAGTAGTACTAGCAGCAGCTGTAGTAGCAGTACTAATAGTAGTAGTAGAAGTAGTAATAATATTTGCAACAGTTGTAGTCGTAGTAATAGTAATAGCAGTAGTAGTAAAAATAGTTACAGCAGTAGTCGTAGCAATAGTAGTAGAAGTAGTCGCAGCAGCAACAACAACAACAATAGTAGTAGTGGTAATAGTGCGATAGTAGTAGCAGCAGTAGTAGTAGTAATAGTAGTAGTAGTAGTTGTTGTTGTTGTAGTAATAGTAGTAGAAGTAGTTGTAGTAGGAGTAGTAGTAAGACTATTAGTCGTAGTAGCAATAGCAGCATTATTAGCAGTAGTGGCCGTAGTGATAGTAGTACTAGCACCAGCTGTAGTAGCCGTAGTAATAGTATTAGTAGTAGAAATAGAAGTAGCAGCAGTTGTAGCAGCAGTAGCAGTAGTAGCAGCAGTAGTAGCAATGGTAGTAGTAATAGCAATAGTAGTAGTAGTACCAGCTATAGTAGTAGTGGCAGTTTGTTAATTAGTAGAAGTAGTAGTACTAGTAGTAGTAATAGTAGTGATAGGAGTAGTTGTAGTAGTAGAAGTAGCAGATATAGTAGCAACTGTAGAAGTAGTATTAGTAGTAGTAGCAGTAGTATCAATAGTAGTTATTGTTGTAGTATTAGAAGTTGTAATAGTACAGTGGAAATAGTAGCAGTAGTAGTAGTTATTGTATTAGTTGTAGTACTAGTAGCAGTAGCTGTAGTAGTAGTAGTAAAAATAGCAGTTGTAGTTGTAGTTGTAGCAATTATAGTAGTCGCAGTAGTCACTGTAGTAGTAGTAGTAATAGTAGCTATGATAGTAGAAGTTGTAGTAGTAGTAGTAGTATTAGCAGCAATAGTAGCTAGAGTAGTAGTAGCATTTGTGGCAGTAGTTTTAGTAGTAGTACTAGTAGTACCAGTAGCAGTCATGGTAGTAGTTGTGGTAGCAGTAGTAGTGTTTTTTTTGAGGAGGAGCATCTGTTGCAGCAGCAACTATAGTAGTACTACCACTATTGCAATGACCACTACTAGTACTACCACTAATACTTCTACAAGTACTACTACTAGTACTACCACTATTGCAATGACCACTGTGACTATTACTACTACTACTACTACCACCACAACAATAGCAACTACTACTACTGCTGCTACTAATATGCCTACCACGATTACTACTTTTCCTACGACTATTACTGCTGCAACTACTTCTTTTACTATAGCTACTACTGCCCCTACTAATCCTACTTCTGCAACTACTACAGTTGCTACTACTAGTATTACTACTAATACCACTACTACTACAACAACTACTACTACTACTTTTGCAACTACATCTACGATTGCTATTATTACTACTTCTGCGAATACTGCTACTATAGCTAACACTTCTATGACTGTTGGTATTATTATTACTACTACTCCTCCTTCTCCTACTATTGCTACTGCTGCTACTACTACTACAAGTTTTACCGATGCTGCTCCAATGACTGTTACTACCACTCCTGCTGCTACTACTACTATTGTCGCTACTATTTTTGCTACTATAGCTACTACTACTACTTCTCCAACTACTAGTTCTTCTACTACTACTACCTCGACTGCTGTTGTTGTTGCTACTACTATTACTACCATGACAACAACAACAACTACTGCTTCAACTACTGTTACTACTACTACAACAACAACAACTACTACTACTACTACTGCTACTAATACTACTACTGCTACTGCTGCTGCTATTATTACTAGTAGTAGTGCTACTGCCACTACTACTATAGCTGCTACAGCTGCTGCTACTACTATAGCTACCACTAGTGCCATACTACTCCTCCTGCTGCTACTTCTACTACTACTATTGCTACTAATACCACTTCTACTATTACTACTACTACTATTACCACTACTTATCCTACTACCTCTACCACTAGTACCACTACTCCTCCTCCAGCTAATACAATTATTGTGACTAATACTGCCTCTACTACTACAGCTATTATTGTTGCTGCTACAACTATTGCTACTACTGCTGCTGCAACTACATTACCGTTACTACTAATATAACTATTGCTGCTGTTGCTGTAGCCGCTACTATTGTTGCTACCACTACTACAACTACTACTATACCTACTTCTTCTCCTACTACTATACATACTTCTTCTCCTACTGCTACAACAGCTACTACTACCTCTACAGCGGGTACTACTACTACTTCTCCTACTAATACTACTACT
>RXID01014990.1:0-15203 GCA_005019695.1 Trichopus zeylanicus subsp. travancoricus
TCAAATATTTCTTCTTAGAACATATTGATTTGATCCCATAAGCGGGACCACCACCCAATAGCATGTTGCCACCAGAAGTAGAACCTCGTATTTCTTCCAGAGAATCTCCTAATTGTTCTAGAGCAACTAGAAAGAGATTCTTTAACCAAAAAGAATTCAGTTCAGATGTAGGATACCTATATAGAAGTTTTTGCAACTCAATCATGTATGATGGAATCATCAAAGATTTGATTTTTTCTAACTCTGTTTGTAGCTCACTAGAGGCTCAGAAAATAAAGAGAAGATGTATACGAACGAGATATCCGGCAACAAGAAGAAAGAGAAGGATTGAATAGAGCAACTCCTGAGCATTTGTTGATCTCAGATGTGTCCATATCAATAGAACGGGTGACTCATTATTTTGAGGAATCATTTCTTCGGACAGAAGAAGAAGATTCGGTAAACACTTACTCAAAATCTCACTTATCAGAGTCCATTGTGAAAGAATCGCCCATAATTTTTTATGAGGAATAGGCCATGATATATCTGATCCATGCATAATATCATGAAAAATGGATACAAATTTTTTACTGCTACTTATACTTAATATTGGCAATGGGTCTGAAAAAGTATCTAAAATGGTGAAATTTAGATATTTGCACCCGGTCGAAGTAAGGAGCCATGGCATATATGTTTGGAACAAATTCCATTTTGAGAGATTTAGAAAACCACTATCTCATTGGAAGGTTCTATACATCTGCCCTTTCTCAATGCACTTCTTTAGACAAAGACTCTGTTTTTTCCTCTTTCCAGATGGTAAATATTTCTCAGAACATGGAGCATGAATCAAACCCATGTTTGAATTGAAACTAAGATACTGATGCAAGTTCTTCCCTTTTGAATCAGATAAATTTGTATCTGAAAGAGGCTGACAATAGGTTCTTTCAAAATTGGCTATTTGTTCCTCTATTAGAGGTGTTGCAGAAATGTCTGTCATCAAATAAATAGCTCTATGAATGAATGGATCAGATCAAATTGGAAAATGGAAAGATTTGTACAATTTATACGTTTCATCACCACTTTGTGGAAAATTGTTAGGCATGAATATGTTAGATACCTGTGACTCGATTGGTGAAGTAGTCTCTCTCTCCAAAAAAATGTTTTTTTTACCAACGTACAAAGAAACTATTTTGTTGCAAGTGAACAAGATATTGAGGAATTTTCCATATGTAAGATCATAATTATGGATACAGGTCTTTTCCACATAAAAAGGGAATCTATTGTTACAATAGAACCAGAAGTGATGTGGATCATTAAAGAATCGAAGTTGATTTGCTTTATAAAAAGAAGATATCAATGAACTTCTATGAAATCATTTCACGGTATTCAACCAATCATCTCGATCATGGGCTATTATTGAGAAATAGAAATCAATGTTATCAAAGGATTTCCTATGATTATTTCTAGTATGGAATGAGTCAATCATCCACTTTGATATCTTTTTGAACAAAAATGGTAATATTGTTCCTCCATTGATCAAGAATTTTGGTCTTTGGGAAGTATCATGATCATCCAATAAGAAGGGTTTCGTTTTATTCAAATGAATGATTTGAACACCTATTGATTCTAACAACTGATTGCAGAGTTGATCATTTGGACCTTTCAATTCATAGATGTGGATCTCAGACCTATGAATGGGTATATCCTCGATACTCACAAAAGAAAAAGGGAAGTGACTTGGACAAAAAGAGAAGTGACTTAAACAAAAAGAAATCGAAGTAACTTAGACAAATCTTGTTTGTTGATAGCATCAGACCAATCAATCGAATATTGATTAATACGTAATTGATCAAACACTACTTGAAAGTGGTTCTTCTATTTAGAAATGAAATGTTCCAAATGTTCCTAGAAATTATTGCTCTCATTTGACCATTTGTATCTGTATGCATCAGGATCCCGATTCATTGATCTCTCAGTTCGAGAAATAACAGGATCAAACCTTTTACTCTTTTTCAAATTCAATAAATGTTGGTTGATAATATATTTCATTATAGTTATATGATTCAGAGTATCATTTTCTATTTGATCCCTTTGAATTCCATATTGGAAGTTGCGATTGGATCTATTCATTAAAAAGAATCGATTCAATACATTTCTTATGCACCCATAGGTTCTATATTGGATTTGAATCCGATCTCGGATCAATCTATATTGATTGACTGCCTCCATTATGTTGTTGCTAGCAAATACCGGTGTTTTTAGTTTTGGATCTTCTAAATCATTCTCACAGTAGATCTAGACTGATTTTTTTTCTGATCCTTCGATAAAATGATTCATTCTCTTCATGAAAAAGAGGAGGGAGAACCAATAAAGATTTCATTTTTGATTTTGTTTCATCTATAGAGTTGAATACCTCATTCAAGATTTTTTTTTGCATCGAATCCATAGGAATCAATAGAAAAGGCAAATCCCCTATGATACACCAGATCCAGCTCGGTTATTGATAGAGTGAATAGATCTGTCATTTCTTGAAATCTCTCTTCTGATTCAAAATCATGGTGTAATGTGTATCCCCCTTTGTTCTGGTAATGCAATAGATGCAATAAATCCAAAAATGGATTTTTGTTCAAGAATGAAATCTTATTGGAACTGTCTATATCTGGTTCATCCTTCGGAACCAAATCACATTCCGGATCTGATGAAATAGGATGAATTGAGATAGTATTTTGTAAATACATAATTATATTGAATATATCAACCATTTATTTATTTTCTGATCACTTGGAAGGGACAAAAGAAACATCTTGTTTTTTCTTCAAAAATTTTTGATCTCCAGTGGACCTCTCAGTAGGATTCAAACCCAGATGAAGTTCTGACCATCTTTCAGAGATAAAAGAATGAATTGATCTTGTAGGATTCCCAAGTTTAATTCTTTTGAAAGTAGATGATTATTCATCTGCTTCTCACGTTTCGTGAATAGCTGGGACACTGAGGAAGATTGAAAAAGGCATTTCAGGAATTGATCTGATTCTATCTCTGTTCGTTTTGTTTGAAGAAAGGAAGGATCCCAAAGAATGGACCTTTCTTTTACTTGCTGAATCTCTGTTTGATCGATCAATGTGTGATATTCTGAATCCACATTTCTAATGGAATCAATATGATCTTTGGATTGATCAGAAGATCCTTTCCATTGGCTAGAATCTGTTACTTGAATGAAAATAGATCTTGTGGAATCATATTGAATATTTGACAATACATTCCATACCTTACTAAAAAACTAATCCTTGTTTACCAACTACACATTGTCTAACCAAATCAAATTCTTCTCGATACGTTCCTCAAAAAATCCGATTCTTGCTGATTCTTTCCCCAACTAATGAAGAGATCTTGGTGGAATTACCACATATGAAATTGAGCACAATTTTGCAAAGAAATACCCCACTTGTTTCTTGAGAAGAGATGGGAAACATGCTCAATATCATTTGATTGAATAGTTGCCTCAGCTCTTTGTTGTTTGAAGAAACCCTCCCCTTCAATTGGTCTTTTTTTCACAAAAAGCAGACATGAGATAACAAATCAAGTCTTTCCCTAAGATTTTGAGTCCTGAATTCAAGTTGATTATGTTTTGCTTCTTCCTCGGAGAAAGACGATCAAACAATTCCCAATCATGGTCCTTGTGGATTGGATTATCCGTATAGGATAAAAAAAGAAACTCCAGATATTTGCTATCTTTCTCTTTGAATGAGATCTCAATTCCAACTATGGTTTCATTGGATATCTTATAACTAGAATCCCTCTTTTTTCAATCTGGTTCCTCCACCACCATGAACCCCGGTTAGATTCAAGCATGATACAGTTTTTCTTTATTGGGAGAACCCATGTACACTCTTGCAAATCCATGAAACAACTCTCAAAAATCTTTTTTCTTTTTGGAAGATACAGGAGCAAAATAATCAACCTATTGATATTGGAAGACCAAAAATATTCTTCCAATGTCCCATTTTTGGGTACAATGGAATTCATAGGTATGGGAAGAAGCCCCATAAAATAGAGATTTTTTCTTTCGACCATCTTTCAATTGTTAATACAAGATATAAGGACCGCTACTACAAGGAGTAGTACACTTTTGATCGTGAAATATCGATTGCTTGTTGAACTTTGTGAATCATGTGAAAGTTAGATACTCCCAATTCGGGGGTCAAAGAGTTTCATAAAACATTCTTGGTGGAAAAAAATGTGAGTGAAAGATCCCACTGAATCAAATTTGATCCATGAATCTAAGAAATAGTGAGAATTCTTGATCTCTCTCAATTCAAAGATCCAGGATTTGAATTGATGTCATTTAATTGATTCCTCCTAAAGATTTCATTTCAATTGGAATTTGGTTATTCATGATGTACGATGATCCCTGTTAAGCATCCATGGCTGAATCGTTAAAGCGTCCAACTCATAATTGGCAAATTCGTTGGTTTAATTCCTGTTGGATGCACGCCAATGGGAACATTCAATAAGTCTATTGGAATTAGCTCTGTATCAATGGAATCTCATCATCCATACATAACGAATTGGTATATTCATACCATAACATATGAACAGTAAGAACTAGAATTCTTATCGATAGTGGAACTCATAGGGAAGAAAATGGGTTTATGGATGTAATCAAATATGCAGTATTTATAGAAAAAAGTATTTGGTTATTGGGGAACAATCAATATACTTCAAATGTCAAATTAGGATCAACTAGGACAGAAATAAAGCATTGGGTCAAACTCTTCTTTGGTGTCAAGGTAATAGCTATGAATAGTCATCGACTCCCCAGAAAGGGTAGAAGAATAGGACCTATTATGAGACATACAATGTATTACGGACGTAGATCATTATGCTTCAATCGGGTTATTCTATTCCACCTCTTATAGAGAAAAGAATTTAATGGAAAATACTTAATAACAGAGTGATACATTTACACAAAACTTCTACCTCGAGTACACGCAATGAAATTGTAGACAGTCAGGTGAAATCCAATCTATGAAATAATTTGATCTATGGACAGCATCGTTGTGGTAAAGGTTGTAATGCCAGAGGAATCATTATCGCAGGACATAGAGGGGGAGGTCATAAGCATCTATACCATAAAATTGATTTTTGACAAAATGAAAAAGTCATCTGGTAGAATCGTAACCATAGAATACGAAATGCATGCATTTATCTCATACACTATGGGGATGGTGAGAAGAGATATATTTTACATCCCAGAAAGGCTATAATTGGAGATACCATTGTTTTTAGTATAGAAGTTCCTATATCAATGGGAAATGCCCTACCTTTGAGTGTGGTTTGAACTATTGATTTATGTAATTGGAAGTAACCAATTAGGTTTACAACAAAATCTAGAAATCCATCACTGATCCAATTTGAGTACCTCTATGGGATAGACATCAACATAAAACTATTGAGTAATGGCAGCAAGTGATTGAGTTCAGTAGTTCCTCATAGAAAATTATTGACTCTAGAGATATGGTAATATGGAGAAGACAAAATTGTTTAAAGCATGCGCAGAATGGGAAACACCCTTCTTTCAAAGAGAGGAGGATGGGTTATTCCCATTTAATTTGATGGTCAGAGGTGAATTGAAAGCTAAGAAGTGGTAATTAGAAAGATCCCAGGGGCAAAAAATAGAGATGTCTCCTACGTTACCCGCAATATGTGGAAGTAGCAACGTAATTTCATAGAGTTATTCGGTCTGAATGCTACATGAAGAACATAAGCCAGATGATGGAACGAGGAGACCTAGGATGTAGAAGATCATAACATGAGTGATTTGGCAGATTTGTATTCCTATATATCCACTCATGTGGTATTTCATCATATGATTCATATAAGATCCATTTGTCTAGATATCATCATATACATCTAGAAAGCCGTATGCTTTGGAAGAAGCTTGTACAATTTGGGAAGGGGTTTTTATTGATAAAAAAGAAGAATATACTTCAACTGATATGCCCTTAGGCACGGCCATACATAAAATAGAAATCACATTTGGAAAGGGTGGACAATTAGCTAGAGCAGCAGGTGCTATAGTGAAACTGATTGCAAAAGAGAGTAAATTGTCCACATTAAGATTACCATCTGGGGACATCCATTTCATATCCAAAAACTGCTTAGCAATAGTTGGACAAGTGGGTAATGTTGGGGTGAAGCAAAAAAGTTTGGGTAGAGCCGGATCTAAGTGTAGGCTAGGTAAGTGTCCTATAGTAAGAGGAGTAGTTATGAGCCTTGTAGACCACCCCCATGGGGGTGGTGAAGGAAGAGCCCCTATTGGTAGAAGAAAACCCACAACCCCTTGGGGTTATCCTGTGCTTGGAATAAGAAGTAGGAAAAGGGAAAAATATAGTAATAGTTTTATTCTTCATCACCATAAATAGGAATATTGAAAATCAAATTTTTGGAATTTGCAATAATGTGATGGGCCAACGACGGGAATTGAACCCGCGCATGGTGTATTCACAATCCACTGCCTTGATCCACTTGGCTACATCCACCCCTTATCTAGCTAAAGGATTTTCCCTTTTTCCCATTCATCATTATTGTATTTATTCTTACCTTATTAGATCAAGATATTGAACATAGTTTAAAATGTAAAAATAAAGGAGTAATCTGTTGTGACATATTCATTAAAAAAAAATCCTTTTGTAGCTAATTATTTATTGGGAAAAATGGAAAAACTCAACATGAGGGAGGAGAAAGAAATAATAGTAACTTGGTCTCGGGCATCTACCATTATACCCGCAATGATTGGACATACAATCTCCATTCATAATGGAAAATAACATTTACCTATTTATATAATAGATCAGATGGTAGGCCACAAATTGGGAGAATTCACCCCTACTCTGACTTTCGCGAGACATGCACGAAATGATAATAAATATCGTCGTTAATTTTTTCATTTTTATTTTCTATTTTAGTAAAGTAGCAAAAGTAGTTATCATTCATTGGTAGGAGATAGCCTTATGATAAAGATAAAGAACTCGACTTCAAGAGGGGGAGCAATACCAAATCTCTTCCTCTGGAACAAGATATTGGATATTGCTCCTTCAACGATCCATATACATTAAGACAAAAGTCTTATCCATTTGTAGATGAGGCTTCAATAGCGGCTAGGTCTAGAGGGAAGTTGTGAGCATTACGTTCATGCATTACTTCCATACCAAGATTAGCACGATTTATAATATCAGCCCAAGTGTTAATTACACGGCCTTGACTATCAACTACAGATTGGTTGAAATTGAAACCATTTAAATTGAAAGTCATAGTATTAATACCCAAAGCAGTAAACTAAATACCTACTACAAGCCAAGCAGCCAAGAAAAAATATAAGGAACGAGAATTGTTGAAACTAGCATATTGGAAGATCAATCAACCAAAATAACCATGAGCAGCTATGATATTATAAGTTTCTTCCTATTGACCAAATCTGTAACCTTCATTAGCAAATTCATTTTCAGTGGTTTCCCCGATCAAACTAGAGGTTACCAAAGAACCATGCATAGCACTAAATAGGGAGCCGCTGAATACACCAGCTACACTTAACACGTGAAATGGATGCATAAGGATATTATGTTCTGCCTGGAATACAATCATAAAATTGAAAGTACTACAAATTCCTAAAGGCATACCATCAAAAAAACTTCCTTGCCCAATAGGGTAGATCAAGAAAATAGCAGTAGCAGCTGCAACAGGAGCTGAATATGCAACAGCAATCCAAGGACGCATACCCAGATGGAAACTAGGTTCCCACTCACGACCATATAACAAGCTACACCAAGTATGAAGTGTAGAACAATTAGCTCATAAGGACCACCATTGTATAACCACTCATCAACAGATGCCGCTTCCCATATTGGATAAAAATGCAAACCGATAGCTGCAAAAATAGGAATAATGGCACCAGAGATAATATTGTTTCCATAAAGTAGAGATCCAAAGACAGGTTCATGAATGCCATCAATATCTATCGGAGGAGCAGCGATGAAGGCGATAATAAATACAGAAGTTGTGGTCAATAAGGTAGGGATCATCAAAACACCAAACCACCCAATGTAATGACAGTTTTCAGTGCTGGTTATCCAGTTGCAGAAATGACCCCATAGGCTTGTACTTTCGCATCTCTCTTAAATTGCAGTCATCATAAGATCTTGTTTTATTCTATTTTTAAGGACTCCCAAGCACACGTTTTAACTCTAGTTATCTAAAATCTAGATATAGATAATACGAAGGCTTGTTATTTAAGAGTATAACATGCGCTATATGTTAATGTCAACCAATCTCTGTACTGTAGATTTCTCTTTATCTGACTAAATTGACTAGAATAATTTCTAAATCAAATAAATCAAACAATTCAAATTTTTGAATTCTAATAGAAAAAAACCTTTTTCCTTTTCATAGGGGTTGCCTAGGACTTGAACCTGGAACTAGTCAGATGAAGTAGATAATTTTTCCTTCTTCTTGTAATAGACGAAAAAAACCTCACCCCAAACCATGCTTGCTTTTTTCATTGCACACGACTTTCCCTATGTATACATATACAACTTAGACCCTGAAAAAAATTTGGAATAGTCGGTTGATTCAACCACTACACTATTCCATGAGCATTGTAGAATGCAAATTCATAAATTTATCTTGATCAATTATCAAATTTTCATTTTATTTTCATAAATGGAATTTGCATTATATTACATAAGGTTAAGGTCTCAAGATCAATAATGAAAAATCCCACAAGTCATTGCTACAGATAATATCCAAATACCAAATCCATCCTGTATGTAATTGAAAATGGGCTTTTGGTAAGATTAAAGAAAGAATTTGTTCTTCTTCTATAAAGAATTCTTATTCCAATAATCCCAAACCTAATCTTTGCAAAAAAGCACATGATGTACTTTTATGTTTACGAGCCAAAGTTCTAGCACACGAAAGCCGAAGTATATATTTTATTCGATACAAACTCTACTTTTTTGAGGATTCACGGTGGTAATGAGAAAGATTTCTACATATCCGACTAAATCGATGAATAATATCCAAATCTAATAAATCACACCAGATTGGCTTACTAATAGGATGCCCAGATATAGTACAAAATTTTTCTTTAGACAACCATCAAATAAGAGGAATAACTAAAACCATAGTATCGAATTTCTTAGTAAGAATATCTATTAAACAAGCATTTTCTAGCATTTCATTCCTTACCACCAAAATACTTATTAGTACACTTAAAAAATAACCTAGAAAATAGAAAGAAGAATTTAATAATTGGTTTATATGAATCCTATGCAGTTGAGAACAAAATTGCAAATAATATTGCCAAAAATTGACAAAGTAAGAGCTCCATTTCTTCATCATAAGATGAGTTCCCCTTGAAGCCAGAATTGCTTTTTCTTGACATCAAACATAATGCATGAAAGGATTCTTAAAGAACCACAAGGTCTTCTGAAAATAAAAATAATTAGAACATGCTACTATAAAAAACTATTCTATTTTTTCATAGAAATGCATTCGCTCAAGAAAAGCCCCATAAGATGTTGATAGTAAAAAAGAGGATTGTTTAAAAAAAAACTAATATAAATTCACATTCAGAGACATAAGAATTATATAGGAATCAAAAAAATCTTTGATTTTCTTTTGAATTTGAAATTGAAATGATGTAAATAGATTTTTTTTAGAATAATGAAACTATTCCAATTATAATATTCATGAAGAAAGAATCACAATAAATGCTAAGAAGAAACATCTTGGGTCTAGCATTGAAGGATTTGAACCAAGATTTCCAGATGGATGGGATGGGGTATTAAAATATCTGACACAAAATTAAAATGTGAAAGTTTGTCCTCTAAAAAAGGAAATATTGAATGAATAGATCAGAAATTTTGAGATTTAGGTATTTCTTTTTGTTCAAGGGAAGACCCTAGTCACAGCAAGAATGGAATTTCCATAATGACTGCAAAACCTTCTAATATCATTTGGGAATAAAAAAAATTATTGTGCCCAACGCTTTGATTTTGGCTCAAATCATCAACTGAATAAATCAAATAATTTTGTTGATACATTCGAATAATGACTTGTTTCACAAGTACTGAACTAGATTTATTGTCATAATCCAAAATTTCTACAAAAATCAAATCATTTAAACCATGATCATAAGCAAGTGTATAAATATACTCCTGAAAGAGAAGCAAATATAGGAAGTGTCTTTGCCTAGATCCATATTTTTCTAAATAGCCTTGTAATTCTTCCATTTTCATTTCTACTTGAATAGGAAATGAGGGGCATTCCTTGGGTTATTAAATTATACATAGTGCAATAAGGTCAGAACAGGATATATATTATGTATATAGTAATAGTAAGAAAATATATACCCGGAGACAGGAAGAGTCCAATCAATAGATCTTTTTCTCTACTTTTCTATCCAATGGGTTTATGTTTTTATGTTCGGTAAAATTACAAGAGTGTAAAAATCCTTTATTTTTGCAACTTAATCGCTCTTTTGACTTTGGAATAAAGTCTTTTTATCAGTATACGATTTCTTCTACACATTTGTATCCAACCCATAATTCTACTATAATTAGAATAAAGAATAGATAGGATTCAAAAAAGAATAAATAAAAAGAATCATTTACACGAGAATACTTTCCCCCATCAGGTATTAATTAATTTTTAACATCTAATTAGATCAGATAATTAATTATTCAAATTAAGAATATAAGCTCGTTGTTTTTTGTTTTACCCAAATTGGGACCATAAGACTCTATCCATTTATCCACTAGACCTAAAGAATAAACCCAAAATTCCATTTTGATTTTTTTAAAATTTAAATTCCAAATTTCTTATTTTTTTTATTTCGACATGTTGTTTTCCCCATTCATTACCTTTCAGGATTAGTCATGGTCTTATAGACTCTACCAATAGTCTAGATGAATTTGGTACTTCATCCAAATGTGTAAAAGATCATAGTTGCACTTAAAAGCCGAGTACTCTACCATTGAGTTAGCAACCCGGATAAATATGCTATATAGATACGATCGAAATAAGAAAAAGACCAATTGAATTGCAATGCGCGATACCGACAAAAGCAAAAACATTGAACTAAAAAAAAAGATGGATTTTTTAATAACCAATTATGAACTTATGAACAAACACCAAAATACTAAAATGGTGTATCTGCTTAAAAAACAACAAACAAACTATTAATAGAGATGTAAAAATTGACATTTATTTTGATTTTCTCAATTTTGATTTTTTATTTTCGTTAATGTCACTAAAATATGCCTTGTCTTCCATAACTATAGAATAAATCCGACAACCCACCATTTGATTGAAGCGAAGGAAAAACCAACCAACCCACCATTTCAATATAGGGTGGATATAAACAGATCCATTTATCCATGATTGAATTATATTTTTTAGTACATTATTGTCAATATGAATTGAATGTTGAGAAAACAAATTAAATTAGTAAGTAAATCAAATATCTCCTTCGCTAAAGAGATGCAAATTTGACCATATCCAATTGAATTATCAATGGTTTAATTGAAATTTTTAATTAGGAACGTAGATTGAGAATCTAGTTTTTCCATAGGTATGGAATAGAAAAGGTTTCATGTAAGGTCAGATTAAGTTCCTTATTCTTGCTTTCCTATGAAAAAGAAAACATTAATATATATAGGACTATTATCTTCTCTTTCGTATCCCTAATATACAATGAACCATTATTATCGAAGGTACTTATAAATGTTTAAGGAATCGTAGATACTTTTTAGTTAACGGAGAAAAAGGGCTCTTGACCATTGTTAGTGAATACTGAAATAGAAGAATAAATATAATAACAATATATAATATCACATCACGAGCCTTGTTCATGTTTTTATGTATTTTCTTCGGATTCCCGAATCTTCTCATCAACTCCATCACAAATTCCATATTCCATTTCCATAAAGTAAATGGAATATATAAATATATAAATGCCTTACTAGTCAATACACTACATTGATTTACAATTATTCATTTGAATAAGTCCAAATAGAATTTCCCATTTTTCAATTTTTAGTTTTTCTATCCTAGCTTTATAAACTTTAAGCTTAAGACCTGCGAGAAAATCAGTACCAAAAACTCCTTGCTCTTTAATCTCCATACAAAATATATTTAATGTGGAATTAATATACCCCATTTATTTATTTTGGGAGGATTTTTGGTTTGGAAAGGACATAGAGAGATCTTTCTTTTGCATTTCGACTCAGAACGCATCGTGTGATAATTTACATTTCCTAAATACTAAATATAGGGGCTTCTCTGAGTAATTAACTTAAACTTAAATAGTTATCTTCAATTTCAATAAATTTTAATATAAATATGAGTAATACGAGCACATAATATACTTTTTTCTCATATGCATTTAAGACTTGATTATGTTTGTGAGAAACCAAATAGAAGAAAAAAATATCATTCTAAGAATTTTTCTTAGAAGTTAGGAATAATCTGATCTGGGGTGGAAGGATTCGAACCTCTGAGTAACGGGACCAAAACACGCGGCCTTACTACTTGGCCATGACCCATTTTGATTTCCGTTCAACACTACTAAACACTAATAATGTAATTATATTAGTTAATAGTCAATTCCAACCCAAATACATATGATAGACATCATTACTAGGATTTGACACATATGATATAGAATAAAAAGATTCATTGATCATTACGTATAATTCAATTAAGATATTGTAGGAAAGTAGAATTACTTATTATTCTTTATTCTCATTTTTTTTTGGAACGGGAGAAAGATTTTTAATTTGGAAGAGTTGGAAGAAAAAAGGAATTATTTGATCTGTTTTTTTTATTTCACTTCTTAAAATTTCAAAAATAACTCAATCAAAATCAAATATCAAATTATATCATCTGCAAGAACAAAATGTTTGTTATGCTTAATATCTTTAGTTTAATTTGTATCTATCTTAATTCTATCTTTTATTCGAGTAGTTTTTTCTTTGCCAAATTACTCGAGGCTTATGCCCTTTTTAATCCAATCATAGATGTTATGCCCGTCATACCTGTACTCTTTTTCTTTTAGCCTTTGTTTGGCAACCTGTTGTAAGTTTTATATAAAATCTTTAATACTCTCCTAAATTCTAAATTCCTGATTCATTCGATGAAAAAGATTTGAAAAATGGATGGGATCCGATATGCCTGATATATTTTATCATTTTATTACTAAAAAAAATTACTAATCGATTCCCCTTTCAAAAAAAAAATGATCTTATTTTGGAGATTGTGTAATGCTTACTCTCAAACTCTTCGTTTACACAGTGGTGATATTCTTTGTTTCCCTCTTCATATTTGGATTCTTATCTAATGATCCAGGGCATAATCCTGGGCATAAGAAATGAAAAAAAAAAATAAATCAAAGGATCGAGATTTTTTGGAATTTGAAACTCTCAAGAGATCAGAAAGAAGGAGCGGGGATAGAGGGATTTGAACCTTCTGTACGAATAACTTGTACAAGAGATTAGCAATCCACCGCTTTCGTCCACTCAGCCATCTCTCCCAATTCAAATCAAAATTGTAAATTTTTTATGTGATTGTGAAGTAAAAGTTGATAAAAACTCTAGTTTTAAGGATTCAAGGATTCTATAATATAGAAAAAATATATAATATCTACAAGCAATTAATTTTCAATAATGATTTGAAACAGATATTCCCATCCCCATAGAAAGAATACCTTACTTCTTTGAAGAGGTACAAAAGTGTATTCCCCCAACCCGGTTAATAATGGCCGAGCCAGTACTTCTTTTAATTCAATCAATCATTCATAGATCAATTAATTTCATGTAATTTATATAAAAAAATTTCATTTTATTTATATAAACAAAAAACATTAAACATATTAATTATATGTTGTTTATATAATTAAAAAATATCTCAATAATATTAATATAATATCTCAAAAATTTAAATTCTAATATATATAAACGTTAAAATATATAACAATATCACAAAACACACATATTTCGAATAGAAATATAATTAATTGACCCCCCCCCAAAAAAAGCCAAACATTATTTTATTTATTTAAATTTAAAATAAATTTTAGATCCGATTTAATCGAATTCATAAGATCTAATAGTTGAGAAGCAAAAAAAAAACAACATATATGCAGAATTCATCATTTTTATGGTATGGCTTCAATGACTTCTTTGGGTCGGGTGCTGCTAGTCCAATAATGACTTACTACTAAAGAAAAAGTATAACCGCTTCTTTCTAGTATTTAAATAAGCTTTCCACTATCATCGGCTTTTTTTCGAATCCCCAGTTAGCATACGTGTAAACACTAGAATTTTTACAATTCTGATGCAATTTTGTTTTGATTGCATCTCACTTTTTTTGTTTTGTCTTTGACAAATGGCTATTTATATATCATAATATATATATGGTAGCAAGTATAGTTTAGTGGTAAAAGTGTGATTCATTCTATTAACCCCTTAAATAGTTAAAAGGTCTTTCAGTATTTTTATTCAAAATAAAAAACTACAAAACTTGATTTTAAAAAATTTAAAAGGTTTAATCCTTTACCTCTCATGGCCATTAATCCTTTAAAAATTTCCTCAAGGGGTTAATTGTAACCACCCGTCACTCCATAACGGCCCATTACTCGGGCCCACAACCCACAACCCAATAACCGCCTTTATTTATAGGCATCAACTACCCACTAAACCCGGACGGATAGAGAGAGTCAAGGGACAATCGTTGGGGAGGCTTACGGAGTGGCAAGAAGATTTGGGACGATCGTTATCGAGATTCGAAGTAGGTTAAGTTACTTTCATTTGTTTTCTCCTTACCTCTATTCGAAGTAGGTTAAGTTACTTTCATTTGTTTTCTCCTTACCTCTATTCGAATTAGGTGGTGTTACTTTCATCCGTTTCTCTTTGCCGTTATGCTCGAGACAAATTCATGTTGAATAATCGATAAACTTAGTGACCCTCATGATATTTAGGAGGATGATGATAACCTAGATCTAAGTAAAACTGAGTAGAGAATAGATATGTCTGTATTATACCAATCGATGGCATGTTTTGAGAATAGAAAGATTAGAGGGCTAAATTGCAAAATTCCCATCTTCCCCGATCGTCCGCTGTGCTCCGGCGGCCGGCAGCGGAGGCGGCGGCGTGCGGTGCGGCGGTGTG